>JAKTRK010000048.1:0-76802 GCA_030579675.1 Liangdongia quercuum | reverse complement strand
TTTTTTTTTTAAGGAGAAAAAAAAAAAGAAAAGAGGGCTAAAAAAAAAAAAAAAAAAACCCAAAAAAAAAAAAAAAAAAAAAAAAAAAAAAAAAAAAAATCCAACCAATACATTAATAGGCCCTCGTTGTTGCTACAGTGGTTATGAATCAATTGAATGCCTTTCGAGTGTCTTTCTTTCTCTTTGAGAAGAACCCTGAGAAACCCTATCTATATTTCATAGGACCCTGTAAAGAAAAAAAAAAAAAATAGAATCTAAAACAGTTCAGATCAGACGATTTGTCAGATACATGCCAACTGCGTCTCGTAGTGTATACTGCTGGGCAGTATTACTAATGCATCAAGAATATTCTACACACAAACACACAGAAGTATCAGTGACACAAGACAGGATAAAGAGACAGTACTCCAAACTCCGGAACCCTTTTCCTTTTTCTATTTTTTTTTGCTTCCAGTCTGTCTAAATTGCAATTAGCCCGCCCCACCCCTCCTATGGAGAGAACCTGTCACAAAGCAGCTAGTGCCATTTTTTTCAAAATTCTTGGCAAAATATCTCTTTTAGTGATCTTTGAAAGTTCGAGACTTTATTGTATTGTACTACATTAGATCGTTCGTAAAAGGAGGAATCACTATTAGGGGAGCTAGCCCGCGCACGCACCCTTAAATAGCAAACGGTATTCAAAAACAGATTCATGGAAACACGTCTTAGGAGCATATGGAACAAGATTGCAGTGTTGTCTCACAACTATAAACATGGCAGCTATAAAGTAACTGTAACTGTAACAAGGTCTATGCTGATGACTGATCAGCCGATCTATACCTGTGACTTTTTTCGAGACCGATGTCTTCTTGTACCTTTTTAGTCTAAACACGCTACGTGCAGCAGCAGCAGCAGCAGCAGCAGCATCCAGTCAAGCACACGGTAAAATAGTTTCAAGCTTCTGCGCGTTTTTTATTTTATTTTATTTTATTTTTTCTTTCCAGTCTAGTGCCTAATAAAAACCAAAAGAGGTAACTACAAAAGCATATGTAAACTGCTATTAGCCGGCCACGAAGAACCGATTCGAGGCTTGAACTGTAATTTTGACTCGAATCCAAGGTTCACCGGTGTGACCTGCAAAACTTCAGTAAACCCGACTATCCATTGACACAATCTACCCGCTTCAAACCGATGCCAAAAAAATCACGGAACAAGATGGCAGGGAGCGACTACTTCATCTTATGTGTACACTGAGCACTGGCAAAGAACTGTCCTCCCTTCCCTCTTCCTTCCCCCACCCCCGCCCCCCCTTTTTTTTTTCGCCCACCCCTTCTTCCCTCATTTTCCACTCTCCCTCGAAGTATTCCAGGAACTAATCTATGTGGAGGGTTCGGGGTGTGCTATGAGTTAGCATTACAAAGATACTTTCGAGGGGTCTAACTGCACGTGACCATAGTCGGATATTTCCTTTTTTGTTATATATATATATATATATATATTTTTTTTTTTTTTTTTTTGTTTTTTTTTTTTGGAAAGAGTGGTTGGTAATAACAGTAGCACATCTCATCTCTATTGGTGGGTGCATCATCAAAGACTTGAGATGTCCTTGTCCACACTAGGTTGAGAAAAAAGTTCTACAATACATGATATGACAAGGAGCAAGTTTCTGACCAGATCTAAATCCATCACGGGGAAATTATATACAAAGCCGTCGATAAAGCCTGCAAACACAAGAAAAATAATCAGGCGGTACCATCTTCTAATCAATAAGAAGAACTTGATCTATCAAAAATTATCGCGATGTTTGAATGCCGAGATCAATGATGGCAACATCAAATTATTTGCAAGAGCAAAGACTGAGTTTCATGAGCGCCCATCGGATTCTGAACTATTGAATATCAGCAATAACAACACCTGTGTTGACAACCTATATAAAACCCTTTCGAAGATCAATTTCGAGATCAACGAAAATGGTGGCCTTGTCAAATATCAGATCGCTTCACTGAAAGGACAGGAGTCTAAAAGAGGGAGTGACTCCTCGAAATGGTTGTTTGAAGCCTTGCCCTCGTTGAGAGATTCGACACTGAAAGCGTTGGAAATTGGTTCGCTATCTACAAACAATTATATATCGAAGTACTGCCAGACTACAAGGATTGATCTCAACTCAAATGACCCTGGAATCACAAGGCAAGATTTCATGGAGAGACCGCTGCCTGAAGACGAAACAGCCAAATTCGACATAATTTCTTGTTCGTTAGTCTTGAACTTTGTCTCATCCCCTCAAAATCGAGGTGCAATGCTGAAGAGGTTTCTTTGCTTCGCTAAAAAAAACACTAAACTGTTCATAGTGCTGCCGTTAAGCTGCATTACGAACTCGAGGTACTGTGACAAATCACACTTCCAACATATAATGGAGGTCTTGGGATTCGAATTGATAAAGTACCATGAAGCTAAAAAACTGGTTTACATGGTATTTTCCTTGGCGGATAAAAACCACAAGCTTTCACCAGTACCTAAAGTTAAACTGTATGATCGTGCAGGCATGAACAACTTCAGCATAGTCCTAGAATAAATGTCGGATAAGCTTCTCTGTCGCGCAATGTAAAGCTGATCAAGCTATCTATATACTGTCTATATGTGTGTCTCTAACAAGCTCGTGTGTTTTCCAAAAAGAATCAAAACCTCGAAAACAAAAGTTCCAATGATTGAAATCAGAATAAGATCTTTGTAGATACTTCCGATTGAAGAGTGCATTACATATAAGAAACAATCGGGTTCGAGATGGTATGCCTTCACAAGTTTCGACCTTTGGTACTGTTTTTTTCGAGCTGAGAAATACTAACATCTTGTGTTTTTTTTTTAGGGACAAGGAGCTTCTGGTATGCCTGGTGGCGATAAAAAGAAGAAAGACAAATCCAAAAAACCGAAATACGAGCCGCCCGTTAAAACCAGAATTGGTAGAAAAAGAAGAAGAGGTGGGCCATCTACAGCTGAGAAACTACCTGATGTGTTTCCTAGAAATCGTTCAAAACTGAAATTATTGAAAACTCAAAGAATTCATGACCATTTATTAATCGAACAGGAGTACGTTTCAAGTATTGAAAACTTGAAGCCCTTTGAAAAAAAACAGATCGAGGAGAAAGATAAAGTTGAAGAGATAAGAGGGTCTCCAATGACTGTGGGGACTTTAGAGGAAATAATTGATGATGACCATGCCATAGTTAGTTCAAGCTCAGGTCCCGAATACTACGTTTCCATATTATCATTCGTCGATAAAGAGCTACTAGAACCTGGATGTTCGGTTCTTTTGCATAACAAGACGGTGTCGGTGGTTGGTGTGCTAGAAGATGATGCGGATCCTTTAGTCAATGTAATGAAAGTTGCCGTTGCACCAACTGAGACATATGCCGATATTGGTGGGTTGGAGAGTCAAATCATGGAGGTCAAAGAAGCTGTCGAGCTCCCTCTAACTCACCCAGAATTATACAGCGAAATGGGTATACAACCGCCAAAAGGTGTCATATTGTACGGTGCACCAGGTACAGGTAAAACACTATTAGCAAAAGCCGTTGCAAATTCAACAAGCGCAACTTTCATAAGAATGGTTGGCTCTGAATTAATCCAGAAATACGCCGGTGATGGACCAAAGTTGGTCCGTTCTTTGTTCAAACTTGCTGCGGAGAATGCTCCATCAATAGTGTTCATCGATGAAATTGACGCTGTTGGTACAAAGAGATACGATTCCAACTCTTCTGGTGAAAAGGAGATCCAACGTACCATGTTGGAATTGTTGAATCAATTGGATGGGTTCGATGATAGAGGTGATATCAAAGTCATAATGGCTACAAACGCAATTGAATCTTTAGATCCTGCATTGATCAGACCGGGACGTATAGATCGTAAGATTCACTTCCCTCCACCAGATTCCGAGAATTTGAAAAAAATCTTTGAGATTCACACAAGAAAAATGACATTAGCTGGGGACATTGATGTCGATGCAATTATAAGCGCCAAAGATGAACTTTCCGGTGCAGAGGTGAAGGCCATAACAACCGAGGCTGGATTGATCGCTTTGAGGGAAAGAAGAATGCAAGTCACCAACTCGGATTTTGTCAAGGCAAAGGAAAGCGTGATGAAGACCAAGGTTGATGAATCTTTAGAAGGTTTATACTTGTGATTAATGTACTTTTACTGCTCTTTAGACTCATTACAATATATGTAGGGTAAAGTGATCACGACACCGCCAGTTAGGCTTGAATCTCGCTAGCACTGATTATGCGGTAACTTACCCTCGCTCCTGAGCCTGAGCACGGGAATGGTATACGATTGCTATGTACATCCAGGTAATAATAAGCTCTGGTATAAATAACTATTTCCGGGTAAATAATTTTGTACATTCAGCCATCTGCTTTTTTTAGATTTTTTGATTAAAACCACAATTGTAATGGCTTTGAATTCTAGTAAACACGCGAGTAAATCGGAATTTATAGGCGTTTTCTTGTGCGCTGCAGTTGTTTACTAGCTCAATTTTGACTCGACTATACAGTAATCTGGGTTTTCAGTTATTGTTTCTCAGTTTTGTGGACGTGATTTTGTTGTTGCTCTCTTCCATATCATTAATACCTACTATAAACTAAACTTTGAATCCCAGGTCACAAGACACGAGATAGAATTCCATTTGTTTGATGAGTGCAGCTGGGAAGAACTACAAGCTCTCTTACTCTGTTGGGGTGGCTGAGAATAAGAATGATAAATACAGAAAATCAATGGAAGATGTTCACACCTATGTTGAAAATTTCGTTGAAAGACTAGACTGGGGATACTTTGCGATTTTTGATGGGCATGCGGGAAGACAAGCTGCCAAGTGGTGTGGACAAAATTTGCACACCATAGTAGAACAGCGAATGATCCAGGAGGAGAATGAAGACGTTCGCGATTTATTGAACAAAAGTTTTTTGGAGGCTGATAATCAGATTGTCAAGAACTGCGAAGGTTCGAGCGGGTGCACGGCAGCTGTCGCTATAATACGGTGGGAATTACCTGACAATACTTTACCTAGTGAATTGATCGACTTGAATCAGCACAGAAGAATGTTATATACTGCTAACGTTGGCGATACGAGAATCGTGCTATTTAGAAATAATAAGGCGATAAGGTTGACGTATGACCATAAGGCTACTGATAAATATGAAATGAGACGAATTGAGAAAGCGGGTGGAGTAATTATGAAATCAAGAGTTACCGGGATGTTAGCAGTGACTAGATCCTTGGGTGATAAATTCTTCAAAAATTTAGTCATTGGCAATCCATATACAACCAGTGTTGAATTGGATCAAAACCTTGATCAGTTCTTGATTATAGCATGCGATGGATTATGGGACGTGATAAATGATCAGCAGGCTTGTGAATTTATAAAGAAGACACCTGATCCAAATCAAGCCGCACGGAAATTGGTTGACTATGCAATGAAAAAGCAAACTACTGATAACATCACTGTTATGGTAATATCTTTAAGATGAAAGAATCGTACCTTTTCTCTTCTTATCGCATTATTAGCATCAATTTTCAACCCCCATCCTAATGAACCCTAATTTTCGTATAAATACTAAAGGACACTTATATTTTAGCATTATGAAACTGCTCTTCTTCAAATATTCAACATGGAATCAATCTCGTTAAATAGGTTACTATCGAATTCGATGTTTGAATCCATATCTCGGTTATTTATAACATCGTTAATATCATCGTTGTTATTGCTGGTATTGGTATTGATATTGATATTGGTGTTGGTGTTGGTATTGGTGTTGGTGTTAGTGTTAGCATTAGTATTAGCTTCTTTATTTGTATCAAAGTTTTCTGAGTTATGATGTTCTGTAGTGGATAGAAGCGGATCTGCCATGTTTAGCTTCATATCTGATACATTATCAAAACTATCGCCGTCCAGGTTCAATAGTGGGTCGTTAAAGCGATCCGTAATGTTGAGATCAGTTGCATCTGGTACAGCTGATAGGAAATCGTTAATTTCGTTCAGTAAATTGTTGTCGTTAAAATTGTCATCATTGAATCCGTTATTATTATAAGAGATATCGAAATCATTGGTATTTGGATCGAATGCGTGAATGTCGCTATCACTGTCCATTTTAGAATCTATCTGCTCCACTTCATTTTCCGATTTGCTAGACTTCACCTCTTCGAGTTTCTTCTTCTCAATCAGTCGTTCATTAAGCCTTAGTTTGAATAAGGAGACATCATTCAGTTGTATTAAAACTTCGTTCAAGTTATGATCAAATCTCTTGATTGAGTCGTTCAACTTCGTAGTCGATCTGTTGTTATTTGGCAATATCAGATTCGACGTTTTGTCCGTATATAAATCGTCGAACAAGTTACCAGCACTCAAAAGGATTTCCTGAAACTAGTTAGAAAACCATGACTTTCCCAACAATCGTAACCGTCTTCCTGTACTTACATTGAACGATGTGACTAGGTTGTCAATTTGTGTGCTCATTACGGACTGTAATGTTAAGAGTTTCTTTATGTTATCTATTCCTTCTCTCTCTCTATCTCTCTTTCTCTCTGTCTCTCTGTCTCTCTTTTGGGATTGGATTTATCTAGAGCCCCATTATAGCGTTATGCACATATATCGCAACACCCGCTCTCGCACTTATGCTGTGATTATGTGATCTCTTACAAATGCCTCACATTGGTAAAGCCACGTTTTCTCCCACCAATTAAATTTGAATTTCGAATATTCTGTTTTGGAAGTTGGGCAAGGAAAAAAAAAACTTGGAAAAAACCCCCTTAACAAGCATCAACACAGCGGGTTCAACGTAACTAGAAACACACACAATTAGCGCAATGTTCAGATTAAACACCTTCAGATCGGTTGCTCGTCAATCCCAACTCATTGCCAAAAGAACTTACGCTGAGGCTGCATCGACTGAAGCATTGAGACTATCCTTCTCCTTGCCACATGACACTTTATACAACTTAAAAGAGGTTACTCAAGTCAACGTTCCAGGTGTCAACGGTGACTTTGGTGTATTGGCCAACCACGTTCCAACTATTGAGCAATTGAGACCAGGTATCGTTGAGATCATCGAATCCGCCGGTACAACCAAACAATTCTTCGTTTCTGGTGGATTTGTTGCCGTTCAGCCAAACTCTGTCCTTTCAATCACTGCCATCGAAGCTTTTGAACCATCATCATTCTCTGCTGACGCTATCAAGACACAACTGTCGGAAGCTCAAAAAAACGTCACCAGCACTGACGAAGCTGTTGCTGCTGAGGCTGGTATCCAAATCGAGATCTTGGAAGCTTTGCAACAAGCTATTTCCAAATAAATGTCATAATGTTAAAATAGAGCCTTCGTTTTCGTTTTTTGTTCATGGATCTGCACAAAGTTGAAAAATGATTATTTAGACTATATCCACCGATTGGCAGAAAGAGAATTGAATGGATGGATACAAGTGAAAATAGATAGTTGCAAAAGAAAAAAAAGGAAAAAAAAATATAATAAGAACAAGATCAAGAAGACAATTTCTACATGGGAAAAAAATTTAAAAAATAAAAGAGAGATAAGAACATAAACAATAATCATATAGAGAGAATGGTCATTTGACATGATTTGATCAAGAATTTTAGTGTATCAGAAAGCATCACTATTTATGAAATATTCTACGATTTTTACAGATACATTGGAATAAGTCTGTAGAGCTCTGTGCCCGCCAATCGTGATCGTGATCCTCGTCTTGAACTCATTCCTTGTAACTGCGTTCTCAAGGCAGCCTGATTTCCAAGTAGCGCGAAATGGAAACTTACATACAGCAAAAGCAAGCAAAGAGAGCAAAGAGAGCAAAGAGAGCACAGTCGTATCGTGAGCATCAGTTCGAATATCGGTTGTGTACACACTCCTTTTACAGGTTCTTCATATTATTACATAGCCCTTGCGACTGTAGACAGAGGTGGAAGTAGGAAAAGATACGAGGGCGAAAAACAGGATAAAAAAAAAGTAATGGAACTCCTCATGGGGGGCTCGAACCCCCGACATTTCGGTTAACTTCCGTTAAGAAATGATTATTTCCTAGCTAGACTGTAAAAGCCGAACGCTCTACCAACTGAGCTAACAAGGACGAGTTCCGACAACGAGAATTTCACTGGTTAATATATACCTCTCAAGAGGGGTGTCCTGGTGCAGTGGTTTTTTTGGGAATGGGCACATTTTCCTCGAATGTACTCTTTAGTAAGTGTTGTTGACACGAATAGAATACGATGTGGAAAATATATACATATACATATATATATATATATATGTATCTATCTATCTATACAAAAACAACAATATCGAGCTCCAAATAAAAGAGCCTGATCCAAAATGAATTCTGTTGAGAAAGGGGTAGTGCTACTGGGGTTTTCTATAAGGTACTTCATTCTCACTTTATTCCCAGATGTTTCGGTAGCGCTCGATAACTCGATCCAGTTTTCAACGTTGACATCCTCTTTCAGGTCTTTGAAAGAGGGAATCTTCTTATACTCCAACGGAATTGATGTGTACGATGGCGGTGTTGTACATCACCAGCCGTTAGTGCTATACATTTGCCAATACTTTATTGAGTTTTCCAGTCTATGGTTTAGCTTGTTCGACTCTTTAATAATAGCTTTGTTCATCAGAATATCGCAGAAAAACTCACACAAAAATGAATCTATACATTTCAAACCTTGGTTCATAGGTTTGGTGTATGCGATAAACCCGATCTCAGTTCTATCTGCACTAAGCAAGTCCACAGTGATATTCAGCAACTTTTTCATTTTGTTGGCATTGGATTTAACACTATCGAATAATTGGATACTGTCAGCAATCTCGATCACTATTGCGTCCTACATCTCGTTCAACCCTGTGTATTTGATCATCCCACTGCTGAAAATAACTTTCCAAATAAACGCGAATGTTCGTAATTCGGTAAGATACCTTTTGGTCTCAATCGTTTCTGGTTTGGTGCTCTTGTTTGCAAGCTATAAAATTAACAACAATCATTGGGACTTTATAAGTGCCACCACGGGTACAGTGATAAAGTTTGATAAGATTGAACCGAATATGGGACTATGGTGGTATTTCTTCACTGAAATGTTTGAATTTTTCATTCCATTTTTCAATGCTGTCTTCAATATTTACGGCATGGTATTCGTTGTCCCATTAACAATTAGATTGAACGGATTGTTCGCTTTCATCACAAGTCTTGGATGGATAACAATGACGAAGAGTTATCCAACGCTTGGTGATTTCGCAATTTACCTCAACTTACTGTTATTATTAAAACCCGTTTACATTCATTTAAAACTACTATTAGTGTCATTCTTGTTGCTATTTCATTCAATAATTTTATCACCAATCTTTTACCACTTGTGGATTGACCTAGGGTCTGGTAACTCAAACTTCTTCTACGCTATCACGTTGGCTTATGGACTAGGAATTGGAGCAACGGTCACAGACTTTACATGGGCTTATCTCCACTATGAGTATGACGACGGTAAGCCTAACCCTTCTCGCAAACTGACTCAAATATAGAGAGAAGAGCGTTGGCATATAGCAGCCATAAGAATAATAATGAAAAAACCCAAAGGGCATTTAGCTAAAACAGCTTATATACAAAAGTCAAATTCAAAGGAATACAGTAGTACGACACTTTGCTAAATTACAAATTCCATTAATCCTTATCTATACACCAAAATTATAACAGTAATATTACATAAACTTTTGAAAAAGAGTCTCTCTTGGTTCAATATCTATTTCACCAAATGGCTCTGACTGTTTTAGTCCAATTGTATCGGCTGTTCCTAGAACTAGCAGCTCAAAAAATACTCTAGTCGCCTCACTCTTTGGGTAAATGGATAAAGGTTGTACTGTTTCATGATCTATATCAATAATGTTTGATAGTGTGGTTTTGCTTTCTGTTTCGAAAAAAGTTCTCAATTCGGACGCCACTTTGATGGTGGATTCAGAAATTTGATTATCTTTTGGAGTAGATGTGAAAGCATTCGAGTCCTGATCTTCCAGAATTGAAAACTCTGCTCCTGGGTCACTTGAAGCGTGCTCAGTAAAAGAAGGTGCCCCATCGCTGTCAATTCGATCCTGATCAACATCAAAATCAAAACTCAGATCCATGCTCTGATCGAAACCCAGATCCTCTTCGTCTCCTCCATCCTGAGATAAGCCATTCTCATTTTCAGAATGTACCAACTCTGGCACTATATCATCATCAGGTGACGATATTCTTTGACGCTTAACGTTCAGCAGCTTTTGAGCAACATCGTCTCTAATGTAGTTTTCGTTAAGCAATGAATCGATAAAGGCTCTTTTTGACGTCAAGTCGAGCTCTAGTTGTTTTGTATGCTCTTCAACAATGCCTTCAGTGCTACTGAAATCAGATATTGGAATTTCAATTTCATCGTCTGTGACGATCTTTCTATGGCCAGCCACTAGAGTACTTCTTGGTTTTCTTGGTCTTTTAGGTGGGGTTAGTGGTTCTTGTGTCCTTCCTTCACTAGGACCTCCAAGAGTTTCGAGAGAGCTACTGAAATAGCCATCTCCACCGCCCAAGCTGAGATCAATATCGTCATAATATCCAACATCAAGTGCTGACAGGTTGGCATTATCATCAGCCCTTCCAGTTTCAATTGACTCGTCGCCGATACGAGTCTCATCACCACCTTCTACTCTATCATCGTCGACATCGAAATTCAGATCAATGTCTAAGTCATTTCCACCAATTGGTAATTCATCTAATTCGTCAATCCTGCTTCTTGCTATTTCAATGGATTCGTCAAAGTCTTCGTCAATGCTCTTATTTACGACTGCATGCGCCGCTCCAAATATCCCAGCATGTGTGGGAACGCTTCCATCTTCGTCAAATGTCAACGGCTCTTGGAACAGTAAATCTGAAGTAGTAACGGTATCCTGTAGAACCAGTTGATTCATCGACAAAACAATCGTCGAGGTGGGTGGGAGTGTAATCGTACTTGCACTGGATCTTATTGCAGACTTCAACTTGAGTAATGCATCAGAAACGTCATCGAGAAGATATTTTGCCTTCCGCGAATAAATTCTTACAACACCATATAATAACTGACTAGAAAGCCTCAGCGCTAATGCTTCAGAATCATCATTTTGTATGGTCGCGCTTGCAATGGCCTTGGTAGATTGAACAATATCGCTGTGCAAGAACTGATGTTTTGATAGTTTTTTCTCCAAGTTTGCAGCAAGCCAAACCTCAGCCAAAGGACCTTCCTTAGCCAGAAGTGCTTCAGAATAGAACATAGCTAGCTAATACCTATACACAGGTGAAAAAGCAAAGAGAATAGCAAAGGATGAAATATAAGCAGTATAACGATGAACTTCAATCTCTATGAATTTGAAAGGTCGCATTTTTACCGCGTTTTGAAAAAAAAAATCGCGTAACTGCCAAACAATCACGGTCCAATTTGGAAATCCGGAGACTGAAGCTCACACCGTTATTAATACTGGTGACTATGAGATGCTTATACCAACTGCAAAGAGCTAGGTCTTCATCCGCGAACGAATTCACAGTAGTGGTTTCTTCTAAATTTTGGCAGCAGGTGATTTTCCAGATAAACTGCAATCTGAAGAGAAGCTGATCTCTAATTTCCAGCTGTAAAGATTGAGACTTCCATTGTAGATAGATGATGTCAAGTCTCGTTCCTGGTCAAGCTACAGATATTCTGCCAATACAGCTTTTGGTAGTTATTGGAAGTGACAATATTTTGAACTTCGCTAACGATACAGTGTAATAAATAATTAGATCTTAATATAAACAATAGAACGAATACATATTATATAATCCATCCTCGCTTCACCGAGGTTTTCAGGTTCATTTTTCTTTGATGGCTCTTGTAGCAGAACAACAAGAGCCTTCTTGAGCAGCGGTGTTAGAAAATGCTAATCTTGATGTGTTATCTAGTTGAGATTGAACTTGAATACCACCATGATCCTTAGCCTGCTTGGCCTCCGAGGTTGTCATAGCATAACTTGGTGGCACGTCTAAGGCTGGGTTTTCGGTGAAGAAGTTTCTTGGTCTGATGAGCAGAGTAATAGGTTCAGCCGGCATCAATGGGAAATCTTCTGGTGCTGGGATATGAGATATACCAAAAGTGTGGAAAACCAACACATCTGTGTTCTCAATTTTGTCAGAACCATCACCAATCCAGCCTCTCATACCAACTGGTCCATCGCCTGAATACTGTGGAACATGAACGCCAGATGGATACAATCTGTCCTCTTCATATCTCACAACATTCATATTGTGTCTTGCCCAAGGGGCTCTCTTTGATGGGATGGATCCTTCCTTGGCCAAGATTCTAGCAGTTTGTGTAGAAACGATCTTGTAGGACGCTGGGAGGCCCGAATAAGGATTTATAGAATTTGGATTGAAAATATCCCAAGATCTTGAGGTTTCAGCGCAAGCATTCGTCAACGAGTCTTTGACAGTTTTATAAGTTGTTCTCTTACCATACCAGCCGTTACCATATGGGTTTTCCTGAGAACCTAATGGAGCCTCAGCTGAATAAACATCCGAGGACGCAACAGAGTTGTTGTCTCCATCTATTCTTGGATCCAGTCTCAAGGAAAACAAATGCTGATGATTGTGAGCATCAACTCTTGGATAAACCTGGGTACCCCATGGGCCAACATTTTCACCTTTACTAGCAACGTAAGTGTTCAATATACCTGTGAGTTTGATATCCAATCTGATGGAACCATCCTGTAAGAAGTTCCAGTAGATACAGTACTCATAGTTAGCAGCAGTGAAAATTTGAGAAATGATCAGTCTTCTTGCTCTGGTGACAATGGTGGTTGCGAAATCATCTCTGAAATCAGAATGCTTAAACAGCAAACCGTCGTCTTCTTCATGAATACAGACTGCATTCTTGATCGTGATTGGATCACCTGCTCTGTCTGCAAAGTGTGCATCTAAGTAGTGGATTACACCTTTACAATCACAGCCCAAAGCCAATGGGTTTGTCATGTAACCTGCACCGTACTCACCAATATCCAAAGCATGCTTTCTGAAGTGTTTGAAATGTGGGTTACCATATGGAACAATCATCTCACTCAAAGACATTCTGTGGAATAGTGGACGAACTCTACCATGATCGTTGTAGGTAATATCACTCAAAACAATACCTTCTCTGTAGTTGAAACCGACGTGAATTTTATAATTATTCCAGTCAAGAACGTTGCCCTCAGCCGTGAAAGAAACACCTTCTGGTTGGGTAACGTTAATTGGTTTCAAACCTTTTCTGTAACCATGTTTCTTTACGGCATCAGCAGGATAGAAGTTTGGATGTGGGAGGTCTGAAAGTGGTTTTCTAATATTTGGAATATCAATGAAAATGACTTCTTGAGTTTCTGTGTCAACGATTGGCACGAAATCCAAGGGATGAGAATATTGAGAGTCATTTTCGTCCGATCTGTAGTACATCATGGCTTGCTGTAATCTTCTAGATGAGCCCCATCTCTCATCATAACCAATGGTCCATGGGTCACAGTAAACGTGATCCATTTGATCAGCTGGAACACCTGATAAGATACATTGTTTAATAACATTTGGGTCTTTTCTAATGATGACTTCTGTGCTTTGCAAATCTTCCACAGTCAAGATAGGTTGAACACCTTGAATATGTTTCAATCCAGTAACATACAGATTTTGGATATCAACAACACCTTCTTGGACACCAGCTTTTCCAGTCTCCAAAACAACGAAAAATGCCAATCTTGGAGGGAACGGTCCTTCTTGTTCTTTCCACTCGTAGTAAGACTTTTTAGTTGGTTCCTTCAATGTGACAGTGTTGAAGGCAATTTTTCTACCGGCATACTTTTCCTTGACAACTGATACAACAGCTTTGATCTCAGCGATCGATAGAGGATCCAAAGGATGCGTTGGTAACGGTGGTGGTGCAGTTGAAGCAGTGGCTTGCGAAGCAATTTGTTGTAAACGTTCCATTTCGAGATTGACTTAGCTGCGAGCTGGTAATTGTCGGCCAAACATATTGGGATGTTCTTAATGTCCAAAGCTATCGCTTATATAGTTTTCATAGAAGTCTTTGTATCGAACTAAAGCTCCAATTCTATACGATGAGCTTCGACTTTGCTGAGGAATACTGTCTCCTAGTCTTCCCTATTTCGGAAACACTGAGCGCCAGTGCTCTGCAGGTGTTCTTACCTTCCTGATATAGTAATAAAGAGCACTATACACGCTTTAGGATAAAATTGGCACATAAGCTTTCTTTCTTATATCTGTGATTTGGACTGTCCTTCATTCAAGCTCTGCACAAGCTAGAGTCGTTGCATTGGATTAATATTACGTTGGCACTCTAGCTCTACATGCAGAACCTTGAAACGGAGGTTGGCTCAATAAAGTTGATACTGATCTCGAAGACCTCAGACTATCGCGATAACTGAATGTATGAAGCAGATATTGTATACTAGAATAAATCTCTGATCATTATCGACTTGCTATTATCTATCTGAAGTCGATTTGAAAGACTACGGAAGCTAAGTTGTTTATTTTCCTCTTCGACATAACCAAAATATTACGATAAATTCTGTGCGAACACTATCAATATATTTTTCTCATAAAGTTAACGGATACATTCACCATTAAATTCACTTTATAAACAGTAGAAGGTAAGAAGCTACTAGAGCGAATATCTAAAGAGTAGCCATCACCATTGTTGTGGCATGGGGAAAAGAACGGCCAATTCTTGTAGTGTCGCTCTGCTTCTCAAGTAATTCGGTAAGCTTCAGCACATCAACATCTCACGAATTAACTAACTATCCAAAGAAGACAAAACTCCTTTGTTATTTTCAGCTCGTACATCTGAAATGTGATATATGAAACTCATCAACTAATCTTTATGCAGGGAATAGCACAGGTCCTCATTCGCGAGAGTCTCTATGGTTCGAGTTGCGTACACCTAGGATAGTTGGATCTCGAATCTATGTATGCAGCTTCATGTCTGCAGATTAGACAACGTGGAAGGATATCTTGAGGTTTGAATCTCGATATTGAACGTACAGAGATTTATATATATATATATAAACACAGATCCAGGGACAATCTGTTACTGAACCAGTTTCATAAATTCAACGACGGTCTAACTTTATCAATTACAATATATACAACAGAAGCAAGTTGTAAGCCGGACTGTGGTGATCTTCAGCTAGATCTGATAAAAACAGAGAAACCACTACCGATTTTTTTTAACCTTGACTTGACATGTCGAGAATAGTAGTGCTAGACTTATAATAATTATTGGGGAGGGGGAAGGGGGGACTCAAGTGCTGTAATTCCTTTCGAGACCCACATCGGTTCGATTCGATTTCTTCAAAAGTTTTGCTGCAACTCTGAGATTTGATCGCGATGCATATTATTCATTAGATCCACTTGCCTTAACTCGCAAGTATCCAGAAGCTGCGGGTACCTTCTTGAGGTCAAGGGCCTAACTATGAGTTATCAGGTATTCGTTGAGGTGCAGTGAAGGGGAAGTGTTTGGCATGCGCGCGCTAGCTCTATTTCTGTATTGCCGCAGCATATATGTTCAAGCCTGTGTGGGGTGGCTTCCTTGAATGTTTTTACTGTTGGAACTACAAAGGCTACATCTCATGAACAGCAGAGCTCAAGCAATGACAGTGTATTCGGCTAATCAACTGGTTTTTCGCCAATACCATTTACGTTTCTGAACATTTTGACACCATTGTCTCCATCAACGAATTGACACGCTCTGACAACTTTCCAAAGACTGAGCCACATATTCTCACCATCATAGCGGTAATGTTTGCCCATGACTTTCTGGATGGCTGCACTTGCTTCTCTTGCATTGTAGAATGGGATTCTTGAGACATAGTGATGTAACACATGTGTTTCGATGATATCGTGGAAGATGTGTTGGCCAATGAAGCCGTAGTTTCTGTCAATGGTGGCCGCTGCACCTTTTGCGAAAGTCCATTCACTACCTTCATAATGAGGCATAGTTGGATCAGTGTGTTGCAAAAAAGTGACGAAAACTAACCAATGATTGACCCATAGAAATGGAACAAACCAGTTGATGAAAGCTGACCATCCGCCGTAAATTTTGCTCCAAAAGTAAACTACCGTCAGCGTTGTAACCATACCAATATCAGAAAGAACGATATACCAGTAATCCCTCTTTTCGAAAATTGGCGACTTTGGGTTGAAATGCGATCTTCCCAACGCCGAGTGATCCTTGTGGGGTTGGCCTGTTGCGTTTGTGAATAAATAGAAGTGCAGCCCGCCAATCTGCTGGAAGACTAGCGTTAGGAATGTCACGATTGGAGTCTCTTCGGCAACTTCCGAGATCACAGACTTGTGCTTTGCCTCAACATACTCTTCCTTAGTATATGGAACGAAAACCATATCTCTTGTGAGATGGCCTGTCGCCTTGTGGTGCTTGGAGTGGCTGAACTTCCAAGAGAAGTAAGGAACAAGTAAATAAGAATGCAAAGTCCAGCCGACGAGATCGTTAACCCAACCGTAATCACTAAAGGCGCTATGACCACACTCATGTGCCAAAATCCATAAACCAAACCCAAATAACCCAATACAATATGCATGCACGTTCCACAAGATGAATCTAACAAACTTGTTATCGACAAGAGGGATGAACCTGAATCCAATATTCCCAATAATCACCATCGCCAGGATGTCTCGAAATACGTACGACAGGGACTGCAGCAGTCTTCTCTCATAGCAGTGTTTGGGAATCGCACTCAAGATATCCTTGATCGTGTAATCAGGCACCGTGAAGACGTTCCCGTGCGTGTCGATAGCCTGCTTAGGCACTGGTTTCAAAGTCGAAACGTTTTCTGAGATTTTCGTAGGTCTTACTGTGCTCTTCCCATCAGTGGCATCGTTACCAGAGGCAATCGTCTGTGTTGATAGTGACATTCTTCACGTAAACGAAGGGGGCAAGAGACCAAAGCTGTTGTTCTTCAACACTAACCAGCAGATGAATGGCCCAAAAACCAAAAATGAAAACCAATGACGAAAACAAAAAGAAGAAGAAGAAGAAGAAGAAGATGTGTTTCAATTCAAGGGTTGAAGTTTTTTCGATCTCACACTATTTTTTTTTTTTTGCCCGGTTCAATCCCCTGACTCCTGTGTAATTAGTGTATGTGTGTGTATATGCTCGAGAAGACATTTGCAACTTGCAGATCTGCATCCCCTAAATAGATTCAAATCCAAATCCAAACTCAAACTCAAAGCCAAGATTTCAAGAGAAGGAGGAACACGGGGGTGAGAAAAAGAGGGCGAGCAGAGAGAGAGAGAGAGACTCCCTCTCTCTACTCGTTACTTGTCCTCACAGCACATTTCTACACGATGCTACCAGGCACGGGATGTGATGGAAGGGGGAAAGGACTGTGTACACCTCTAGCGTACTACTCATAACTTCCTAGTGTATCTTTGTGCAAGGCCTTTGACTCTCGGTGACGTGCAGTTCTGCATGTCGGAAGCCATTTCTGAGAAAATTTTCTGAATTTTCTCATTTTGTTGGTATATTGAACTGGACGTGTTACTCTACCATTCACTGAGTAATGGTGAACGTCCGACACGCCATTGGCTAGGACGCAAAAGCCCAACGGATATCGATGAATCTCGCCCGCACACATAGACACACATTAAGTGGTTTGTGGCATATGACGAAAACAAAAACCGGAAAAAGGAAAAGGAAAAAGGAAAAATAAAAAAAAAATAAAAAAATTAACAGAGTTAAGCACTCACGCTGGGGGTCGAACCCAGAATCTTCTGATTAGAAGTCAGACGCGTTGCCATTACGCCACGCGAGCTCAACTTGTTGAGTGTACTGGAACTCCGTGCGCCATATACTACATACACCATATGCTGCACGCACACACACACACTTACTTACTTACTTGAAGAAACTAAGCTAGAAACAACGTATATACCTTTCTCTCTCTCTCTCTGTGTGTGTGTGTGTTTGTGTGTTTGTGTGTGTGCGAATTGTGTCTTTGAGATGCACTCAAATGGGGATGTTGGTTTGCACAATCTACAAAATTCGATAAATCAAACCACATGGAATTCCATATATCAATCTAGTGATTAGTTCTATACTGTAATCATAGGCTAAGTTCCGAAATTCCTGGAATTGCATCAACTTCGCTGAAATTCAACGATTCAGATAACGCGCTTCTCCTAATATGCTTTCTTCTCTTATTTACAAATGTTAAGCCACTGATCTCTTCGTTGATGTTTTGGTCAGTTTCATTATAGATCAGATCATCGTTTCCAAGATATAGAACTTTCATGATGTTGCCAAAGCCAACAACGATCGATTTGTATCCAAATCTTGTTATCTCTCCAATGCTATTTACCAATAGCCCATCAGAATTTCCAGTTTCCGGAATTTCGTAAAACTCAACTTTACCGTCTGCACCCATTGTCCAACCTTCCCAAAGATTTGGAGCGTCTTCACTCAGGCGTTTGCTATCATCATTGCGGCTCTTGAACCCTCTTTTCCTCAAAGTGGAATTCTCAAATTCGTTCATAGCTTCATGGATTCTTTCTTCCGACTTTTTCTTGACACCAATGATCTGATTTTTGTCAGTGTCGCACCAGCCTTCAATATCATCTAGCTCGTACTGATATTCAGACACTGAGTCGAACCCAACACATCTGATCTCTCTAGGATCTCTCTCCACTCTGAGACAAATACTGGTTTTCACTTTATGATCAACATTAAAGGTGTGCATTTTCACCTTGTTGATTTCCGATAACGAATACACGACAGAGAACGAAGATATCGAGGCAGAGCCACAGAATCGGCAATGTGTAGGCTGATCATGGAAGACTTTAAACGTCGGCTTCTTGAAAGGGCAAATCGCAAATCTTTTGATGAGTATGCCCGTTGAAACATCTATTAGCTCAGCAAATAATCCTCTTGTTCTGACAATCATACCAACAAAAGGAACAACAGTGATTACAGATTTCGAAAACTCTTCAATTTTATGGGTTTCGGCATCATGCTGAATGACATTTCTTCCAATCTTAGTTGCATATGGTGGGAAAGTTGCTTGAATTCTTTTGATTTCATCCACACCAGAATCATCTGTTTCCGGGTTATTGAATCTCTTGTAGTCCACTCCAACAATTCTAGTTTTCCACTTGTTGTTAACAGCAGCAGAAACAATCAATTTGCCGTCAAATGTTGTCGAAATCAACCGATCATTAACTCTTGGGGTGATCAATTTCACGCTAGAAACTAACGGCGATGAGGAAATCTTTTCTCTTTTAACTGAGCCATCTTGACAAGACACAATGACAGCTTCTCCTGACTTCAGAATGAAAACCAGCTCTTCCAATTCATTAGATAATCCACTTGTGTTTCCAAAGGCAAATGTTGGGCCTAGAGAGGGCGATGTTATTGACCTCATACTGTTTCTTCTTGAGCTTGAGTTCAAGTTTCGCCGTTCATCCTGCAAAGTTTTCATCTTTCTCTGCATGAAAGCAGGGATTGTTTTGTGCCTGAAAAATGCTTCCAATGGAATGTCTTTCACTAAATCCTGAATTTCTACTTTCCAAATCCAGCTCATCGACACTCTTGACCAACACTTGATGGCACCTGTTCTAGAAAAAATTGCAATGAAGTTACCATGATCACTTAGCACAACATGGGTGATTGGCCACATTTCTTGTGTTATCGGTATCTGTGTTGGTGCTGGGATTGGTTGTGAAATTGGTGACCATACAAGAAGTTTATGATCTAATCCAACAGAAACGATGAAAGGCGATTTCGAAGTTTTGATTTTGATTATGTCTAATAAATGTCCCCCGCTCAGCACCTTCACTTGAAATGAGTGCTCTTTCTCTAGATTTGGATTTCTGGGTTTGTCATCATCGTTATCAACCGGCAAATTTGAAGTGAAATATCTGAATATCATCAAAGCCCATGACAAAACAAAAACCAGTGAAGTCAGAAACTCCAACACGTAGTATATATCAAATTTATAAGTTAGATTTAGATTAAACGAAAATTCAATCTGCTTGTCAGTGATGTTCTCAGCTTGCACAGCAATCAGTTGGTCGTATACAGTTATCAACACCTTGGATGGGGTTGAATCTCCGTCCTGAGAGTCGTAGTTATCTCTTTGATGTAGCAACTGAAAGATCTCGTCACTGAAACTCTTTTTGTCCAAGAATGCTAGTAAATCGTCTTCAGCCTTTAAATACGATTTTTTCAAATGACTCTCATAAGAAGATTCACGCGTAGCACTAATTATTGGAGTTGGAGAGAGTGAATTTTGCGAGTTACTCACTAGTGGCATGCTCAATGAAACGGTGGTCCATCTAATATTCGTTCCAATTAAAAATAAAATTATAGCGAGTGATCCTGTGAATGTTGAAGAAAAAGGCGACCGAAACTTCAAAAAAAGTCGCCTTATTGTTCTATTTGTACTGTTCTGGTTGTCCGTTGAAACAGATAAATCATAGTTGTCAGATCCATTACCAAAGCCAAGCATTGAAGCCAGTAAATGAAATTTATTCGAGTTTGACTTAGATTCACCATTCAATAGATCATATAATCCGGAACGCTTTATATCTATACTTAAAACAGCACTGAAAAATGTCAGGTGTAAAAAATGATCAATAATCAATGCCAACGAGGCAAAGACGCAGAATTTCTTGGTATTCGAAACCAAAAAAGGATAGATAAACGCCAGTATTGATAAATCCGTTAGCACTATAAGTGACGATGTGATGCCGCATTCGTTCAAAGTTTTGGACAAACGATATGCAACGGGAATTTCTGCAGGGGTCTTAACCATGGTATGGACGAGCCTCAGCATGTTTTCAATGCCAACAACAATAACGACAAATGGTAAAAATTGTAAAGGTATCTGATAAAAATCAACGCCTTTAGAAAAATAACTTGTTAAAGTTGCAGAGGATAGTAGGGATAATAACATTTCCACTAGGAAAGTTATTAATAACCCTATTTTTGATTTCACTGCATTTAAGCTTGAAATTGAGATTATGAAATAGAGCGCAATTAAGACGTATGATATTGATAGAATAAAGTGGTCAGTGTTAGTCATTTTAGTCAGCTTCAGCAAAAAAGTTTTGGTTTCATTCTTATTCCAACCTTCCAAAACTTTGAATTTTGACAACGAAGTGTTGGAGTTCATTATTAAGTTCTCTAGATTAGCATCCCAAATTTTCCCTGCATCTTCACCATTTTCACTTGGTTTATAAAAAATTACAATTCTCAAAGCATCCGCGGATTTTATCAAGCCATTCACTTTTATGATTCCAGAAAACAAGCTGCTATGTGCAAGTTTCAAGTTTTTGGAATTTATTGCATTCTTGTTCAGTGTTTTGATGACATTCTTGTCATCTTCTATTACTTTCAAATCATTATCCCAGAATTGCAAAGGGCTGTGCAGGTATGCAAAGTTCCAATTCGAATCAGGAGATTTCGAGTCAAAGTTTAAACCTTCCAGAATTTCTTCCTGTAAACGGTATGAATCTATGAAAAACCTTTTATTCAAAACTCCTGGATTCAATCTTTCAGAAGTGACAGATCGGCCATTCGCATCATTGTCCAAGTTCGTCAACCATATCTGTTTGACTGCCAATCTGTCTAATCCTGTGGAATTCCATCCAAATGCATCAGCACTGTCCGAGTTTAAAGCAGATTGAATACCTATACCTATGTCCTGGACGCCCATTAGATACCTCGATTCGAACCAAGTAGGATTAGTGTAAAGGGAGTAGATGGCGGGGTAGGACAGTATGAAGGTTATAGCCGCTGGCCATATGATGAAGTTTCGCGGGTTCCTGCATATCTGGAGAGCCAGCAGTTCGTAGTATTTCCGTAGCTTGACGAGGTAACTGGTATATATGCAGCTGAGAATGTACTTGACAAAGGACCTAAGAAATTGGAGAAACTCGAGCATTCTTTCGCGATGTGTGATTCTGCAGACATGTATTGAGGAGAAATGAAGGACTCTTGGCCTCTGGTGGCTAGCTATGGAACAGACTAACTGTGGTATGTAGTAGTAGTGGTAGCAGCAGCAGCAGCAGCAGCAGCAGCAGCAGCAGTAGTAGTAGTAGTAGTAGTAGAAGAAGGAGAGGCGGTTATGGGAGTGATAGTACTAGTGGTAGTGGTAGCACTGGCGGTAGTAAGCGGAGAAAGAGAGGTAGACAGTAACTGCGCCTTCTTCTATCTCCAGTAGCTCTATTCCGTTTTTCAATGTCTAGTAGTCCTTCGAATTGCAGCGTAGGATTGCCACTGTGCACTTTCTTATTCCGCTTTTGCTTGTTTTCTTTGTCGGGTCTGGATTCTGGAAATTTGAATCAAGTCTTACTGAATGTTAAAGTGAAGGATAAACGAGGAGTGCTCTTACCGAGAAATGTACTCCTAAACAAGCAATACAAGTTATAGTAGATGATATCAGTAGGAGTGTTATTAACAAAGGACTAATAGAAGGTTAATAGTATTACATGTATTGGCTGGTGCGTCTCTGATGGTTATTGTGGGGAAAATGCGATGGACACCTCACTTGTATCCCAGAGAAGAAATCTGGAGCTGGCTCATGTCGCTCAACAGCTGCGATATTCTATCATCCAACAAACCTTGGGAGTAGTCATCACGGTCTTGCTGGTTTAGATAGTTTTGTATCTGTGCTAGCCTAGTGTACCCCTCAGTACAGAATCTTAGTTGGATCTTGACCAAACTTTCAAAACTTGGATCAAAATACGGAACCCTCAAGCTAATCAACTGTGGCAATTCTTCTTTGAGTTGATCATTGAGCTGATCATAGATCTCCTTTGCAAGCTGTAGCTCCTTTTCAGCTCTAGGCAATTTAGAAGCATCTTTAGCTGGCTTATCGACTAGTCGACGCACTTTTGCCTTTGCCGCTTCATAATCAAGCTTTTTGTGCGATCTTTTCTTTATAGCCTCGTTTATTTCGTTAAAGTACTGTGAAAAAGTAGTCACTGGAGTTAAAACAGTATCTCTGAAAGGTCCATCTAGTTGCTTGACAGTTTCCGAATCAAAGTCTTGAACACATTGTAGATAGTAGTTACCTACATTGGAACTACCACCCATTGACTTGGAATCATCGTAAAGAGACGAAATCACTTCAGCGATCCGCACTTGTGACTGGGTCATTGCTCTCAACGAATCGAGATATCCCTTCGCTTGGGTCTCAAGTTCACGGCCAGCTTTCTCAAGACTAAAAAAATAAATCAGTGTTAATAGATCATCTAGTCCATTAGACCAAGCGGTAGGCTCTGGCAAATAAGCTTACGTTTTATAACGACGTTCTTCAATATCAAATTCCTTGTCACTCGTCCTATCGGTGTTTTTTATGATGGCCTATTCAACAATGTCAGTACAAACATCCTAGGCAAGCAATCTACTCGTACTAAGCATTCACTGCAATGCTCACCACCACCAGAGGGAAAATTGTCATGATGAACTCACCTGTTGGCCCGCTCTTGAGACAGCTTTCTTGAACCCGTCCCAACTCATTGTATCGTAGCGATCTTTTATGGCTTTCCCCTGTTTTTTCCACACAGTTTATTCTCCTCCTCAGTGTTTTTTTTTATAGAGCCCAAACTCTCCTTTTTTTTTGGAACTTCCACAAAAAAAACTCATAGTATAAATCGGTACACGCAGCATTTGGTTCTACAGAGCAGTTTCATGTGTGTTTTACAATGATGAAGTTGTCAAAGTTCTCCAAGAGAAAAGGGTTCGTAAAGTCTATAAAAAAGGGTAATGTAGCGTATTATCATGGCTATAAGGAGAAGGTCGTTGTCGCTGTAAAGTTGTCGTCTGGGTAGTTGAGAGTAAAGTCGTAGTGCTATGATGTAGTGGTGCTTTATGGTGCAATGCCACGCATTGTCTTCCTTGGATTATACACAGCACCTTATTTCCCTTCCCCATTCGCTGTTGAGTATCTGTTTCCCGTTGATTCGTCTATTTGGGATTGGGTCCAATATGGAATATATCACGTTTCTGCATCTCGCTCTTTTCAAATGCTCGATAGGTTCGTAGCCTTTAGCGCTTTTCCGCCCTTCAAGGTACCTCAGGTAAAATTCGTCATCTTGATTTGCAGCTCTCCATAGTTGGCGCCCGGTTCGCATTGCCATGTATATGACTCCGCAGGCCCAAATATCAACTGATCTTGGATCGAATTCTTTCGTGTTGTACTCTTCCGGTGCGATGTAAGGGCTTGAACCACATATACCGCCGCTGAAATGTACACGGTCCTCCCAAGCCATTTTGAAGCATTCCCCGTTGCCAAAATCTGTGATTTTGAGAGTACCTGTTTCTGTCAATAACAAATTCTCTGGCTTCAAATCACGATGAGCAACTCCCATCTCATGCATATAAACAACACCTCGTATTAGTTGCTTGAAAAAGCAATCAGCCTCCAAATATTCCAACTTCCCGGCTGCTATGATCAATGTGTACAGATCCCCACCTGAACAAAACTCCATAACCTCGACGTAATCACCTTTAGCATCTTGTAGCAAGTCCAAAGTCTCAATAATATTAACATGCTTCAAAGAAGAAGAGATGCAAAACTCTGAAGTTAATCTTCTAGAGTATTTTTGTTCGGTTTCGCTCGGTTTCTTTTTGAACTCCTTAACCGCATATAACTTTTCTCTGTCCTTCTCCTTCTTATGAGAGATTCTCACAACTCCAAAAGTACCCTTTCCCACAACTCCTTGACATCTACCATATCTTTGAGCAAAGGTCTTCATTTGCAAAGCCCCATCAGGCTCCTGTTGGTTGACGATGCTTGTATGGTTAGGATACCTTGTTGCCCCACTAATTGGTGCGCCGTCGTCTTTGGAATTGGACATCTGATTGACCAACCCGCTGAAAAGGCTTGGAGGGTTGTTTGATAGAATTTCAGGTACTGCACTAACGGCTTCATCTCTTAACTTTTGGGCGCCCAATAGGTTTTTGAGCATGTTGGACAATTTTTCTTGTCGTTTTGCGTTTCTCAAATGGTGTGCGTGTGACCCATCTTCGTAAACAACAAATCTAGGTAAAGTCTTTGGGTCTTTTGGATTCGCCACGGCTGCAGACATATTACCGCTATGATGGTTTGACGTTACCGAAGAAGATCTGCTCAACAACTTGTTTGATGCGCTCATTGAGCTCCCAACCGTTGTACTTGAAGCGGAGTTCATGTTGCTCTTGATTATGGTGTTTGGATCGATGTGTTGCTGTTGTGGTATTTGAGGGGATTGAGATGGCTGTTGTAGTTGTAGTGGTTGTTGCTGTGCCTGCTGCTTCTTCTTTGTGAGACCACTGGAAACTTTCAGATTGTTGAAATCATCAGCCAACGTGGTGGAGCTTCCCGGAGTTTTATAGTTCAAACTCGGAGTTCTCGATGGGGGTCTTGAGGAAGTTCTTGATGTGACTCTCGGCAGCGTATTTTGTTTCGCTGGCGGTTGTTGTTGTTGTTGTTGTTGCTGTTGTTGTTGTTGTTGTTGCTGCTGTTTATCCAGGTCGGTTATTGATTGAGTGACAGAGGAACTCGAGCTGCCAAAAGACTTGACAGATGAAGGATTCGAAATCGGGTCTGGGATGATGCTACTATGATGCTGGTACTCGATATTGCTATCGTTCGTCTCTAGTTCAGATTCATGGATAACCTGCGGTTTTTCTGAAACGCCGAGGATCCTTCCAATCCTGCTCAAGGTGGATGATCTTTTTCTGTGTTCTACCGATCCCATTTTCCTGACTGCTATTCTGGACACAGTATACTAAGTACCCTTGGAATGAGCACTGGTTGACTGATTGTGTGGACTGGGGTATCAGCAGTATCTCAGATCAGTGTGGAATGTTTGATTCTCAAACAAAATACAGATTAATAATTATGAAAGCAATGAGCGGGAATCCTTGAAACTAGAGTTAAAAAAAAAAAAACAACCGCGGCAGGAGGTTCTCAAGGCAGCAGCTATGACAGAGTCTCGGGGCACTTGGTCAGCTCTGCTAATGCTTTGAATCCTGAAGGGGCTCTCGTTTGCAATCACAAAAGTTGGAATGGGCCGAGCGCTCGGAATGAAGCCCAAGCTCAAGCTCAAGCTCTCTCGGTCAATCAACCGCACAGAGGGTTTTTTTTTTCTTTTTTCTTTTTGGGAACCAGCGTACACAGAGCAGCGCAACTGAGTAGCAACAGCCAGCAAAGACGCGGCAAGTGCACGGTGTTTGACGACAGATAAAGCGCTGAGCAAGTCGTGGGGCGACAAAGAAGACCTGGGTGAATGTGAAAGATCTGCTGCTTTTGATGGTGATGGTACTAGAGAATTTTTTTTTCCTGCTTTTTTTTCTTTGGTCTTTTCAAGCTGTTTATAATTGGCTTTGAAATTTTCAGAAATTATGCAAACAGAAAAGAAAAAAAAAAAAAAAAAAAAAAAAAAAAAAAAAAAAAACAAAAAAAAACAAAAAGAAATAAAAAAGCTTAATAGTTTTTAGCCAAAAAGGGAGAAAATAGACTATGCTTCTATCTCTGGTTACCACAACAGCACTCACTGCAACAAATAATGTTGTAATAGCCGGCAAATAGCACACATGTAACTATGGATCTATATGCGAGTCTCACTAGACTTACAAGAGTCTCGCTGCAGACAGGCAGAAGCTTGGAAGACAGGAAGTAAGAGAGGAGAGAGGAGAGAGGAGAGACAGAGACAGAGAGAAACAAAAAGAGACCGAAAGAAACTAGGCCACTATTTCTACTCCTTTTGTTCCACGATAATATTACTGGTTGTTTCCTTGCCCTCCTTCGTACCGTCCTGCTGCCCGCCATCCATATCCATCGAGTACACCTCTTCATTTCATGAAATACACCGATATACTTCAAGCGCGCTATTTTTAAGATATGCTTAAGTAAGTTCTTATATAATACTGCCACAGGAAAAGCTATCTGACATATTCCTAGTTGAATTACTCGCCAAGACGCGTTTGAGCGCGTCGAGTTGCTCTTTAACAGACCTATAACGATTCAGCTATTAGTACACGACGGGGCTAGAGATCTTGGCCAAGAGATCTGGTTGCAGAGGATGTAATCAACCTTAAAACAATAGTCTCTAGCTCAGTATCAAGGAGCACTTGTGTATTCTCGCACCGAGCGCATGGTCCTATCACAATTCAGCATGGGACTCACATGTGATTGAGCTACCAGAGGCGCGTATTGCTAAACCAAAAACCCTCGTAAGATAGCGAAAGAAATGAAACAAAAAAAAAAGAAAAGAAAAGTAAAAAATGTTTGCCAGTCGCCATCCTTATTCGATAATGCGGGAGATCTACAGCAATTAGATTTGAACGCGTTTTAATTTGCTGCTGTATATTGTTAGACAGACGTAACTAGAGGCACTGATGTCAGTGGCTTTTTTTTTGTTAAATATGATTCTCCTACGAGCGGGGAAGCGCGGTGCTAATGCAAATAACATACAAGTACTAACTAATTATGAAACTAACCTTGGCGGTAGCTATGAGTTTCAACTATCTTGCATTGAGGAAATGGTATTTTATGAGTTAGACCCAAAAAGACAAAAAAAGCTTAGACACGTAGAGACGTAGAGACGTAGACACACAGACACACCCACTGTGCTTTTATTTTTACTTTTATTTTTATTTTTAGGCAAGAGAAGATATCAGAAGCCCAGAGGGGTAGTAAAAAGACGTTTGCCCAATGTTTCCTTTATGCGTTCCCTTTGTAAAGGTACAGGTGGTTTATACCATACAAGTCCTAGGGGACTTCAAGAAGTCGTTTTAGAGAAGAGCCATCTGGACTAGCAGCAGGGAGGGAGTTATTGCAAATAACCAGGCTGAACAGCCCCTTCCCTCCAGTTGCCAAGACCTTCTGTGCTATTCCACCCATACGAGTTTTCTCAGATAGCGTCTATGGAGATAACAGAACATATCGCTTCTGTATAGAAAATGGTCAGCTAGGCTGAAGACTCTTATTCAAGTTTTTTTTTTTTTTTTTTTTTTTTTTGATTTATCCCTAATCTCTATAAGGCTTATTTCTGGTTTTTTTTTTAGTACTGAGGGGAGCGGTACTTGACAAAGGGGCGGATGTCTCTGTAAGCGCTGTAGAACGGGGAACCAAAAAAAAAAAGGGTCTCGGTGATGCGAATACTTCCAGAACGTTGGCCCAATCCGGATTATTATTGATTTATTCCACTGGCGGCACTCTGAAAGCTTGACAAAACGTCATCGGGGCAAGGACCAGAAACTACACGCAGTCGAGCCGTTGCGTTGCTTAGGTCTTGGTACCCAAGCGTCTTATTGCCCCGTCCTTGATCCTGTCTTGGGACGGATAAGAAAGGGGGTGTCGAATTCCCGTAATCCTTAGTAAAAAATCGTATACCATTAACAATAAATAAGGCTGTGTGATGTAAGAGCGAGTGGGTGGGTGTGTATGAGAATCGACTTTGAGCCTAGCATTATGCATCCTCAAACTCTGATGGGACTAAATGCAAGTCCAGCTTTATTCCACCGTGCAAACACAAAAAAGAAGCTTAAATTAAATCGTCTTCAGAGACTAAAATCTGGAATTTAGTATTGTGAAATTGTGATTTCCTTTCCTTTCCTTCCCCGGCAACTCGTGATCGAAACCTACGGGCAAAGATTTCGGAAAACTCTTGGACTTCTTTTTCTCTGTATGACGCCGAACGCGATTTTTCGACGGTTGTGGTTGTGGTTGTGGTTGTGGTGAGAGGGGTAAATGGACAATAGTAGTATTTCGCCAGTAGCTATCGGACGGCACATTGTCTAGCATTTAATGAGGATCAACAAAGAGCTGTTTATGATTCCTAAGACAGATGGCGATCCGCTTTATTGAGGTGGGTTGTGGCCCGAAATGCCTGAATTGTGCATTAGCTCCGTTAGCCTGCCAGCTTCTATTGCATTGAAAAAATACATGTTCGAGCTTGACAATCGCTCACTCTCTGCTCGAAGATTTACGGCCACAGATCATCTATCATCATTTCCATAACGCAACAACACATGCGAACACACCGCTCGATGGCTCAAATGAGGCCACTATTCTGACCGGGAGAATTCGAGGACCGTGCCTAAACACAACTTAGCGAGGATGCGTTGTGTTGTTTCCCGTAGTACATCATCCATCATCACCTTCCGCTACGACCAGTTCGAGCACGCTCTCCAGCGCACGTTCGGTTATATTCTGTAAAATTATGGCATGGCTACTAGCTTATTTACTCTGAGCCCAGCTATCACCGAAAAGTCCTCTTATCAACCGGCGTACGGTAGCATCAAATGCTTAGATAGTTTGACATCCTTACGTTATAGTGCTCGCTGGATATATCGTGCATACTGATTTGAGACTAGACCCCGATATCTTTCTGCTGGGCCCATATTGAGCAATTAACCTTATATCTTTCAACCTTGTGTGAAATCTGGAGCTTGTAATCATTAATAAGTATAAAAAGATTCAACAATCTTCAGATAGTTGAATGCCCGCATGCAGAAAAAAAAAGAGCTTGATGGCAATTAGGTCACTACTGACGAGTTCCTCCTAGCACAAGAAGTCCTCCCGCTGCTTCTTTCCAGTAGTTATGAAGTCATATCATGGAGCCGTGCAGAGCCCTGAAGATGCCCTCATCTTGCTAGAAGCCGCCAGGCTAAACCTGATCCCAAGAGTGAACAGACGTCTACGGTATGACGAGAGACTGAGCATACGGGCAGGTGATGTTTTCGTGTGGATCGAGAGCGAGGCGCGCATGCGCCGCTGGACAGATGGCCGCTCATGGAGCGCTTCTCGTGTAACGGGCGGCTTCTTGACCTATCGCGAGATGGAGTCCAGCAGCAGAGCACCATCGTCTTTGCATTCAGAAACAGAAACACAGAGTAACGACTTTGATGGCAAATATCTGCCGAGCTTCGAACTGAAGCTGAACGGACTGATCAAACAGAGCTTCTCATTGACAACGCTACATGGCGAAAAAATGCATCTGATATCATATACAACAACGAGCACCTTTTCGAGGGCGAAATGTCTCGACAAAACACCCTCAACGGATCCTATGTTCGCGCAGGTGGTTGTCCCGCCTGATATATACCCTTGCAGTATGCCTCAGCGCCAAGCATCACGGTCTTCCTCCCCATCCTCACCGGCAACGTCTCCATTGCATAGCTCTTCCGCTGACCAAGCCGCCGACTACAACATGATTAATAGCGCAGCCGTCAGCTCGGCCAGCATCCTGAACTCTAATCCCACATCCACCTCATATAAACCTTGTGGCTCAAGCCCGCGCACATTAGCCCCACTGGCAGCGGTAGATCAGCCCGTTTTACAAGTGCAGAGAAGACTCGACTATGATGGAGCTGCATTGAATGCTCTCGATAAACTGTCCTTCATGAATTGAAAGCCTTCGCCTATTTATAATGACCGACGATACCCTTGACTTGGAGCGTCTAATTACGAACTTTTCTATTTATCCATTTTTTTCATAAGCGTAGGAAGCTCCCGTGTATGTCTCAATCTATTCCAATTGAGTTAGGGCATCCGTGCACTTACAAAAAAATAAGTACGCCGAACGAGAGAGGCGAGGGAGGGGGAGAGATAGAGAGAGAGAGAGAGGAAAATGGCGGCCGCTGGTAGGATGTGAAGAGCGTAAAACAGCAGGTCAACTGGGTGACTGACTCGCAAAGCCGCTCTAATCTAAACAGGGAACCCGTGTCTTAAAGTGAACACAAAAGAAAGCACAGTTATGTATAAAAAGTAAACACAGACATAATAAAGCAAACAAAAGCCGAATTTTATCAATTCCATCTCTTTTCTTATAATTCCGATATAATCACTGAAGGTCATCAAGAAGAGCTCAAAGCCAAAAAAAAAAAAAAAAAAAAAGAAAGAAAGAAAGAAAGAGTCAAAAACCTGCGGACCCTTAAGGCCAAGGTGCATGAAATGTAGGTGTGGATGATGATGGCTTTGAAATCTAATTGTGAGTTGTCACGTAGACTTATCAAGCTCCATTTGGACAGTCGAGTCTGCAGTAGGTTGCCTCGTCGTCGTCGTCGTCGTCGTCGTGTGCAACGGTCTTCCTCTTGGAATTCGAATACAACTGGTCAATCTCTTGAGTGTTCAAACCTTTGGTTTCTGGGACTAGGAAGTGAACGAAAAAGGCACTTGCTAAGAGACAACCAGAAAACACGTAGCCATATTTGAAACCGATAGCCTTCGTGATGAACGGAGTGAACAGTGAGATCAAGAAATTGGAAACCCAGTTCATGGAAGTAGCCACTGCCATAGAAACTGCGCGCACTCTAACAGGATATAACTCACTGACAACGACAAATGTGACTGGCCCCCAGGTTGTTGCGAAGAAAAAGATGTAGATGCAGGTGAAAACAATCATTGCACTGCCCACACTCTTCCTCTCTATACCTTGCTCATCTCTTAGTGCAAAACTGCCCAAGGAGGCATATATGATCATACAGCTGAACATACCGCAACTGCCAATGAGTAGACAGATCTTCCTTCCCAGCTTCTCGACGAAATAAACCCCACCAAAAGTTGAGCCGAAGTTTACAGCAGCTAAAATGATTGCAGTGATATATGAATCGTCTAGTCCAACGGAGCTGAATAAACTAGTTCCATAGTAGAAGAAGTAGTTTGCACCCGAGAATTGCTGGAATGCCATTACAAACATACCGATGACCAGTCTCAAGAAGAGTTTAGGAGACCCCGTCAAGAACTCACTCCATTTTGTCTCACCAACTTCTTCTTTGATTTTGCTCGAAGTTTCAACAATTTTTTCTAGCTCGTTGTTGGCCAAGAAGGAATCAGTATCGACACAGTTCAATCGAGCAATAGCCCTCTTCGCCCTGTCCCTGTCGTTATGTTTTTCAATGAGATATACTGGACTCTCTGGCATGAATCCTAATCCAACTAAAACTAGAAAAGCCCAAACAAAACAGAGTCCAATTGGAATCATCCATTCCTTATCCTCTCCACCATAATGAACTTTACAGCCATAGTTTGTGATGTTACCGAATAATATGCCAAACGTGATCATCAGCTGGTATAGAACAACCATGGCACCACGGATCTGCGTCGGCGCACTTTCACTGATGAACATAGGACATATAACGCTTGTAGACCCGACTGCTAACCCAGTGACAATTCTACCAATCAAGAGCTGGTACCAGGCATTGGATGCTCTACTTGACATTTGAACAACAACTCCAGCAACATAGATGATGACGCTTATCAAGATTCCAACTTTGCGCCCATATATGTCGGCAGTCTTTGCAAGAGTCAACCCTCCGATTGCACAACCGGCGTTGAAAACTGCGATAATCAGTCCGATAATCATCGCAGGGAAATGACGAATTCCTTCAGCGTTTAAAGGGGCAAAACGTGATTTGAAAGCATCCATGTTAGAGATCCCACCAATGGTGCCAACATCCCATCCAAAGATGAATCCAGAAAATGAAGTTGCGAAACATAACAATATCGAGGTACGCAAGTCTAGGAGTGAGGGCTTAGTGACGACAGAATCATTACTGGAATTAGAGTTGATATCCTTAGATTCTTTGGTGTCTTTGGTAGTGATATTGACTTCTTGAGGTACCTCGTAGGCCTCTGCGCTTTGAGACATCGTGAACTAACAGTAAGAGTGGTATTATATAGATTTAAGTTTGCCTGGTAGAGCAGCTCAAACTAAGAAGAGAAAACGAGATGAGTAAATCATATTCTTTCTTTATATTCACAGGAGAAGTAGCGCATCCAGAGACCTTTCCATATTTTTTTTGCCTCAGATTTTCATACAAATTGTGCTCATCTCTAAGTAACTCTCTCATAGAGCTGGTGATCGGAATCACAATAATCGGTTGCACCACACTGTAGAATCTTTCCAATTATAAGCACTCTTTAAAAAAATCAGATACAGAGCGGTTCAAGGTACTAAACGGAGCAATATACTTGCTCTCAATAATAGCAGGATAAGTGCATTGATATGGGACTGTTCATTCCTCCTGCAAGTGATGGCTCAAAATCCTCCTCATCCCAGGGCAAGAACACAGTCTCGAGCGGCGACAATGACAGAAGTAATAAGACTGTTTTCTATACTAGACCAAGTGTTGGCTTGAAGCTATGGGGCCCACTAGTTCCCGCATCAGACTGTTTACCATGTATCTACACATTGACTGCGCTGCAGACAGCTCTTGGACTCACTATGTTTGTTCAAGCTAGAAATGTATGGAATAAAACCAATTTCTCCTCACGATTAACAAGGCTCCTCTGCGTGCTGGGAGGTACATACACAATTTTCAACTCAGGTTTAGAGATTTCAAGATTAATCCTACCGTATGATCCATGGTATGAAGAGGCAAAGACAGCAAGATCTAAGGCTAAAACATTGGGCAAGGAGCCGAATTTCTGGTTCGGCCCTGTAGACTATAAACCAATGAGCTTTAAAGATTGGAGTGCAAAAGTTGAGCGTTGGGTAGAGGAGACAGAGAATTCAGAGCACGGGACTTACGAGTTCAGCATTCAAAATCCAGAGTTCCATTCAATGTATCTTAAGATCAGAGATTTGAATAGGATGAGAAGTAGTAACATTTTACAGAGCTTATCGAAAACGGATGTCAATGACTTTTTACCTAATTTGAGAAACTTTGTAAACCCAGAGTTCGATAGACCACCAATACTGGTTCCTCCAGAAAACAATCTTGAATCAGATTTGGATTTCCTAGAAGTTTGGGAATTAAACAATCCTTGGGAATTATTAGGAGCAGACACAGATATCATCGTTAAATTTATCCCAAAATTTAGATGGATAAGCACTAAGCCTCAATTAATCGATGATGATGATGATGAATCACCACAAGATACATTAGAAGTTGACGCTAGAGAACATACAAATTGAATACTGCAAACTTAAGCATATCAGCCAATGTGCTGTTCAAATATGAAATATTAAAGCATTGAATTAAAGCTATAGTACTACCAAACACACATACCGAGGAGTCTTGTATATAAAGCTCCACTTTCATCTTGTCTTTTGAGAGTAAAAACTGGTCTCGAATAATTAGATAAATGTTGCACGGACCGAATATTGATTTTTTGTCCAAATTGTAGATTATTAACACTGGCTGCTCGAAAGGGAGCCAGATCTCGAAGGCTTTCAAAAACAGCTAACTGTTCTCCAAAATGCGATTAGAGTTATTTGCACTACTAGTGCTCCTACTGGAAAACACGTTAGCTGTATACACCGACGAGGCGTTTAAAGTCGATTGGCAAATTCACCAAATTGGATCCCTGAACTCAAGAAATATAGTACATATTCCAAAAAGCGACAGAATAATAGCGCTAACCGAAAGCCATGTGTTAGCTGGGCTGAAGGATGGAATCCCAGAATGGAGAATTGATCTTGGGGGGCTTGATGGGGATCGTTCACAAGGAGTGATAAGTCATGGCGAAAATGTATTAACAGCTTTGAACTATAGAGACCGTTCAATAGTTCAAATCTGGAACCCTGCTCAGGGATTCTTGATCAGTGATGCTCTTGAATCAAGATCTCGCTGGATACATCAAGTGAAGAGCATTGATGGTAATCTGTTTGTCGTCTTATATACTGATGGTGAATTGCGTATTGCTGATGGAAATGGAGATTTGAAATTCACGGGCTCAATACCGGAATATAAAAATGCTTCTGTTTCCATCGCACAAGGTGGTGATGTCGCTATAATTTTTGATGAAAAAAATACTGAGTCGGTTAAAAACTCTATTTTGCACAATGGTGAGCTCTTGACTCACAAACTTTCCTTCTCCTGGGATTCTATCGTGGAAGCGTATGGCTCCAAATTGGTCTATAAGTACTCCAGCAAGTATTACATCACTTTACTTGATGGTTCTCAGACACAACCAAAACAAGTAGGACTAGGGTCATTTGAAAAGCATATACCAATTGATCATCCAACGCTAGCTGTCTTTGAAAAAGAAGGAAAGATTCAGGTATTAGGCTTGGATGGCTCTATCAAATTTTCTCTAGAATATAAGCCAAATTACGAGCTTACATATTCACACGGGCAATTTGTTCTATATTCCGACTCATATGCAACAGTAATTAACGCTGGAACAGGGGAAGAGATGATCAGCTACCCTTTAAATCTAAGTCATTCATCAATCAAAGGGATTAATACAGGATCCACAAAAGACAGCATCAAGACACTTGTCGAGTTTGATAATGAGACTTATAGCTACTTTGCTGATGGAAAATTCCTATGGCAAAGGGATGAAAGCCTGGCTAATGTCGTCGACTATACAATTGTTGATTTTCAAGTTGAGACTGGCTTAACGTCCGATGAGTTATTAGAGGAAGAAAACCTCAACATCTTCAATGCCTGGATCTTTAGAGTTAAAAAGCACTTCAACCAGTTAAAAGATGCATACGAGCATTTTTGGGAAGTTTTGCCTGATGCTGTAATCCAAAGAAATTTTGAGTTTTTCAAAACAGGTGATGATAATGAGCATTATTTTGGGTTCTCCAAACAGCTGATTTTTGCAACTGAGAAAGGGAAGGTGATATCAATCGATACTTTAACTGGTGAAAAACTCTGGTCGTTCGATGCTGGGAAAACAGGTAGTATCTCAGCTTTGAATAGTGATGACAAGTCCAAAGTTGCAGTCTTTTTAACATCCGGAGAGGTTCACCTCTTGGATGCCAAAACTGGTAAGCTTCTAGAAACAAAGGACGTTATACCATTTAAAAGCTTGAAACCACTTGACTCACACAATTATTTTGTGGAGTTAGAGGATGGTACACACACAATATATTCAACCACAGAAGACGCTCCTTGGAACAACACATTTTTCTTAAAACATGATTCAGAGAAAGTTCAGGGGTTTAGACTCAATAACAAGAAAGTCGAAGCAACATGGGAGTTTGAAGTTCCAAGTCATGAAAAAATAGTTGGCGTGGCTACTAAAGATCCGAATGATAAGACAGCAAATATTGGATATGTCCTTGGGGATAGAAGTGCTTTGTATAAGTATCTGTACCCTAACTTAGTTGCAGTTGCATCTTTCAGTGCGGTATCAAAGACGCTATTCGTGAATATTTTGGATTCTCTCACTGGGGAGATCATTCATAGTGTCTACCACAAAGAAAATGTTCATAGCAATGAGAATTTCAACATCATATTTGGTGAACATTGGGTAGTTTATTCCTACTGGAGTGATCTACCTTTCCCTGAACAGAAACTGGTCGTTATCGACCTATATGACTCGTTGAAACCAAATGAAAGAATCATATCTGATACTAGTTCAGCATTTGATAGCAAAACCAAAGCACCAGCTGTACTGAGTAAAGCATTTGTCTTACCCTACAAGATCCGAGCACTTGGTCTTTCAAAAACTCGATTTGGTGTCACTACAAAATCTATCATAATTTCACTGACTAATGGCCAGATATTTTACCTACCTAAATTCATACTCAACTCGAGAAGAGTAGATGGCCGTGAGCTAACTAAGGAGGAGAAATCAGAGTACATGCTACTTCCATACGACCCAGTACTAACTATAAATGATAATACCGTTATATCACACTACAGACAAATTTTTGGTGCTTACAATCTCATTTCTATTCCTACAAATTTAGAGTCAACAACGATCTCCTGTTCTTATGGCTTGGATATTTTCTGCACGAGATTATCTCCCTCAGGACAATTCGATAAGCTCACTCCAAGTTTCGAAAAGGTAAAACTAGTGTTCAGCATCATCCTTATATTGGTGCTTATAGTGATACTGAGACCAATGACCGACTCCAAAAAGCTTAAAAACCTTTGGGTTGTTGACTCTGCCTAATGCATGATATTTTGTTAGTTGTTTGTTCTCTTTCGTAGCGTTGCTGTTTGCGAGTAGTTCAAACTGCCTACTTCTTCTTTATTCGCCTGAGCTTTAAAAAGTTACCCGAGTTTGCGAAAACGAAGAATGTAAATAGTTTACTCCATCAACACCTTTAACCAAAGGCATCTGAACCAGAAACGATATACCAAAATCATGATACCAAGATTCATCACATTTTTTAGTCTTGTACTTTGCTTGCTCTTCCAATTGGTTGCCTCTGAAGAAAAATTGCAAATTGGTAAGAGTTTTGAGCAAACTATTGTTGGTTAAATATTAACAATTGGCAGGCATTCTCAAAAAGATTACCGAAGACGACTGTTCTCGCAAAGCTAAGAATGGTGATAGCGTCCGTGTTCACTACACCGGGTCATTAAGAACTGATGGGTCTGTTTTTGATAGCTCCTTATCAAGAGGAGATCCATTAGAGTTCACCCTTGGAGTGGGACAAGTCATTGCAGGCTGGGACCAAGGTGTTGCAGGGTATGGTTCATTTCTCCAATTGAGATTACATGATTTTTCTAACAATAAAATCTAGCATGTGTATTGGTGAGAAACGTAAGCTTACAATCCCATCACATTTGGGTTATGGTAAGCGCGGAGCTGGTAACGTAATTCCCCCAGATGCTGATTTAGGTAAGTTTAGCTTTTGACGTGATTAAGCAGGGTCAGATGTATACTAACAATGTCTCAAGTGTTCACCGTCGAGTTAGTTGGAATAAAAGGTTATGGGTCTGATAAAGATGAATTATAATCTAGTTTAATGGGGCTAGTTGCTTACGCGTAAAGATCAAACCAAGTTATTTAATTAAAAAAATACAGAATTTGAAGCGAGACTCAGTCAACGTTAGTAGAACTAAGAAGAAATGCAAACTTTCCTTTCATTATTCATTTTAAAAATCTGAACTCTGGGTTGACTTTGGAACCATCATTACCTTTTCCCAGCTCAGATTCCCAATCCATGGTACCATTCTCGATTCTTTTGTTTAGAACTGTCAACCTGGTTCTCAATATTAGGGCAGTGCAAATTGCCAATACAATGAAAACACAATTGCAGACAAATGCTACAAGATATCTTGGTGATGCACTAGATGGATAAAGATATGAATTCCAGATAGATGTGGAGTTGGAGAGACAGTTCATCAAGGAGATTGCAATGGCTCTTTTCAGCGGAGGTCTAGGAACACAGTTTGACATCCAGGATAAGATTGTTGTAAATGAGCAGTATAGAGAAGGAATCATCAAACACATGGCAAAGTATCTTGCTCCTGTGTTTGTTGTAGCAACAGCTATTATGAATGAAATCAAAGCAAAAATTAAGGGAATGACAACGTGTAAAAATCTTTCACCTGATTTATCAGCATGTCTAGCCCATATGAATGTTGCTATAACTGCCAGGATATATGGAGGGACGGTCAATCCTAAAGTGGTAACTGTATCAAAATTCAAAGTCTCAACAACTGATGGGAAAAAGTTTGTAACACCGCATGCTGCAACTAGAAATGACAAAATTCCTGTTATGGCCCAAACTTTGATATCTTTAACTACAAGAAGAAAGACTGATTTGTACGATTCTTGATTCAAGTCATCAGAATCATCTTGACCAATCTCTTTTCTTAGTTTCCACATAATCAGATCTTTCTCTTGTTGGTTCAAGAATTTGGTGTTTGCAGGCAGATCTGGTAAGATGAAGTATGCAAAAGGAACAATGAAGATAGTGATACTGCCTTCAATGATGAATAGCCATCTCCACGATCTTAAACCTCTGGCACCGTCCATATTTTCAATGATACCCGCGGCAATCAATCCTGAAAGAGCACCAGAAAACAAAGAACCGGAGTAAAGAATTGCGTTTCTCAGGGAAAGCTCAGCTCTAGTATACCAGCAAGAAAGATAGTACAAACAACTTCCAAAAAAGCCAGCTTCGACAAATCCTAACAACAATCTAACGGCGAGCAAGCCGCCATAACTGTGAACCGCACCAGTGCATGTTGAGATAATAGCCCATGCAAACATGATACACGTAATAAACACGGAAGGTTTCCCTAGTTTATTCAATAACATATTTGCTGGAATCTGCATGAGGATATACCCGACGAACAGAATTGAAATGCATGTTTGATATTCGTTGCCTTTCAAATTCAAGTCGTCCTCCATTCCCCCTAGTCTTGCACTGGCTATGTTGTTACGATCAAGATAATTCAACACATAGATCAAAACTATCATAGGTAGAAGTCTTAGATCGATTTTTTTTTTCAACTTCTTTTCAAATTTTGCCAATTCTTCTTCACTTAAATGCTTCAAAGATTCTGGAAGTTCCAAATTTTTTTGTAGCTCTTCTGTTGCCACGATATCTTTCTTGTCTATTTCGAGATTTTCTTCATAAACGATCTCGCTTTTTTTCATAGTAAACTCAGAATCTTCTACAGCATTTGACGGGTTCTCGAGATGTTCTAGTTCAACGTCTCCTTTGTTGAGGTTATTAAAATTCTACATTTTAGCTGTAAAGACGAAAAATTCACTGAAACACCTGGTTTCTGGGAAAATTGAGGTTTATGTACATTTACCTTCCTGCATTCTGTGACTCCACACGTAAGAAAAGAAGTTGCATGAAAGTCCTGTACAAGAAGTGTGGGATAAATCACAATTTCTGATTATTCCCCAGTGAACCAAGAGCATGCAATAGCTCTGGGGAAGTTTTGTCCCATACGCGTAGCCGCATATGTCCTAAAAGGGTAAGGGTTCAGAAACAGGACGATGAGCATCCGAAGAAACAAACACCCTGATCCCTCTCAGTTACTCTTGAATTTGGGACATTGAGCTTTGTATGTGAGTATGAGCTGATTCTCATTCATCTGAAATGAGAACCAGATGTTAGAACTTATTAGATGAACAGTGATTTCTGTTTACCTTCGATTTACTCTCGACACTTATCTGTTGTCTATTTTTCCATTTTCTCACCTTAGATTTTCCGTGCCGGAGATCATTTGTACGCGACAAATGGAGATGTAGAGTGCAGCAGCCTTTCAAGGCTCATGGCTTGCTGAATGTCAGCGACTCAGATAGACGAATGTATTACACTCAGAGACTTGAATCTATGTGTGAAGCTTAGACGCAAAAAAATGTAGGCAGGCCTCTTATAAGGTTGTGCTAACGCCTTTCTCCTGTTTGAACATTCTCTTTTTCCGGATCTTGATTAGCTCCTCAATTGCAGGTGCAGAGCAGAGGCTCTAATGTTGCAAATGCTGCAGACAGGTTATTGGTCAGTCCTTGCTCCAATTTTTTCTGCCTGCACTTGAACTTGATATTTATCTGAACAATGGACATGAGACATATTGCACTTCAGAAAAGGATTGAAATTATCTTTTAGCGAAGGCCTATTTGGCTATTGTTCTTGATCTCGATGTACTACGATTACGAATACAAGCACAATGACTATCGTGGTTATTGATGGAAACTGAAGCAATACTAATCACAAGGTTAATCTATTAGATCATCCTGTTCATAATAAATACTTTCTAGTTACCATCTATTGATGGAGGGATCTTACTCCTCCAAATTGATCCTCTTTATTCAGGTCAAGCTCATACTTCCGCTTTACTCTGTTCAAAGATTGAGATTGAGAAGAGGAGATGACTTTCAGCAAAAAATCTGGAGTGATTTAATCCGACACCAGTGTCGGATAATTCAAAGATTGCACCATGACCCGCAGATCCTTTAATCAAACTCGACATTTGTGTACACTGAAATTTATTGAGCTTTGTTCCATCCATATTTTCATTCATTGACTCGATTCCGCTTTGCCTGTTTGCTTCAGGCGGCCTCTAAAAAGCCTTACAAGAGAAAGATCTTAGCGAACTTTGTAACCGTAGTTGTTCGGACTTTCTCAAGTGCATTGCACTTTGCACTCCCTACTTAGCGACACTAGTAGGGGAACATCCTCATTCTTACTCTTTTAGCTGTGTAACATGAAAGTCAATTGCAGGTCTTGTGAAGAGGCGCTCTTGGAAGAGCGCATTCGTCCTTCAATTTTTAAAGGTCAAAAGCACCATCACACTTGGCAAGTGAGCTTTTAATAATGGTCTACATCTTAAGGAAAATCAGCTGGTTCAATAATGCTCGAATTTCGTCATAGGGCACTTTCTTCTCTTTCATCTACTGGCTTCAATAATGTACAGTTTGATGTATTATAAAGCTAATATAAACCCAATCATGAGGACCCCTCTCGTTCCAAGCATAGATCTAATTGTATGGTTACGTTTCAAAAATGCGAAAAAAGGAAAAGATTAAAACCTCATGATATTCATTCAACTACATCCAAATTCAGTATTTACCACGAACAGTTTCTGGGTAGACGCTTTTTTGCTTTCTTGAATGAGTGAGTTGGGAAACACGTTTGACAGCAACGGCTCTCAATTCATTTCTGTAACCTTTAGTCAAGTTAGCAACAGCCAATGCGGTTTTTCTTGAAGATTTGTGTGGCTTGTAAGAGTTGACTTGGATGGATTTAGCTGGTTTGTTGATGTTTCTAGCAACCTTAGTTCTCACAACGATTCTGTCACCTTCTTGCGCAATACCAATAGCTTTGCTGTTAGCTAAACCTGAAGAAGTTTTGGTGTTTTTACCCGAAACGTTCAATGGGTCACGGGAAAAAACTGCATTTGGACGCTTGACCAAGAATGATGATTGTTTGGAGGTCAAAGCCCAGATCAAATCGTTTGAGACGTTAGACATATTATAATTCACTTAAAGTTATTGCAACCTGCTGATAGTACAAGTTGAGTTTCCATATTAAATCGTTTAATTTCGAAAAAGCTTGAAAATTGAAAAACATCTGAACACCAAATATTATTTGAACCAAAAAAAGCATATTCGCATAAAAGCAGTCACGTTTTGATATGGTGAGCATTGAATGAATTGTGAAACCTTCAATAGAGGAAACAAACGAGATGCTCAGAATGGTAGAATCCTTGTTCTAGAGGTACTTATTGGCACACTACAATCTGTTGTTTGTAAAATTGTATGATGCTAAAAGCCAATACTCTTGATTGTAAATCTTGATGAGACCCTGCTTTCACAAGATCTGATTTAGCGCTGTGGTAAAGCCCTCTCTCTACGGCTAGCTAGTTTTTCTGAAGACCACACAGAACAGTACACTACAGAATCATTTGAATATTAATCACGTATAAATAATCACATTAAAATAAAAAAAAAGCACTAATCAATCATAACCTTTATTCTTCACAGATCTTTTCAGTTCACAATACTGGATAAATCATGATCTGAAAGCCATCATTTCTAACCCGTTAATTTTTACATTGACATTAACGAAGAAGTCAATTAATTTAGATCTCTTTTCCAAGTTTAAAACTGCACCATTTGAATTCCCTAGCCAGATTCTCAAAACACCGCTCATTTCCTCGAGTTTGGATATCATTTCTTGATCATCGAGGTATTGGGCTTTGGAATCAATTATACTTAATATTATAATGTACAGTGAGGTGAACCCCAGCAATTTGAACTTTGAAAGGATTCGGCTATCAATCTTCATTATGAACTTCTTTGCTACTTGGTAGTCCTTCTTTTCAAACACCAAATTTTGGATTATGGCAGCATAGAGAACTAGTATTTCATCATTCTTGACATCTGATATTTCAACTTTCTCTAGAGTAGATTTAAACTCTTCAATGCTATCATCGTTAGGGTTGAACAGAGTTTCTAAATCTCTGATAGCAGCTTTATTGGACTCGTGGAACTCGCCAATCTCTGCCTTTAAACCGTTAGTGATATCAGGTAATCTCAAATCCGTTTTGATGGTTTGCAGCATGAATTTTTTCAACATCTGATCAACTCTAGCTTCGTTCATCATGGAATATAAGATAAAAATCATTGAATAGTCACCATCTTTGACCGATGAACTATCAAAAGTGTTTAATCTTAGTATGAATTCCTCATTATCGATCGTCTTCTCATTTGGTAGAGATAAGAGGGCCTTCAAAACCTCATATTCATCGTCACTTTTGTCTAATTTTATTTTCTTCAAATAACTCCAAAGATGTGATACGTATAAGTTCGCAAACACTTTCGAAAACTGATCGTTGGTTATTCTAGTCTTTAACAGAATACATCTAATCATCGCATTCTTGACATAGGTATTGTTACTCTGGGATTTTCTGATTCCAAAGGTTGACAAGATTGAGGTATACTTCAAGCTTCTGATGTCGTCAAGGGTTGAAATGACATCTGGCTTCTCCTTTTTCGAAGAAGGCTTGAATACTTGTGGGAATATGAAATTGACCATCACAATCGACAGCAAGAAAAACTTGATTAGTATCAGAAATGGCTTACTTAGAACTTGAACGCCAGACTGGTTGTAAGTAAACATAGGAACAGCAAAGAGCGATCTGGTAGAGTCCACATTATTCAAATCGTCGTTTAATCCAGCACCAACCATACAAGCGAGCCCTCCCATGAGCATCTTATTAGTGAAGCTGCCGTTGCTATTCGAGGCAGTTGAATTAGATCTCGAGGAAGCAACAGAAGTATTTGGAGTGAAGCTCCTGCTCGAGGAGTATAGCTGGACTTTTAGGGAATCGTTCTCTTTTCTCAATATCTCGTTTTTTGCCTCAAGATGTTTGATATATTCTGTAGCCTTCAATAGAATAGTAGCCTTGTTCAATTTCTTAGCTGGCTGTAAACCGTCCAACTGCTCGTCGAGCTCGTCGTCAGCACTGTCGACTAAAACTCGAAGAGCCGGAACAGAATCTCTCAAAGCCTGTATTTTGTCATTGATGTTTGTTCTATATCTTTTCTCAATCATGTTGTGAGACGATTTCTCCTTCTTCACATGCCCATGCTTGTGAATAGTCGACTGAGGCAAAGCTTCCGAAAGCTTAACCTTATGATGCGGCATAGAATCCGATAACTCTTGCTTGACTTTTGCATTCGTTTTAGGATTTCCAGTCTTTATGCTTCTTCCAAACGTATCAAAGTTTGGTTCCCTCTCGTCAGTAGCCAGCTCAAAGTCACCGCCATTACCATAACCTTCACTTAGTTGAAACTCGTTAGGAGAGTTTGAAGTTGAGCTATTGATTATAGAGTCTGGAGAGCGTAGGAAGTTTTGGTTATCGTTGTTGAAGTCGTAATACATATTCATCCCGTTGATTCCTGCCTCATCCTCCTCTGTAGAAAGTGAATTAGTTAACGATGGGTTGTGCTGGATATTTCCGGAGCTCACAATCTCGCCTAACCCGCCTTGGTTGCAGCTGTTATCATTGCTGCCGCCAAAAGACGCTAAAAACGTGTCGTAATCCTCAAATGTGTATGCCATATCGCATTCAGACCTTTCCCACTTGGATCTCGCGTCTTTCTTCTAAATAGATAATAGCCAAAAAGTATGTTTGAACCATATTAGCTGTTGAGGGAATCCTTGTTTTGCTGGATATCCCAGCTTTTAGTATCTGGAACTAAATCGTATGATTCTAGCATTGCATGATTTTCATGAGAAGTGTGGCCCTTCACAAGAAAAAGGTGTCTAAGTTAAAAAAAAATTCTAAGAGCTCTCTTGAGCAAGAAAAAAAAAAGAAAAGAAAAAAAAAAAGAAAAGAAACGAAAGAAAGAAAGAACCACATAAGAGAAATCCAAATAAGGAAATATATCAGCACGTGATACAGTCCGAAAGTAGTTACACGGTAGGGAGCACATTACTGTTTTTATTTTTGAAGTCAGGTGATTAAATAAATATGGAGATAAAAGTCTAGATGGGAGATGTATTCGTTTTTACTCTCTGTATATGAATTGGTCTAGGGTTAGATGCTTGCTGATACTGCCTTTACTCTTCACAGTGACTGTCCTTGGACGACAGGCTTCTCGGTTTTCGAATTGGACGAGTGGAGTTAGAGGTGCTCGTTTCACTGGAACCGTTGGCGCTTTGGTTTTCCGCTCAGTTCTTTCTGTGAACCCGTATCTTTCGTACAAAGCGTTCACGGTTCTTTGCCGCTTACACTGATGCGCGGCTTCTTCTTCATCGGTGGCAGTATTGTAGTTGGCCTTCGTAGTGGCGCGTGTCAAACGGTTCTCCTTATCCTCTTCAGGAGGTGGTGCTTGTCTCTTCTTTTCAAGTTGAGGATTATCGTCCTCAGGGTCAGATAGATCGAACTCACTCGAGTATACGTCGTAATCATTGCATCCTGCAGACACATCTGCGCAGATATCGTTTTTTGAGATTTTTTCTGCCTCAGATTTCGTGTTGGTCTTGGGAAGAGCTTCGTATGAAGAGGTCGACAGCGTTGACTGTTGGCAATTACTCTTGTTAGAATCTCTTGATTCACGCCCCGAATCACTAGGCGCAGTGGCATTTCTTAAAAAGAACTTGCTAATGGATGGAGTGCCATTTGATGGGTCTGTAGCAGCACGGCCACCATGGAATAACACTCTTCTTCTAGATGTCGGCGAACAGGGAGTTTTCAATGGAGCCGTTAATGGTATCTGTGTTGAGCTAGTTTGATGTTTCGCAACACCTGTATTGCCCTGTGTATCATACGTGGTTGTGAAATTCGGCATTGAGTTGAATCTAGTTGCAACTCGTTGCACTGGAGTAGAGGTTGAGGTGAAAAAAGAGTTGATACGGAGCGCTGATGAAGCACTTGGTTTTGCGCATTCTCTAATCTTCGACATGTCTTCTCTAGGGTGGAGGATCTGTTTACTTATGGGGTCCAGATTACCCTTGGCAATTTCCTTATGAATCGATGCATCGTACAAAGGACCTATGCATCGTGATAACATCTGTTCATCATCAAAAGTGCTAGGTAAATCGTTCAAAGTGGTCATTTCTTCCTTAATTGGATCAAATACTCTCTGGTACTGGAAGGATATGTCTGCTCGGTCATACTCTAGCTCAAAATCTTGAGGGACTTTGACTTTCCCTTCAAGTTTCAAGTTTAGCAAACACTTTTTGATATTGTTGTATCTCTTGACAAGCCTAAAGGCTTTAACTATCCCAATGTTTGGTATTCCACTTGTATAGTCACAACCACTCAAACAAGCCACCATTCGAAGTTGAGAGTCGTTCATTAACCCAATTGGCACCGATCTGCATTTCTTGAAATCCTTCCGCCTTATCTCTATACATTCTCCATAGTCATTCAACTTAGTCAACAAGCACTGAGATCCGAATATAAGCAAATCCGAGTCTTCACTGATAATTCCGTCAACTAGACCCAACTTCTCAAGATAGACCATCTGTGCATCTGCTTCATACGGGGCAACAACGTATTGGATCTTTTCTATCTTTAAGAGCTCAATAATACACTTTGCCATTGCAGGAGTCACATCAACACATTTCATAAAATATTCTGTGGCACCTCTCTTATCGCCTCGAGATAGATACTCGTGAGCCTTTGCCTTATTATTGAGTCTTCGCTTTGATCTCTCAAGCTCCGTGTCTGATTTGCTTCCAAAATGGTCTCCATCAAATACAAAGTACGGTATCACACCAAAGTGTCGTAGCATTGATATCCTTTTACTGAAATATTGGATGTACCTCGAAGTTTCCAAGTCTTGTGCTAACTCCCATGAGCAGCTAATCACACTTCTGTGTAGCCACGCGTAAGAATCAATTGCTAGCCTCTTCCCACGAAACATCTCCAATGACACACTGCCCTGGATCTCCTTAAGCTGTGGTAGTAGCCCACTGACACCCATCTTGAACCCTTGACCCTTTTCCCCAGAGTGTATGGATAAACCCTGTATTTTCCTTCTCTTCTGTTTTTTACACAAAAAAAAGTGGTAAATATCTGAAACTATCAAAACACTGAAAGGTTAAGAGCTCGTGTTTGTTGTTGATATTTTTAAAAAAAATAGGGCAGTCGATCCCAAGATCGAAAAGATCAATCAATATCAGAGATCCTACGATCAGAATTTGACGCTCCTGATAAAAAGAAGAGAGAAGTATAGCGTGGTTTTTTTTTTGTTCTGATACTGCTGTGCGTGATTTGGTTCTCTGTCAAATTTTGAAACTGTGCTGCACTCCCACGCTATGGCCTACACAAATGGGTTGAACGAGCTGGCTGATGGTGTCCAAAACATCAGCATAAATCAGTCTCAGCCCCAGCAACAGGTACCAAACAGAAAAAAGACAGCTCGGATGTACCACAATATCCAGAACCCAGCTATTCCTACCAGTTCTACAACACATGCAGCGATTGGCCAGCTTCAGAGCCCTCTTCACACGCCCGGCTCTCACAATAATGGGTACTTCAACAATGGCTTTCAACAGGACATTCCGTCAAATACTGGTAATACGTATAGTGCTTTTTCCACTCCAGGTACGTCGGATATTAGAAATGGTCATAGCTCACAAGGTACTTATAACTTTGGTGAATTGGGTTCACAGTCCTCATATCAGCATGGATATCAGCATGATTATAATTTTCAAAATTCGACAAGCGCACCAATTGCTTCAGCAGATTCGTTGTCAGTCCCGTTTGTTAGAAAGCAACAGGAAGATGAATATGCTACTAAAGCATTCAGGACTTTTCAAAACATGGTTCCTCCAACTGCTACTACTAAATTTGTTGCAATCGATCAAGGCACTGCCAATCCCAAATTCATGAGGCTATCGATGTACAATATTCCAAAGTCAGAGAATCTAAGAAATGCAACAAAACTACCATTAGGATTAACAATCAGACCATTTGCGCCACTTGAATACAACGAAGACCCTGTTCCTGAAGTCGATTTGACACAAATTGGCGGGCCATTACGTTGTCGTCGTTGCCGTACTTATTTGAATCCAGAGATGAGATTCACTGTGGATCAAAAATTTGTTTGTAACATGTGCAAATTTGCAACGCCTGTTCCCGTTGAATATATTTCCCCAATTGATTCTTCAGGTAAAAGATTGGATTTTCTTCAAAGACCTGAGCTTCATAAGGGCGTCGTGGATTTCATTGTCCCGGAATCATATTGGGTCAGCGACAACATTCCGCCATCACCACTACACCACGTCTTCTTAATCGATGTGAGTGCACCTTCCAAAGTTGTGAGAGCAGCTACAGAGGCAATAAGATCCACATTGGATAAACTCCCAGATTTCGTCAAAATTGCAATCATTACATACGACGAAAGAATACAATTCTATAATTTGAACTCGGAACAACCAGAAGTTCATATTGCATCCGATTTAGAAGACCCTTTCATCCCACTCCATGAAGGTCTATTTGTCAGTCCGCAGACTAACGTTTTTCAAATCAATGATGCTTTAAATAAGATTGACGAATTATATAATGACTTCAAAGGGCCTGAAGTTGCATATGGTGCTGCATTGCAATATGCACGGATATCATTAGCTAGTGTTGGTGGTGGGAAGGTGACTGCCCTCCTTTCAAAACTTCCAAGTAGAGGACCAGGGGCTTTGATCAATCCAAGTAACAACAAACACGGAACCGAGACTTTCAAAAGTGAGAGCGTTTACTACAACAAACTCGCTGATGAATTTATCAACAGCAATGTTGGCTTAGACCTTTTTGTGTTCTCCAAGTCTGCGGTAGATTTGATCAATTCAGCTCAAATTGTATTCAAGACAAGTGGGTTCCTCAAAATCTATGCAGATTTCATAGAAGAAAGAGATGAAAGACTCTTTGTAGAAGATTTCAAATCTTCGGTTTTACATACTAGAGGTTATCAAGGTCAATTGAAACTACGTTGCTCTGCTGGTTTACAAGTTAATAAATATTACGGCAATTTTGAACAAAAAGGTGCAACGGAACCAAGACTACCAACACTCAGTGAAAATCAGCAATACTCTGTTTTACTCAACTATGACGATAAATTAAACACAAAACAAGATGCACATTTTCAGGCAGCTTTATTATATACGGGGAACGATGGGAAGAGAAGGGTCAGAGTCATCAACCTCGTCGCTGCTGTATCTGACGATATTAATAGTATCTTCTCTTTTCTAGACCAAGACGTTGTTTTAGACATCATTGTAAAAGACTGCTTGAGTTACATTACTAAACAAGAACCATTCGAAATCAAAGCTTCGACGACAAAGAAGTTGGCGGAAATTTTCACACAATATAGAGCACTGGCTTCTCCGTCAAACTTGTTACCAACTCAATTGGTTGTACCAAATGCATTGTCGTCATTAATTGCATACATTTCCTCTTTCCAGAAATCCAAAATTTTTAAAACCTCTTCCAATAACAACTCGATAATTTTTGATTACTATAAATTGAATGCATTACCCTTGGACGAATTGCTTTTGAAGTTATATCCAAGAATTATTGCTCTACATAACCTTGCAGAAAATGAAGCTGTATATGATGACACTACTGGATATTTCAATTTGCCAGAAAACATAAGAGCTAGTTCCCAAAATATTGAACAGGGTGGTGCTTATCTACTGTTTAATGGTGAAAGTTTATACTTTTGGGTTCATGACAACGTTAATCCTTTGTTATTGCAGGATTTATTTGGGGTTGGGTCCGTTTCTGAATTATCACCATCTCTTCATGAATTGCCAGAAATAGACACCCATATCTCTCTTCAAGCTAGAAATTTGGTGAACTATTTCCGCTCTCTACTGACACAGGACTTCCTCTCTTTCAAGTTGATTATTAGTGGCACAACCGCTGCAGAATTTGATGTCAACGATTTCTTGCTTGAAGATAGAGCTATGGATAAAACACCAAGTTGCAGTGAGCTATTGAACCAAGTACATAAACAGATAAGGGAAAGGATTGAAAAGGACCAAGTGATCAAGGCTAGTGAGGTGAAGCATGATGATAGCACCCTCTCGCAAAGATTTGTCCATTTCTGAACATTCTAACATAGTATATCATTAAACATGTTGTTATTATACATACATAAATCTAATCAACATGGAGGTTACTTTCGTATGGCACTAAGCTTTGAATCTACTTTTGAGTCTTTTTTTGTCTCTAAAACTGTTCAAAAAATCAAGTATCGTCATCAAGAACATAAGAATCAATTCCACAACGACATTGAGGATTCTCAAAAAAACTTCGTTATTCGATAATTCTACCCCTAGTTCTTTCAACCAAATCAGCCATGGTTTCGAAAGCTCAAGCAAAAGACGCATTATCTCCATAGACACAAGCAGTATCTTAGCTACGAGGTCCTTGTAATCATTTCTTCTTGGCAGTCTTACATCGAGACGCGACTCATCTGTTATAGCATCCAAAAGCCCTTCTGTAGAATGCATGTACTCTGCTTTGAAGGTGGTATAGTCAATGCTCTTGTCATTCACTAACGCCTCTAAATTTCTCAATGATAGGAGCATTTTCTTCACATCAACGAATTCCTTTATCTTTTCTCTTTCAGACACTTCATCATATCTGAACGTCTCAAGTTCTCCGCGAGACTTTATGGGGCTTGACTGAAAAGGCTGGTCAATATGCCTCTTTGAGATGACCTTATTGGAGATAATGTGGTTCATTTCGAGCTCGTGAGTGCTACTGAGATCGTAATCTGACTGTTCTGCCTCTGTATCATAAGAGGAAGTATTGATGAGGTTGTTGACCAGTGTGTCTCTAAATGCTTGCAAAATCATAGTCTTCGCGCGAGTTATAGCCACTATGAATGTATAGGAGTCTCTACCTTTTTTTAGTACTAATGCCAGTAAACACCAATTATTTTTGGTGGGTATTAATGATTTTCTTGGTTGCTTGCTGCAGTTTGTCTACGAAATAAAAAAAAATACAAGATAGTAAACTCTATTATTTATCATACATATAGAAAAGTGCTCTAAAAAAACTTCAAATATTCACAAAATGATGGTAAAAGTCACCATTCCAACAAGCAGAGTAATCAAGAGAAGAGTACCATCACTATTGTGGGCGTTAATTATGCTGATTCCATTGCTCGAGCCCAAATTCTGGGAAGACGAAGATGATAGTGTGTAGTTGCTCGAACTAACAATGCCAGTATATATTTCACCATTTGTTATGACAACAGTAGCTTGGCCTGGTAAGCTCGATACTTCTGTCAACGATTGCGATATATACGTAAATAGATCAGTGACATTGTTAGGTGTGGCAAATGGAATATGTCCAGATGAAATCAAGGAGGACTTGACGGGGTTTTCTGCTGTTGCATTTATATGTGTTGAGACATTTGCAGAAACGAGTTCTTGATCCTTTCTTGCATTAGCTATAGCTATGTTATTTCCCACATTGTCCACAACCAAATACGTGGATTTCAAAAAAGAAGTGCCTAATATCGAATAGCCGAAATCCGTATTTGGATAGACGAGCAGCAGACAAGCATCTTCTCCATCATCAAAGATCAAAGGGGAGGAAGCATTTACATACATCGGCATCAAAAGGTCACCTATTGGGACATCAATGGTCACATTTCCAAATTGAAATCCAACTGTTCCATTTATCTCTGAAGTTGAGCATTTCAATAGCCAGCTGTCGTAATCTGATGAATAGTATGCATTCAGTTGAACTGCAAGATCAACAACTACTTCATCTGGCATGCTATTGAATGCAGTAGTAGAGTCCAATAAAACTGGATACGTTACGTTCGAACTTTTGAGGAAAAAAGTAGCACCAGAGTCCCAATTCTTGACGTTTATGGATGTTAATGGTAAAATTGGATAGTTACGATGTAGTTGGTTGTGTTCGTTAAGGTACGGCGTGGCGTTGAATTTGACCAAAGGCTCATTGTACAGATCTTGATCAACACCGCCTAGTAGAATGTAAGCAGTATCATTATCTTTGATGTAGAAGGAATAACTCGATGAATCTATGATCCCCTCACGGACAAAGGAATCCAGTACATGATAATTGTACTCATTTCCATAATCAGGAATATCGCCTGCTAATCCCAATGAGCCAACTGATTCTTCTGTCGAATTAGCACTCAAGAATGCAGAATCCGTTAGTTCGATCGATGTATTCGTTGAACCATTATATTCAATATTTTGGATCTCGATTATGTCTTGCACAACATAGCCTTCAATCCAACTATAATCTAGGAATACGTATTCTCCATAGCTCCCATTGTACTGATGACTTGTGTTTGACTTATTCTCTGTGTACGTCCCTAAAGTTGCATACTCTATATATGATGTGTAGGTTCCAGTGACAGTAGAAGAAGACTCGGTATACGAGTATGTCACCGTCTCATAGTCTGTGTTGTCATCAGAAGTTTCTCCCTCGGGAAGGGGTGGATAGTACTCATTATCAGAGCTCAATAGCCATATATATGGTTCAGTGATGTCTACCACAAGCGATACTTCCTGCGGAGGTGTACCAACAGCTAACTTCACATTGTAAGTCTTACCATCATCACTATCACACTGTATTGTTGGAATAGAACTTTGCTGAGCAACCGATCTCGATGAGTTTCCGGTAGCTTGGATTTGGGGTATCGCTACTAGCAGTGCCAAGCATACACGAAGCATTATGAAGCTTGAGCTGATCATGAAGTTGGTATAAGGTGTCTGTCTATCTCGAAATTGAAGGAAAGCAGAATTTAGAGTTGGGGGTCCGCGCGTGCGTCGCAAGTCTTCAAAACCTTCGGTACAGGTGTGATTCTAGATCTTATCCACTTATTCCTGTAGCCTCTGTTAAGCGAGCGAGTGAAGCTGAAGGACTTGGGGTTGCCGTGCTTTATTTGTTTAGTACTGCTTGGTTTTGGTGCTGTATATCTGAAGTTCTTTTTATTTTGAAAAGCAAATAAAAAAAGAAAAAAAAATTCAAAAAAACATAATTAGAAATAGCCGTCTGAGATCAAATGAACCCAATGCTTGTGCCATAAGCTGGTGAGAAGAAGGTTACTCTAGTTAGGTATTATGGTATATATGTAGAGTGGGCTCCTAGAAACGATTTTCCTGATATTTCGGTGCCATTTTGAACGATATTTTTCAAATAATCAACCGAATAATCGAGTAATCTCCTTTCTTGAAACTGGTGTACGTTTTTAATGACTTTCTGGATGGCTGTATAGTGTTATATACCTCTTAACTCCAATTTTTATGTCTGAAATCTCGCTCTCAAGGCTGAAATTCATTCAAATTTCTGAAATTTGGCGATTAGATGTGAGCGAAAAAAACCCATAAAGCTTCCCAAATCGAAAACATCAAACAAAGCCACTCCAAGGGGAAGAAAGGTTGAAGCAACACCAGCGATGTCAGCAGAGTCAGGGGGGCTCTTAAGGAACAACAATTCTCAGACAGACATCCACAGCAGGAAAACCTCGTTTCTTGAAAGCCAAGAAGACACTGTTGTTGCCATGCACCACCACACAGAAACCGAGCAACAGGAGCAGCTCGGAGACGCGATTGAGGGCGACACCCACGGCAACAGACGCCGCTTTATCACGGAGAGCAGAGTTCAATTGGGAGTGTGTATACTGGGCTGGTACGTTTTCTCGTTGTCAATCTCGTTATACAACAAATGGATGTTTGATAAGTCAAGTCTGAACCTTCCATTCCCGGTACTGATAACTTCTTTCCACCAATTGCTGCTGTCATTGCTGTCGTTCTTAACGATTATGCTTAGACCCAGAATACGCTCCAAAGATGATCAGTTCAATATAAATAACTCGATCAACTCGAAAGATTACTGGATGTTTTACGCACTGAAAATTCTACCATGTGCGATTTCAAGCGCGGGGGATATTGGATCTGGCAATATGAGCTTTAGATTCATTACATTGAGCACATATACACTAGTTAAAAGTAGTGCTATTGCATTTGTTTTATTTTTTGGGGTTTTGTTTAAATTAGAAAAGTTTTCGCTGAATTTATTGGGAATTGTACTACTGATGGTGGTGGGCGTCATGCTGATGGTGGATCACAATAGTTCTACCAGCGATGCAACCAAAGAGGAGCGGGATCACTACTATCTGGGGTTCGGTTTGGTACTGATGTCTGCATGTATGAGTGGTTTAAGATGGGTCTTCACTCAATTACTTCTGTATCAAAATGAAGATAACTCCAAGAGTAAGAAGAAGAAGAATCCAATATTGACAATATATCAACTATCGCCGTCAATGTTTTTGTTTTTATTCACAATTGGATCAGGATTAGAAGGAATTGGTAATTTTGTCCGTTCGCCAATATGGGTCGAGAGGGGCATTTTCACAAGTACCATGCTGCTGGTTTTTCCAGGGTTTTTGGTATTTTTCATGACAATATTCGAGTTTGCGATATTACAGAGAGCACAAGTCATCACGCTATCAATTGCTGGTATTTTCAAGGAGCTGTTGACCATTTTAGTTTCCAGCATCGTTTTCAAAGACAAATTGACCTTCAAAAACTACATTGGGTTGATCATCACGCTCATCGATATCGTGTGGTATAATTATTACAGATATATAGAGAGAGTGGATGATGGGGTTAGACTAAGCAAGAAAAGCTTCCAGCTAGAAAATATCAGTCAAGAGACATAGCGCATAGAAATGTATACTACATATTCAATATTCAAGTACACCATAATACACATTAGATAGTTACACAAAAGTATAGCGCTAATGCAATTCATTCGTTTCATTTGTTACCCATGATCTATGTACCAATTTGCTGTCATGTGTGAAGTCGAAGATGCTTTACTGCTTTTCTATGTACTCTCTATCGTCCATATAAGGTTGTAAAACTTTTGGAATAGCTATTCTCTCGGTTTTTGGATCATAAAAGTTTTCTATTATCGCAACAATTACCCTTGGTACAGCCATAGCTGTTCCATTAAGAGTATGAACAAATATTGATTTTCCATCCGGAGCTTTGACTTTAGTATGCATTCTTCTGGATTGATAATCTGTGCAGTTCGATGTAGAAGTCAGTTCACCCCAATCACCACGCCCAGGCATCCATGCTTCAATATCATATTTCTTTGTAGCAGGTGCACCTAGATCGTTTGCTGGCATGTTCAATACTCTAGCGCTAAGTCCCAAAGAGCTAATTAGCTCCTCTTGGAAGACCCTTAGTCTCTCCAGCTCGATCATTGATGTTTCTGGCTTTGACCAGACAAAAAGTTCAACTTTAGTAAACTCGTGAACACGGTAAAGTCCCTTTGTATCTCTGCCTCTGGCTCCAGCCTCTGCTCGATAACTTCTGCTTAATCCTACAACTCTACGAGGAAGCTCTTCAGCACTAAAAGTCTTGTTGATAGCTGAGCCAGCAAGAGGAATTTCCGCTGTACCGGTCAGGCATAATCCATCCGGTAATTGGTATGTCTGAACTTCGTTATTTTGATCTCTCGGTTTGAATCCACAGGCGTTCGAAATCTCAGTTCTCACTATAGAAGGCGGTGTGACCATTGTATAGTTGTGTTTCCTTGCCAACTTCAGAGCATATTGTACCAAAGCTTGTTCTAAGAGCGCACCATCACCAACCAAGTAATACCAGGATGCACCACTCACCACCGCTGAGGCTTTGAGATCGATTATTCCAAGATTCTGACCAATAACGCTGTGTTCAAGCTCCTTTACTGGTGTGTACTCGTCTTGCGGATTGAGATACCTTACCAGTTCTACTTTATCCTTCACAGAAGAGTCAATGTCGTTAGGCAGTATTTCAAGGATCTCCCAGACTTCGGTTTCTACAGCCCTGACCTCTTTGTTGAGCTCTTTTTCCGCTTTGCTGATCTTGGCCAACTCTTGTTTGTACTGTGAAAATTCTGGTGAAGAAGTCTTTTGCCCTTTGATAAGCTTGTTTAATTCAAGCTGTACTGTGTTTCTCGACTGCTGAATTTCTGACAGTTTATAATTGATAGTTTTGTAAGCGACATACTGAGCATCTCCATGAGCTATTATTTCCAACGTTGCAGGTGGAAGTTCTCTTCGTCTGGCACTCTCCAGTACAGTGCTGAGCAAGCTAGACAATTTCTTGAAGTCATATGCAGGTTTTTTCAAAGCTGCTCTCGCCACGGGCGTAGTGCTCAGTCTCCGAACCAGCATAAGTTGTGCACCGTCTTCCTCTTTGGATTTCTGTTGCACTCACTTCTTGATCTTCTTCTGACGTTAATGTTCTGTAAATTTTCCGGATTAGGAAACACACATTGAAAAGCAAATGGGGCGAGAAGCTGAGATACTCTTTGAATATCGAATACGGATCACAGTACTGGCTATGCAGTGGATTTTTGTAGTTGAAACTCATATAAATATTCCAGCTCTTTCGGAGCTCTCCAATCGGTCCTGCTTTTCCACTGTGCTACGATAAAATTTCCCAAGAACTTGTGCATTCAATAGAAATCATGGTACTTCTTACTTTGCCATTTCATCCACTGTTTTTGCCCGTATGAAGCAGCCGTAATAATACGTTATAGATAATTACTCTTCAGTCTATTGTAATGTAACCTGCTGCCGGATGGTGCGCAACATCGATTTACTGTAGCCTTGATGAAGAAAAGAAAAGCAAAACTTGATCAAGCTTCAACTCAAGAATAGACACATAGCCTACTTGATATTCTTCTACAACGTAATTGTAACTATACCAATGCACTTAGATTATATGACTCGACATTTTAAAAGTTCAATTTAGTGAAAAACCATTTGTTCTTACCGGCTTGGTATTTTTCTTCAAATGCTTTCTTGACAACTTTCTTAGCTTCTTCGCGTTGAGATGCTTCTGCAAAAGCCTCAGTTGTCACAGCAGACTTGAAGTCCTCCACATCAACAGTGTAACGGGTTGGCAACAAGTGGTTGTAGTTGATAGCTTTGATGAATGGTTTCACTTTAGAGCGTTTAGCAACTTTTTTAGATCCAACTCTCTTAGAGATTTTTGAAGGGTATCTTTCAATACCAGCAACTAGTGCATGGCTGAATTTATGTGATTTTGACCCTTCATCATGTGGCTTTATAATGACAACCTTTTTACCGGCATGACGGCCACGAACGACAATGGCTAAAATATTATGAATTAGATGATGCTTCTTAATTGATAGGCATCTGGAGAAGAGAATGAGGAAGCTTTGGTGCAAAAAAAAATCTTGGATCTATCGTTTAGCGCAGCCTTGCTGCACGGAAAACGCCAGTACTTAATGATAATTGAAGCAATAAGCAAATGATTCCATGAGTGGATATTACCCCTATTGCCTGGAAACAAAGAGCATCCATTTGGCAATTTCTTATAGACTCGAATGGAAAATTGACTGTCGATAGATCAAAGCAATTCGAATCTGAATAATAACATGAGATTTCCGCACAAAGTCACTCCAAGTCTTCTACCACTCAAACAGCAAAACGACATATAACTTACCAACTTTGCCTGATTTTATGAACTTAGCCATCGTTTGTATTCAAAGTTGAGCAGCTGTTGCACAATTATTCAACTACTTCATCTCTTTAGACGAGAAAAAAAAAAGCGTCGATTTTTTCCCCCGATATTTCAGCCTGATATTTACACTGATTCTGTTCTGAAATATACACACTCAAAAAAACAAACTTACCCTGATTTCAATAACAATATTGGTAGTTACACACCCTCGTAAATGATTCAAAGACTCGATGATGGATGTCGGAATTGAATGCTGTTTTGTCTTTGTTTTTGTTTACATTTCATTTAAAAGTCAAGTGCAAAGCAGCAGAGCCATAGAAGTTTAGACTTTTTGACCAGCTAATCTGCTACAGAAAAGTGTACAGGATGGCGGAGATAGGTGCTGATACTAAGGAGAACGATGATCCAATTGAGAGTTCTTTAACACCGACACGCTCTGGCAATGCAGGTGCTTTGAACTCACCACTACAAAATAAAGTCATATGGGACAGCAGTGATCCTAACCGAAACCCACCGCCTCTACCACTAACTCCTCAGATGCTTCGTATCACTAGCAGCAAGCCAAAATGCTCGAGCCCGAATTCTGTGGGAAAGCTTCAGTTTACAGCTGTGGATACCTCTGAGATCGAGCACCAGTTGAAGAGAATAAGTGAGGCCCAGAGCAATTTAAGAAGCCTAATGCTGGGGATGGATACCTCTGTGAGGCAAACACAGATTGATTTGGAAAGTTTGGTTGATAGATCGGCTAATAATAATTTACACTTGAAAGATTTGATCCAAAATGTTAACAAGTCGTTCGAAAAGGAAAAGGATTTGGCTGTTATTGATAGATGGCAACGGATTGAAAAAGCTCTCAGTATGATTAAGTCTGATACAAGTGAACTTCAAGCAATCAAGACTTCGGTATTGGAGAAGTTTGACTTACTGAGAGACTCTGCTGGTGCAAGAGACTCATATGCGGAATTCGTTGCACAGTTAGAAAGTTCTAATAAGGAGATATCTAACAAGTTAACTGAGTTGATTGAAATCGAAGCAAAAATTCCGTCAGAGACTGTTGTTGAAGGTCTTAGCGAAACTGCACAAAAGGTAGAAGAGCTTCAGAAACTTGTTCAGAATATTGAAAAGTCTGTCATATCTTCCATCAGTGATCTTGTGGAGCAAACTGGTAAGCTCACTTCAAAATCCGAAATACAGGAACAACTACAGAACTACAAAACTCTTGAGAAGAAAATTGATTCAGAGAGGGCTATCAATTTTTCGGCACTTGAAACACAATTGAAACTGTTGGAAACCAAAAGTGATTGCCAACGGGAAATCTTAGAGAAAGAAATACAGGAGACACACTCAAATCTAACGAAAAACTTGAAAAATGTATCTGAAACTATTGAAACTTCACACGCATCTACAACAAAGGAGTTGGGAGATAAAATGGCACAGCTTATCGATAACCAAAGGCAAAGCGATCCTCTCAAGCCTTTCTATGAGAAGTTAGATGGACTTTACACACTTCATGAGAAAAACGCATCTCAAAACAGTGCTCTATCAGATGTTCTTATAGAGACTTTCAAAGACGCTCTATCTGCACACTCCGAGGAGCTTGGAACTCGCTTGTCTTGCGTCTCTGAGTTACAAGAGAGAGAATCGTTTGCCCTGGAAACTATCAGGAAAAGAGACGAAGAGATAGCGCGTTTGAAATCCAAATTAGAAGAGCAGTCGAAAATGCAAGATTTAAATAAAGATATCATAGAATTGACATCAGAAAAAGTCCGACTTGAGACAAGACTAGAGTCTCTAAGAGAAGCATATTCAAACAAATATACGGAGTTCAAAGAGCTTCATCAGAATTATGAAGCTCTCCAGATGAAGCTCCACAACCTTAATCTAGACAAATTAAAGTCTGTATACGGGACTTCTAAAGTGATATCGGTTGCCAAAGGATTGAAGAAGGATGATAGCTACAATTACTTGAGTTCACCAATGCCAAATTCAGGGAATCGAGTTTTGAGCACGAATTCCTATTTGACAAACAGTCCTAATATTAAACAAAAGAGAAGCAAACAGTACGATTTTCAACCAACTGATGAGCTTCAGGATCAAGAGAATATCAGCTACTAATATCATCATAGATCTCCCTGATCGCTAATTACATACCAGTTACTGATTTCTTCCATCCAGGGCCAACGAACTCCTACTTGCAGAACTTGTAGCTTATCTCGTTATTCAATACATGATATGTTATTGTAAATAAACTTCTTCTTCGTCTTCCTCGTCGTCCTCCTAACGGTAACGGCTTTCCACATTCGGGTAACCTTGGAGAAGATCATACAACAAACATATATAAACTATAAAAACCCTTCAAAGCTCAGCAGCGTTTTCCCTAGTAGCACACACTAACTCTGTGATAAGTGCCATGAGTGAATCATCCAAGACCATCAGACCATACTATGATTCTGAAACGTTCAACGTTGACTATACGGCTGTATACAGGCCTAGTGTAGGTGTCGTCGATGAACAAGGCAACACAATTGCCTCCAAGATCCTGCAGTCATCGAATGTCAAGCGATCAATGAACAATATAGGTATTGGGAAGCCTAGTTTGGGAAAGAATATGAGACCTTCTATACGCAACTTGGTAACGGTGAGCGATTATAATGGCAACATCAAGAAAAACATGTACTCCGATCTGGAATTCTCAGAATATTTTGAGTTGAGCAATATAAACGAATTGCTTAAATCTTTGGTTCAATCATTCGTTCATAACTATCTACGATGTCTTGTTGCTCAGCCATTTGAGGTTGCCAGATTGTTACTACAGGTTGGAGACTTCAGTATCACAAATGAAGCAGGTGAAACTCCCAGCAGCAATGAAGTTAGGAATTTTGATGACGATGACGATGATGACGATGAGATTGATTATTTTCAGACAGTTAATGCCGATAGCAATTTAGCTAAATCAAGAACGAGAGTGGTTAGACGTGCTAGACCTCAAAAAGATGAAAAAAATGGAGCGTTGTCAAAACCATCAAGCAAGATACCTACGAATTGCATAAGGCCGGTCTCACTCAACACTGTAGATATCATGTCTAGTCTACTTGCTTTTGAGGGTGCTAGAGGACTGTGGAGAGCAACCAATGCAACATTTATTTTGAATGCCTTGACTTCCACTTTAGAAGCGTGGATCACAGGTTTCATGTCACCTTTTTTCCAAATCCCAGATCCTTTTTTCGTTGATGTTACACATTCCCCAGACCCCACCACAACTTTGCTTCTATCCATTACTGCATCTGTGTTGAGTGGGCTATTACTGGCGCCTTTAGATCTTATCAGAACAAGACTCATTATAACCTCCATAAATAAAAACGAAAGAAGCATAAGAAACTCCATAAGAAATCTCAAGTTTTTCACATGCCCGCTCTCCTTGATCATACCGACTATCTTGAATAGCGTTGTTACAAATTTGTTCAAAAAGTTAACACCCTATTTACTATTTGTCAAATTTGGAATCGATTCATATGGGTCACCTGTGTTACATAGCGCAAGTAATCTGCTATCATCAATTTTTGAGCTTTTCCTCAAGCTACCTGTCGAGACGATTTTAAGAAGAGCGCAGGTGAACTACTTGCTAAAGAAATCCAATGATGATGGTGAGGATGACGTCAACTCGTTGAAGATCAAAGATCAAAAGCAAATGATTGTGAACTTTGCAGGATATTCAGGGCTGTTTTCTACCCCAATTGATATACTGTATGGCTCAACTAAAAACAGTGGAGTGCAGGCTTTGTTTAGAGGCTGGAGGGTTGGCGTCTTGAATATATTTGGAAGTTGGGGTCTTCGTATCCTCCAGACCAATTATGATGATCAGATATACAAAGAAGAGAAATTTTGAGTTACCTGTTAATAGTGAAGCATGAGTGGAGATTATTGGAGGGATGAATGATATCGAACTGATTGCTGATCAGTTTGATTATGGCTTCTCCACTTTCTACTTTTTGATTTTTTTTTTTTATTCCTTTTACTTTTGTTTTGGTTGACGTTCCATTGTTGGTGTATTTTGCTTTATTAATGATGGCATGGGTTCTTATATACGCGAATATATAGTAAATTATTACTGTGATTACTGTTTATTTTGTTTGAGCATTCACTACCTTTCAGATTTGGCTTTTGAGTCGCTTTGCTGAATTAAATACTCGCCTAAAAATTTCAAAGGATCTCGTGGTCTAAAAAAAGTTCGTTAAGTTCAGCCTTTGAGAAAGATCATGAAATGCTTACCTTTCAGATGCAATCTTTCTCATACCGTCCAGTAGGTACGGCGTGACATTCTCGTTTAACCACTGTCTCACTGGAGCACCGCCTATCACCTCTGAAGGCTTGATATCCTGCGGAACTTGGAACTGCAATACCTGTGGAACAGATGTTTCCCTAGTAGACTGCAGCTCTTCTGACTTTATCTGCGGCGATTGAGTTGCTGTGGAGGTTGTTGACGAGACCTGTTGTTCTAGTTCCTGTTTGATTTCTGGCTGGGCCTGATCCTGGGCTTGTTCGACCACGGTATCTATTGGTATTCCCGTATCTGCTCCTTGTGTTTCACTCATATTGTTTATGAGATTTGAGAGTTCAAAGAAGGCTCGTTTAATGCTTTTGATAGTTTTATTCTGTTAATTTTATTTTCCTTTTTGGCTGTAAATTTGACATCATTTATTATCGATGGATGGTTTATTTACTTTCTAGTTTTCCTAAAATAAAACTGGGAAAACACACTGAAAAGTGATTCTGAAGCAATAGAAGAAGAAAGAACTGAGGAAACATTCACAAGGAAACCAAAGTTGTGTTTTGCTTCATATCGAAGACCATATTAAGCAAATACCACACGAATACTAGAAAAAGTCTGAATGTACCATGTCGATGGACCCTTTTTTTGAAGTACAGCAAGATGCTCAGAACCAAATCACCAACCTAGAAGAGTTTTTAAAAAGGACTACTGCAGTGACTGATGAAACGCGATCAGACTTTGACAACAATATCAGCGAGTTACAAGAGACAATACAGGACCTTAAAGAGTCTATAGAGTCGAGTAAGGCAGATCCTGAATTCTTCAAGCTTACAAGCGCAGATATTGCCAAACGTGACGACATTGTGAGCAGGCTAGAAGGACAGTGCGCACACGTACAATCACAATGGGCCACGAGGATCAAAAAGACTACAAACAAGACTGCTGATGGGAGCAACCCCTTTGAACGATATGGCCAGGATGCTGGCGCAGAGGATGGCGAACTGGACGAGAACCAGGAGTATAGCGCTTCAGGGATGAGCAAACTCAACGAGTTACAGCAACAGGAAATGATCAGAGAGCAGGACCAGCATCTCGATGGAGTTTACGCAAGCATGCAGACTATTAACCAACAGGCCAGAGTCATGGGCACAGAGCTCGAAGAGCAGGCGTACATCATTGACGAGATCGACGGCGAATTCGATAGGATCGGCAACAAACTGGGCCGCGGCATGAAGCGTCTAGAGTTTATCTACGAGAAAAATAAGGAACGGGCTAGCGACTGCTGCATTGGCATACTCATCATTGTTCTCATCGTGCTCCTAGTGCTTGTTATAATCGTGTAGAAGCGCTGTTGCAACAAATATAACTTGTATAGAATAGGCTGAATAGAAGAAAAGAATACATCAATCACGTGTTTTATCACCTGACAATTTTCTCAAATTTACACGTGATTATGCTATTTAGTTTCACGTGGTGAATTGTTACCCTTTTTGAAAAATATGGTTCGATTTTTCCTGCTGCGCGGACCGTCCATTTTTCTCCTTGGAATTTCAGAAATTGAGAAAGACTGGATTGATTGAAGAAAAGTAAGATTAGTGAGTTGAAACTTGAGGAAAAAAATTTGGGTTTTAGTGTAAGTTTCGCAAAGCAGCGTCTTACTTATCTGCTGCTGCTGCTGCTGCTTCCTTAGTACACACACGCCCGCCCTTCTCATATTAAGCGCTGACTATTTCTGTGCTCGGTGGCATCACCCTACGACATATTATTGTTTGTCGTCCCTAGAGGAAGACTCCCGGTGAGCAGTTGTTGACCTTCTACTTCTGCCTCCACTTCCACCTGCTACTACTGCTGCTACTGGTACTACTGCTACTGGTACTACTGCTACTGGTACTACTGCTACTGGTACTACCGCTGGTACTACAACTACTATTATTGCTATTGCAGTTTATTGTTGTCAGGTACCTGCATTTAAAATCTTTCTTGGACTTGCTGACCTTGAAGGTATCGAGCATTCAAGGACTCTGGCGCGCTATTCTGCTTATTCGTTGAGCTCCTATTCTACTCACAGCAGCTAACGGCCTAGCGTTGCTAAAACCCAATTCACCGTGCTTGTTTCGCAAGTTGGTTTTCTTTTACTAATCACCGGACATGTCTGAATACCTCACCTTCCTATCTCACCCATCAGGGAAAGCTGAGGGCAAAACGCACATTGTCATCGTCGGTGCAGGAATCATCGGTGTGTGCACAGCATACTACCTCACACGGCATCGAGATTTTTCTCCCGAGACTCACCACATCACCATCATCGAATCGAAAAGAGTTGCTGGTGGCGCCTCTGGTAAGGCTGGTGGTCTCTTGGCATTATGGGCGTTCCCTCAACAGATTGTCCCATTGAGTTTCGAGTTGCATCAGAAGCTTTCAGATGAGTATAACGGAGAGCAAGAATGGGGTTATAGAAGACTTACGACCGTTTCCCTGGAAGGAAATATCCAAAATGCGCTTGATGAAGATGACGATTCCATAATATCGTCAGGATCAGGAGATGAGGTCAAAGCCGCAGATCATGACAACACACCGGAAACAAGTACAAGCTCCCTGAAAGCATCCTCACCACATCCACCTTCCTTGACTGATAACAGCAGCCCACCCAATTGCCTAAGCAACCCTACCCCAAAGAAGAGAACAGTAACCAAGAATTCTATTAAGAACAACCTAACATCTACAAATGATTTACCAAAAGACCTGAATTGGATCAAGAGTTCCGTGATAGAGGATTGGTCCGTTTTAGGGGGTCGCGATTCAACGGCACAGGTACATCCATATCAATTTACAAACTTCCTCCTAAAGAAAGCCGTTGAATCGGGCGCTGTTGAACTGATTTTAGGAAAAGTTGACGAGATAATATTTTCTGAAGAGACAGGATCCGCAAAGGGTATTGCTTATATTTCAACGAAGCAACTGGAGAAAGGCGCCTCAGAGAGAGTCCAGCTACAAGGTGATCAAATAGTGCTAACTGTAGGACCCTGGACTTCGAAGATACTGCCGGACTGCCCTATCTCAGGGCTACGTGCACACTCAATTACTGTTGCTCCTCATAAGGGCACGGTCTCTCCTTATGCTATATTCACAGAACTTAAAATTGGGAGAAATAAATATGTTTCTCCAGAAATGTATGCACGTAAAGATGAAGTTTACGTATGCGGTGAAGGCGATACTTTAGTTGACGTTCCTGAAACCACTGATGATGTTGAAGTCATAAAGGAGAAGTGTGATCAGTTATACCATTATGTCAGTAAACTGAGCCCTAATTTATCAAAAGGTCATATCTTGAAGAGACAGGCTTGTTATCTACCGGTATTAGACGTTCCTTCTTCATCTGGCCCACTAATTGGAGAAACTAATGTTGAAAATCTATATCTGGCTAGCGGGCATTCATGTTGGGGTATTAATAACGCCCCAGGAACTGGAAAAGTGATGTCTGAGCTATTGCTAGAGGGAGAGGTACATAGTGCCGATATCAGTGCATTGGACCCATCCCTGTACTTCGATGCTAGTGTCCTTCTAGAAGATGAATAGTTGCACTGAGATCTTTTTGAAAATGAATTGTAAATGTCGAGGTAATTCAGTGAAGACGCGTGTTCTGTAATTTGCAATGAGCAGCTGAATATTCATTCTTACACGCGCCATAATGATTTGGAGATGTTTGAAGCTACAAAGTCATAACTATATAAACAATTTTTTTTATTTTGTTGCGCTGTTTGGTAAGAATACTGCGTCTATTGAATCCAAAACTTGGATAAGGCTGGATAGTATCCAGCTATGCCGTGTACCTAATAAAGGAAGATATCCATCTATTGTTGTAGCGCTGCGTTTCATGTTTTACTACTCGCAGAGAAGGCTGCTGCTGCTGCTCCACCAGCAAATTTTTTGTTCTGTTGTTCAACCTCTTTGGTGGTTGATGGTTTTTTCGTGAACGATTGTTTGGCTAATTGGACAGTGCTCTGCTTTTTATAATTACTTGGAATGGAAACTGAGCTTCCATTGCTTGACCGAGAGTTTGTCACACTGGATTTGTTCTTTGGTTGAGTTGTTTGTAATGGTAGAGGTGGTGGAGTTTGTGATGGGGCATTAGAGGAAGGCTGAGAAGAGAGCTGGGGTCTCACTGCTGGCACTGGAGATGAGTTATTCGTAGACATTCCAGCTTTTGAAGATCTTGGCTTAGGATACGATTTTAATAACTCTTTAATCCGAAGTAGTGATTCGATCCAATTTAGCTGTGATTTTGAGCTTAGATTTGAACTATTCCTCAACTGCAATCGATACTTCTTAGCTAGCGGTGAGAGAAAGATCAACTTATCAATTGTCAAATACTCCAATATGAGATACCCATTGTCATTTTCCTCATCAAATTCATAGTCATACATTGCGAACATCCTATCTGTAAGATCAATCTTTAGATAAAATTGGAATCTCTCAGTTTTGTTGGCAACAAGGTTGAAAAAATACAAATTCCCAAAATCTGTAATAGCAAGTAAAACTGACTTGACGCTATCTGTCAAATATTTCGAATTTTTGGTTATTATTTCGTTGATTGAGAAATCATCGAGACTTGATCCCTTCTGTAGTTTAGATAATGCAGAAGTTGGGTCTGATGTCATTAATTTAGAATAGGTAAGTTCGGATTTGTTTATGAAATCCAATTTGATAGCCACTTCATTCAGAGAAAGTCTAACCTGTACAGCAATGGGAATATTCGAGTTGTTTGCTGCTCCACTTGCTGTGGATCGCGATTGGGTTGTAGATGCCCCGTGGCTTGCCTTGATTGGAAGCGATGATATAGAGGAGTTCGGAATCTGAGGTTGTGCAGATCCATTGCTTCTTTCACCAGTAGACGATGCTTTAGGTTGGGCTAATATAGCATTGTTATTCCTATACAGAGGCTGCTGAACTGAAATCCCGGGCATTAATGGTTTGGTGCTCTTAAGATTCTTCTGCAAAGGTGGCTGTATTGTGGAGCGCTCGACAGGATTACCATTATAGGATCTAGGGTAATGTTGTATTTGCTGGGCTTGAGGATAGGATTGAAGTTTTACATGAGCTTGCGACTGTTGGCGATCTGCATGGTTTGGTGGCAATGTATGTGGTGGTTGCTGGGTTTTCAAAATATTTTGAGGCTCTGGTGTCATCATTTGACGTCGTTGAGGAGCTTTTTTCTGTGTTAAAGGTTGGGGATAGACTTGTACTTTATGCTGTTGTGTATTTTGCTGGTTGCGAGAGGGCAAGGCTTGAGGCTGGGACTGTATAAGTTTCCCATTTGTAGCGCCAATACCTCCATAAGCTCCACCTGGCTCACTTCTAATTTGATTATATGTGTTGTTCAGTAGTTGCTTTTTCGCTAAGGCAGTTGGTGCCTTTTTCTGAATTATAATTTTTTTCAACTGTTCGGTATTTTGAACATGTTGTCTCTGCTGTTGATAAGCATTAGGCTTATATGGTTCGAGTTTCGGAGGGTGCAAATTCCAGATTTTAGATTTGTCATTCCAATTGAAATCACCAAACCATCTATGTTGTTGAATCTCTGGAATGGTTAGTCTTTCGCTTGGTTCAAGTCTTAGTAATTTATTTACCAAGTCCTTTATATCATCATGAACAAAGATATTAGGCCACTTGTACTGCAGACTTACAATTTTCTCAAACGTCAAGTATTCAGTTTTCCCTTTAAAGGGAGGAATTCCGATAATGAACTGATATAATATGCAACCAATTGCCCATATATCACATTCGTATCCGCATTTGTTGTATTTCAATAACTCTGGCGAAACGTATTCAGCAGTCCCAACAAACGAGCCTTTAGAATCCAGTTCTAAGTTATCAGAGTCACTTATTGTACTCGCGTCTTTATTCGCAACGTTTTCAATTTGTGCGTTTCCCTCAGAATCTATATCGAGGATTTTTGCAGCACCAAAATCAGTGATCATTAGTTTCATGTCGCTATTGACCAAGATGTTTTCAGGTTTCAAATCTCTATGTATTATTCCTTTCTTATGCATGAAGTCCAACGCATCAATTAGCTGTATCATGTAATATCTAGAACAAGTTTCGCTCAGCGAACCCAACTTCCTTATGATGGTCAACAGTTCACCAAACTCAGCCAAGTCAATCACAAAGTACAGCGAGTTCTCATCTTGGAAAGTGTAATACAACGTGACAATACCGGGGTGTCTTCCAAGCCTGTTTAATGTAGTCTTTTCAATGTTGACATATTTAATCTTCTTCTCTTTAACAATGTGTTTCTTTGATAACACTTTGATAGCGAACACTTTCCTGTTCTTCAGATCAACTGCCTTGTAAACCGAAGAGTATGACCCTTCACCAATCCTGCTTCCAAACTGAAAGTCCTGCACCGACCTTTTCCTGGACATTGAGCTCGATCATAAAAATTAGTGTGGAAGATGTGGTAAGGATCTTGATTGATCCCAGTAATTTCAAGAAGAGAAACAATAAGCTAGACAGCGGACTAATCCTCTTGAGTTAACGAGAGAAACAAAATAAAGGGTGGGAAGGCTCAGTGAATAAAAGCGGACAGAACCCAAAAACTCAATGTCTTTTTTGTGGTGCTTTTCTAATTCTCGTGAGGTGAATATCTGCTTTGTTTGGAGTGTTTTAAAGAAATGGCTGAAGAGAGGGACTAGCGTGGAAATACCAATATTTCGACTGATGCGAATAAACTACCGTATTGGGAAACTACAGTGTACTTTTACCTCTATAGCCTATGTACTGAACGACACATTGCAGACACAAGACGTTTTGAAGCTGGGGATCAGTCCCTCAGGATAGCGGAGTAGAATCTCAACTTATACTTGGAGAGCAGATCGCTAGCAGCAACGCTTACGATTTTTTTTCATCACAATCATCTGGCCTAGCGTTATAGTCAAGCCAATAGTTGTTGAACTCATAACAGTTAAATTCACTTTTGACCCAGGATGATCTTTGCTCGATAATCAAACCACGTGCCTCATATATTGGTTCTGAGATACCTTTATCATGTTTTCTCACTATTTTGTCGATGCTTTTCTTCTATTTTCAGATCCTCTTTGAATCATGAGGACACTCAAGTATGTTCCGAAAACAGCCCAGGCAATAAGAACAAGAGCAATGGGAAGCTTGATGGCGTATTCTCGTGGAGGGAAGAATGCATGTAGAGAATTTTCCTGGCCTAGAAAGGGCTATTCTTGTTAGGATACATTTCATATCACTAAAATCAATTGTGAGTACTCACCGGCAAGTATAGCCATAGAAGATAATATACAAACGCAGAGACAATCACCAGCAGCATTATTTTTGGTTCAAACTTACCACAATCACCGAATCGTAGGGGTCCTAACCTTATGCCCAAGTGTCTTCCCAGTACAATAGTAGAATAGTCTTCGAATTCACAAAAGCTCTCCAAGCTTGTTGAAGCTTCTCTACTAAAAAAATGTGTGCCCCGAGCAGATCAAGACTTTTGATACTGCCACTCAGATTTGCTTTGAAATCCATCATTTGCTCCGAATTCTTTCTTCTTTCTTCTTCCAGCTTTCCCCTTTCCCTTTTCCCCTTTACGCCATCCAATTCTTCTTCAATTGAACTACAACGATGTCTTTCTTAGCTACTTCTACTCGCTCTTTCCGCGCTCAGGCCAAGACAATTCCAGCTTTGGTTAGAACCAAAGTCACTTTACCAAAATTAGACTGGGATTTTGGTGCTTTGGAGCCTTACATTTCCGGTCAAATTAACGAATTACACTACACCAAACATCATCAAACTTATGTCAATGGTTACAATGCAGCCGTTGAACAACATGCTGAAGCCCAGTCTAAAGGTGATGTCCTCAAAACAATCGAATTGACTCAACATATCAAATTCCACGGAGGAGGTTTCAGAAACCACAATTTGTTCTGGAAAAACCTTGCTCCAAAATCTCAAGGGGGTGGTGAGTTCCCAACTGGAGCTTTATCGACTAAAATCAACGAACAATATGGATCGATTGACAAGTTGATCGCTCTTACAAACACCAAGTTAGCTGGTATTCAAGGTTCTGGTTGGGCATTCATTGCCAAGAATAACGAAAACGGTGCCATTGAGGTTGTCCAAACTTACAACCAAGACACTGTTGGCTCTAAATACACTCCACTGGTTGCTATTGATGCTTGGGAGCATGCTTACTATTTGCAATACCAAAACGTCAAGGTCGATTATTTCAAAGCAATCTGGAACGTCATCAACTGGAAAGAAGCGGAGAAGAGATTCACTGCGTAAAAATGACGTGGCATCTCTTTGACTTCTGATTCTTTGTCTCCTTTTTTTATCTTGGGGATAGAGTCTGGTTGTTGTTGTTTCCCTTTGATATTCTACACAATTTATGTTTCGCCGATTTTTTACTATATATGAAAATATTAAACTTTCTTTCAGTTACATGGACTAGGTTACGTAGGTTTGAACAGTAGGTAGCAAGTTTTGCCTTTGCCCCTTTTCCAACTTTCTCAATCGTCGTTTATCGTGGGTTCCCAATGCCCTCGCTGTTATAAGGTTTGATGTCATTTCCAACTATTATTGCCAATAAGAATCGGGCTAAAAACCCTGGTTAACCCCGTCAGGATCGGGGAAACTCCCCGGTTCAGGAAGCAGTATGTGTTTTACTCTGTTATTGTGTAAACAACAGTATTCTGATTAGCTTTTAACTTGGGAAAAAAGTTTGAAGCGATGAGATGAGGTTTCGATGAGATGAGTATGGGCGATTAGTGCTGTCAGTATGAGCGAATTGCATGAGCTGTGTCTTCTAAAGACACGTCCTATTGATAGCAGCTATTACGATAAACTGAAGGAGTATCTCAAAGCTGGAATACCAGCTACTTATACGTTGGAAGAAGCTATAGCATACGATCAGGGCGACGAAGGTTCTGAACTGAAGAGTACTACTACTCCTTTACACATTCTTTCAAAGAGCATTCCTCTAGACTTTACAGATGAAGAATCTAAAATCATTCTATCTCTGATTGACGAGCTGTTCTCCTGGGGTGCAGGCTGGAATCTTGTTGATAGTGAAAAAAATACACCAGGTGATGTATTGTACAATCGATTTGGAAGAAACGAATTTTATGAGAGAGTTGTCGATGCAGGTGTGCGGGCTGAGATTCTATTAAGAAAGATAAATGATGACATTGAGTTTATCAGTGACCCTGAAGAAGTTGGTGATGGAGAGGGACTTGAAGTCCAAGAGAATTTTGTTAGCGAAAAACCAAATCTACAAGATGAAACTCTTGATGACCTACAAACTCCGGCAGGGAACCAGTCTATCTACCTCAACACTAAACTAGAGTTTAAAGATAATGCACTGGTAACAAAGGACACGAAGGATGGTGTGATGATGGATTGGGAACGTACTTTGATGGAAGCAGGCTGTCAATCGATATTCAGATCTGCAGTGGACCAGAAAACAGATAAAATTGACACTGAAGAAATCAGCATCTTGAATATCGGTTTTGGAATGGGTATCATTGACACTATGATTCAAGAACAATCTCCACAAAAGCATTATATATCCGAAGCACATCCTGATGTATTGGCAAAACTTCGTCAGGACGGATGGTATGATAAATCAAATGTTGTTATACTAGAAGGGAGATGGCAAGACACATTACCGGCATTGCTGAGTAAAGGAGTGTTTTTCAACGGAATTTATTATGATACTTTTAGCGAGCATTATTCTGATATGTTGGAACTATACGATATAATAGTTGGCTTGTTAAAACCGAGCGGTGTTTTCTCGTTCTTCAATGGATTAGGTGCTGATAGACAAGTTACTTATGACGTCTACAAGAAAATCGTTGAGCTCGATCTGAATAATTATGGAATGGATGTAAAATTTAAGGAGCTGAGTGCCCCAGAGTTGACTTTGAAAGAATCTGACGATAAAGAAGAAAGTGTTTGGAATGACATTAATAGACCGTACTGGAGATGCAAGCAATACTATCATCCAGAAATTAGATTTTTTTGATATCTGGTTTGTGGTCTTTTCAAGGCTTTCAATATTTTTTCTAAGTGTATATGTTGCTCTAGATCTTGATGAGTTATATCATATTTTATTTGTAAGATTTCGTCCTTTCTGCAACCATGAATTGTCAATTTACACAAGTTGAACTTATCGGTCATTTGAAGGATAAAATCAATGATGTTTGAGAATGCATAGGTTTGCTTAAACCAATAGAGGTTATCGAATTGACAATCTGAACGCTCTATATGGATTTTCAATTCATTTGCCAAATACTCTCGATAAATATCAAAATAGAGGTCTAGGTTTGTACTATCTTCTAGTTTTCTGAGTTGATATCTTTGGAGATTGAATAGCCTATCGTTCAATTCATAATAAGGCGTCCAAATTTCTTCAATTTCTGAAGTGCTTATGCAGGAGTATGGGTCTTTTTCAAAGCAAACATAGCTTATATGGATACTTTTTGTGTATTCTTTGAGCAAATTTGGGTTCCTGTCAAACTGAAATAGAAGTGCAAGGAATTTCTCATAACCAGAGATGAGTGTGAATTTTGTAGAGATCTTAGTTGAATTTATTTTGAACTCATTACTTGATCCGAAATTTGAAACAACGATCACAATTTTGGAATAAATTCGAGAGTAACAAAGCTGTTTGAATTCTCTAGAGGTGCACAGTAATGAAACAAGTGATTTATTTGGTAAATAGCTGAGAACCTGGAAAAGAAGATCATTTGTTAGTGCCGAAAGAGGAAAGCTCAGCATCTCAAGAAACGACTACTAAGAGCAAGCATATGCCAAATCACTGGTAGTAGCTGTTTTTATACCAATCTTATTCTCCAAAGTTCAAGATAAATTATAGCTGTCTACTTTTACGGAAATTATTAGGAGTACATGAACTAGCACAATATTGTCTGCCTCGAGAGAAGAGCTCTCGCATTTGATTTTTGTGTCAGTAATATAGTGGTAAGGGCACATTTCTTCCGCGTTTTTGGCAGTTTGTCAGACTCTAAAGCTTAATTTTAACTTAGAATACAAACGAGCGATAGGGACTAATGAGTAGAACTTCCTAAAATTTGTATCTTATACAGCTGATGCAACGTGTGCATGTTTTTATACTAGCCAAAATCAAGCGTTCTCTTGCTGAATCGAAATCTGAACATACCATACTTATTCTGGGAAAATTACAGCATTGTTATTATTTATAGACAAATGTTTTATTTTTTTAAAGTTTTTAATGTTGCATAGAGGTGAGTGTTGTCATGAGTCGCAAACCAGAAGTTATTGGAGGCTTTAGACTTATAGTTCGGCAAGACGTAAGTAAGACAAGGTTGTAGAAGGGGCAGATGCTTTTTGCATCGGCTCTTTTGTGCAATTTTATTGTAGTACGCGTCGAAAAACCATGTGAAGATGGATAGCAAGACCTAAACAGAGAAAACCTGCATCTTTCCGCGAAACGTTGGGCAAACCGTAATGCTTGCAGTGGTAGGTTTCTAGCAGCTATTAATACCTATTTCAGTCTATCAAATAGGCCTTATATTCTCACGGGCAGTGCTATTTTTGTTACCAAACTGGACAACCAGGAATAAGCTTTGAGAGCAATTTAGGAGCAGCTGCAGCATCTGAACCGAGAGCAATCTAAAAACTGAGATGGGTAAACATATAAAAGCGATTGGAACATCCAGTTTCAAGTGATGTTCTACTCGTAACACTGCACTGTAATAGAACCCCCATCCCATTCACACTCACTAGTTTAGCTTACAAGATGAAGTCTGCTGTTCTATTAACCTCTACATTATTCTCAGTTTGTGCTCTCGCTCAATCGAACTCGACCGGTGGTGCTGTCGCTGGAGGTTCGAACTCGTCGAGCGGCGGAGTTGCTGGTGGCTCTTCCAACTCTAGTGGCGCTGGTGGCTCTTCCAACTCTAGTGGCGCTGGTGGCTCAAGCGTCTCCACTGGGATTGCTAACATCAATATTCCAAGTGTTGCTTTGGCTGGTATTGCTGGTGGACTGGCTGCTCTTTTGTTGTGAGCGCGCAGGCCAACCCAGTAAAGATATGTTTTATATAATGATGGTGTCTTGTGATATTTGACACTTCTATGCTGTCTAATCACCTACATGATGCCTCGTATAACTTTGTACCCATTAATATTAATAATAAAAAGACATTTGTAACAACTTTTCTTCGCCAAACCATTGTAGTTCAAAACAGTACAATAATACACACTTACATTACACTCAAAAACAGACAAGCAGACACACATTCACGTACACCCACACAGAGACACCCACACACGCACACCAACTAATTGACCAAACCAAATAAGTCTTTTCTCATAAATTCGTAACAAAAGCATCCATACCATCGCATCGCATCCCTTCTCACCAGTAGTTGTATGAATTAGTTTCTGCTCTAACGGGCTTGAATGCTATTGATTGTTCAATGTCCAACGAATATTCATCATTGTAGTCGTTGATTTCTGGATAACAGAAGAGCGACTGATGAATCGGGTTATGGATAGGATTTTTGATGCCAGTAGCTTCTGGAATGACCATCTGCTGCTTGATAACGATTTTGTCATTTACTGGCGACCCATTAGTTGATGGGCTGTCGCTAGAAGTTGTCACGCTTAACGAGGGGCTCGAGTTATCATTGGAACTGGCATTAGCATCATTCTTTGAGTTTTCTTTGCGGCGCGAATTCTTGATACGTATTGAATAGCCTTCTGGCAATCCTTCGCATTCGCCAGTCTCAATGTGATTTTCAACCCATTCCTCGTTGCTGTCGTATCTTTTGTTACATAACCCACAGGACCCTGCAGTAGCAGCACGATCGTGCGATTTCGTGCCCTGAGGGTACTTGAAGTGTCGAGCTTTCAAATGTGTCTTGTACGTGTCTCTTCTTGAGAACCCGCCGCTTGGGTGGCACTTGTGGTCCGAGTGGTCGTTGTAAAATGGACATCTGTAAGCTTTGTCCACTGCATGTTTTTTCGAGTGTCTCGTCAGGTAGCCTCGTATGCGGAAGTCTGCTCCACAGACCGTGCAAACGTATTTCTTCTCCTTGTTATTCTCGTCCTTGCCCTCGCTGTTCTCATCCTCAGGGCTACGGCTGCCGCCGCTCACCTTGATATCGAAGAACTCCGGGTTTGGCAGATCTGGAATGTTTCTCAGCTCTTCTTCTAAAGAGTGATTGGAATCGACATCCGAGTTGCTCGTGATGGAGCCGCCCGTATTCAGATTCAGGTTAGGCTGGTGACTGTAGTTGCCGATAAACTCGTCCCCGCTGACCGTGGACCCAGTGCTTGTCATGAAAGGCGACGCATGGTCGTCACAGTCATGGCTGTCTGATCTACTATTGTCGTCAAATTTCCATCCAACGCTTCCGTCCAGATTCTCAATCTTGCTGAACTTTGCAATGTTGATCGTCGAACAGGGTGTAGCTGTTGAGTTTTTCAGCAAATTCGCATCGTAGTTGATTTTGACTGGGAACAGTGGCTTATCACGCACCTCTTTCGTCTTACTCTCCTCTTTCGTCTTACTCTCTTCAACAGTTCCCGCATCAGAGCTTCGAGGCAAGATCTGATCCAGAAGCTTGTTGATATTTGTCAAGTATCCTGCTAATGTTGAGATTATCCCCATTTTTTTCCGCTAGCCTGGGGTCTTTCTTTTTTTTTTTGCTTGTTGCTTTTTAAGGGGAGAAATGGAACCTCACTCCTAGGGTTTTTTTTTTTCCTGGATAAGTGATTGTTTGTCTTCCGCACCAACTGGACAGTTCAATATATATATATATATCTCTTCTTAGCACAGCTGGATAGGTTTCCTAGCGTGTATTATTCTTTCTTCTTCTCTCAGTGGTCTCGTTGCCAGAGTTTCCTCTCTTTATTTCCGCTTGTTTGTTTTTTTGGGAGTTCTTCAATCTCTTTTGATTTTTTTCTATCTCGTAAGGGAAAAAAAAAAAATTGGCGGTTTTCTTTTTTTTTTGGTTTTTTTGAAGTTTCGACTCTTTTCAAAAAAAACATTTCTTTTTTTCTTTTTTTTTCTTTTCTTTTTTGTTTTTATTTTTTTTTTTTCTTTCCATGTTTCTACAGTTTTTACTTTTTATTTTGTTCTTCTATACCGGAATATTCAACCGAAAGACGTTAAAAGTTGGAAAAAGAGAGAGAGAGAGATGTGAGTGTGTGAGTGTGTCAGACGAGGGGATAATAGGAATAAAAGCAGGAACGGGCCAAAAATGAAAACCACAATAGAAGGGAAAGGGCCAGCTGGAGAAGGAGACGGAAGACGCAATCAACGCATGTCCCGAATGCGTCTGAGCATAATAGAGAATACAATGTAGTAGTAGTAGTCGCAGTAGTCGCAGTAGTCGCAGTAGTAGTAGTAGTAGTTGGTTAGGCTTTTCTTCATTTTTGCCTGTTTCTGGTTATCTTTTCCTCTTTCTTTTTCTTTTGCCGCATACAACTCGTCCCTAAACTGTGTTTCCGGAGTTGGACAGTGTGAGGAAAGGACGCAAGGAGTTTCTCGCATTCTCTCTCATACAGGAGAGACGTAGAATTTAGTGGGCAAAAAGCAGAAAAACCAAAAAAAAAATACACTAGGGCAAGATTAAGATGCCCATGGAGTTGGTTGTTTGAGGTAATTAAACTAGCTCAAACAGCATGGTATGCTCAGGCCTCAAAAAAAAAAAAAAAAAGAAAAAAAAAAAAAAAAAACACAATCTAACAAAGAAGGGCAGTTTATTATTTTATTGTGCAGGGATTGGAATTTTTGAATCGGTTACGACAATAGTAAAGTGCTCGCTTAAAGTCCACATTCCATTCCTTCTTGCCCATGAATTGTGCATTGTGCATTGTGCATGTAGTAAGTACATTCACCACCTACAACAACACACACGTTAAACACACATTAAACACACTAAAATACCATGTGTGTATGTGTATGTGTATGTGTATCTCGTATGTACAATGCGCACTCACGGGAGGGATAAAAGACCCCTCTCTCCGTCCCCAGCGATTGCAGAGCATCTACAGTAGAGCCGGCAATATCATACATATCATACCATTCCTCTCAGCCCGCTCACTACTACACTTGTTCTGCACTACACGCACACCCAACCCAAACGAGTTACCCGGAATTACCCGGCTTGAGAATAGACCGCTTCTCCTCTCGACCGTCTGACTTTGAGATAATGCTTATATAATAAGCTTACATAACTGATTTCAAATCGTTCTTCTCTTATTTTTGTGAGTGTGCGCGTAACGATGAGAAGGTTGTTTTTTTTTTTTTTTTTTTTTTTTTTTTTTTTTTTTTTTTTTTTTTTTTTTT
>JAKTRK010000047.1:0-78744 GCA_030579675.1 Liangdongia quercuum | reverse complement strand
CAAGATGGCTGTCTCAAGTTGTGGAGTACTACCCATTTGAAAAGCTTGCCTCTTTATCGATCAATGATCTATCCACTGCCTACACTAACTCTACAGCCGAAGATGAAACCAGTGGTTCAAAGGCAAAGCCAGAATGTGAAGCAAGCAAGTCATTAGATAACTTTGGAGAACAGAACAATAGCCATTCGACAGCTATCGAGTCCAAAGGTCATAGTAGGAACAGAGCTCTGAAGGGCTCAATATCTTTGGTAGGGTCTGGGCCAGGATCTATATCCTTGCTGACGCTTGGTGCGCTCTCAGAGATAAACACAGCAGATATAGTTCTAGCAGATAAGCTAGTTCCCCAGCAAGTTTTAGATTTGATACCAACGAAGACGGAGAAGTTCATAGCTAGAAAGTTTCCGGGGAATGCTGAGGCTGCGCAAGAAGAATTATTGAATCTCGGGTTGAGACATTTGAGAGATGGGAAAAAGGTGGTTCGACTGAAACAAGGCGATCCATATATATTTGGAAGAGGTGGCGAAGAGTTTTTGTTTTTCCGGGAGCATGGTTATGTTCCAAAAGTCGTTGCAGGAATCACTTCAGCTCTTTCGTCGACAGTGAGCTCGAACATCCCAGCAACGCAAAGAGACGTTGCCGATCAGGTGTTGATCTGTACAGGTACTGGGCGCAAGGGCGTGCTGCCCAACTTGCCTGAGTTTGTACCGACCAGAACCACTATATTTCTTATGGCATTACACAGGGTTGCGAGCTTGGTGCCAGCATTAATTGCCAAAGGATGGGACCCTCGTGTTCGAGCCACCGTTGTGGAAAGATCGACTTGTCCAGACCAGCGAGTGGTCAGAACGACTTTAGCAGACTTGTGTGATGCAGTTGAAGCTGTTGGCTCACGTCCCCCTGGGCTAATAGTGCTAGGAAGCGCATGCGATGCTTTAAATGGGGAATTGATAGAGAGATGGGAAGTCTCCGAAGGATACAGTGATGCTGGTCAAGAGAGTATACTGTCAATATTAGAAACTATACAAAAGTAAGCCGCATAACGGTTGGCGAGGAATTTAGCATTAATCGTATGAACTGCATTCATCTTTCTCGAGTAAAAAGTGATACGAGTTGTTTCGCGAATGTACGTCTCGGTGTGTATCGAGTGTTTTGAGAAGGGATGCAGTTATTACTTTAAAGGTAAATATCCATCAGATATATTGTAACTGCAGCTACTCGTAAGGATGAAATGCCATAGAGAAGAAATGAGGCATTAACACGGGTACATAGAGACGTCCTATCTTCACATGGGCTATCCGTAAGAGGGTGGAAGTTCACTGCAGTACATACATAGATTATAGATTTATAGTTATTTCCTTCGGCTAATGCACGCTTAATAATCGTGAGCTTATAGTTTTTGGTCACTCCCGAGATAAGAAAAACTTGTTAATTATATCGAGTTACCGAACTGTTGCTGGAACCTATCCATTTTCTCGAGAAGGTGGCTAGACAGTATGCTTCGTTCAATTGGAAGGGCAAAAGTCGGAACTTCAAGAGTTAGAAGTTCACTGAGAACTATAACCTCCGTCATTGAGCCTTACCAGGCAGGGTTTGTCTTCGAGTAAGTCGATGTATATATATATATATCAATGAAAAGTGGTGTACTGATCTTTAATTTAGCATGGATGGTGTTTTGTTACGAGGAAAGAATACAATTGAGCAGGCACCTTCAGCGTTGGGTCTTTTGAACGATAGAAAGATTCCTTGGATTGTCATGACCAATGGTGGTGGGATCTCGGAATCTAAGAGAGCAGAAGCCTTGAGCGACAAAATGGGGTTTGAAGTTCATGTGGATCAAATCGTGCAAGCGCATACTCCTTTGAAATCATTGGACAACAAGGAAAATGAAACGGTGTTAGTTGTTGGAGGAGATGGCGACAACGTGAAAAAAGTTGCCCAGGATTATGGGTTTGGTCGCGTTGTTATCAGTGCTGATTTCATCAAAACAAACCAAAGTATATGGCCCTTCCATAATAAGGAATTAGTAGAGTTTGGCGAGCCGTTGAAAGATTTGCAGAGCCTTAAAGTTGATAAGGTTATGATATTTAACGATTCGAGGGATTTAGGAACAGATCTCCAAGTGATATTTGATGTTTTCAGAGCCAATCCAGATCACGAAGTATATTTCTCGAATCAGGATATGTACTGGGCCAATGACTACGCGTATCCAAGATTTGGTCAAGGTGTTATCATGAAAATTATCCAAGACCTATACATGAAAATTTATAGTAAGCCTTTGCCTTGTCATATTCTTGGGAAACCACATAAGATCGCGTATGATTATGCACACCATGTCTTGATAAACAGATCGGGCGAACTTCACGGTCCAGGGAAATTCTCTAAATCTGAGGTTAAGCTTGGTCAGCCTGTGGAAAACAGTCCTATGAAGAGCGTATTCATGGTGGGCGATAACATTGAGTCTGACATTATTGGAGGGTATGACTACGGTTGGAACACAGCCCTCGTGCGAACCGGCGTGTACAAGGACGGAGACGAGCTCAAGCGAAAGCCTACACTAATCTCTGACAACGTATACGAGGCTGTTAAGTCTGCGCTACGTACACAATCCTTGCTTTGAGGACAGCTAGCTAGACCATTCAATGCTTGTACATAAATATATAGATATATCCTATAGGCAGGCGAAAATACAAGAAAATTTCCATAATAGGCAATACCCGACCTTTACTTAGAGATGCTTTTTCTTTTTCGGCCTTGAGCTTCTGATTCAGTGACACTTTTGAATATTTCATCTGGGTTTATAAATATCTGCAGGGCACCTTTCTTATCTTCACCGTAAAGCGACAGAACCCAGACGACACAGAGCAAGGATAGACACACACCATGAGCGACAATCAAGTACAAAACCAGGCTCCTGTACTACACGCACACAGCGACACTACTAAGCACATAGCATCACCACAAGCAGCAGCATCGACGTCTGCTTCCAGTCCGGGCTCTCCTCTAGATCTCCCAAATTTGCCATCCAAGGACACATCGTCAACAAACCCCATACCAGTCGCCAATAAAGTATCGAAACCGAAGAAGAAGTCCAAGAAGCTATGCCAGTTCAAGAACTGTACAAACCCACACTCAATCATCGGAGACTGCTCGTTTTGTACCAAGAAGTTCTGCACCCGTCACAGACTGTTAGAGGCGCATAGCTGCGAACATTACAGAGAAGTGAAAACAGACTATCACGAAAGAAATGCCAGACAGCTTGAGTCACAGCAGACGGTTGTCTCCAAAGTCTGAATCGAGTTCTGGCTCTCTTGTATGCTAACATCAAGATGAACATGACAACGTAATGAAGGAGACTGTGGCTTGGAGCGAGAGCAGGTTGGATTAATGATATTAGGATGTTAGAGGTTGTTTTTTTTTTCTTCTTCAATTGTTGAGACGCTAGAGTCTATTTGATCGGTTGCTATGACTGAACTTATCACATCTTGTTGGATATCTTTTTTTTTTTTCGAGAGGCAGCATTATCACTAGAGAGAAAATCATGTTATAGCCGTGACCGAGACGATAATAATGATGTTACTGGTATAACAATGTAATAAGTTGTAGCACCCGATTTAAAAGACACACTTGTTGATACGATTCATCTCTTAGAATACAAATGTATATATTCAACTAGTGGACTAATCCAAACTTCTAGATACAAAACATAAATAACAAACCAGATTACTCTAATAAAACACTAACGCAAACCTCTCCAAAGGATTACGCTGTATTAAAACTTCGATTCAAAAAGCACAACCTGAAATCTACAGACCCGGAGTAGATATCCTTTTTTTTTTCTTTCAAAACCCAAACCAGAAACAAATGCGAATTTTTTTGTAAGCTTACAACCAACTCTTCTGATCAGAGATCGTCATCAATACTATCCAGACTGATGACTTGGCCAGGCTTGAAGGCAGGAAGACCCAAGAAAGGGCACCCAGAACATCTGAAGGCATCACCAAGAGAACAGGATCCGCATCCTCCGGTCTTACCTTCGATAGTGAAATCAATCTCTGTAAGCTCGTTGGGCGAGAACTGAATTTTTGGTTTGCTAACCTCCTCGGGTTTCTTTGACGCTTCATCCTTCATTTCCCGTTCAGCTAACCCACAGGTACAATTTTTACAGGCCTTTCTTCTCTTTTGTCCGTTATTTGGCTCACGAAGACAGATAATGGAATCAGTGTTGATCGTGGATTGGATCAATTCGTCTTCATTTATCAACTCTTCGTCCGATTCGGAATCGTCGCTGAGATATCTCAACTTCTTCTCTGCATCATTCAGCGGGACTGCAGAAGTCTTGCTAGAGCTGGCTTTAGAGTCCACTAGGTCTGGCAACGATGGGCTTGGTGAGACAGCTTTATTGAGTCTTTTGAATTTCAAACTTGAAAGTTTTGACCCTACTTTCGAACGGTTTGATGAGTTTGATGGTCTTAAATTGATTGGAGTGACTGAGTTCATTCGTAGACTTTGCTTGATAGTAGCGTGGTTCGGAATAGACGCATTTTCACCATTCTCATCCAAATAATATATAAAATCATAGTGATTTGGTATCAGCTGTTCTTTATTCAAAACGATCCTCGATAGCATGAATTGGTCCACTTCTGAATTCGCATGGCTCTGTTCAATTTCGCGCTTTTTATCACTCACTATCGCTTCTGCTTCTGGCGAGGCAACAAAGTTGTGGTTGAGGATTAGTAGCACCTTGGAAGACATCTGAAAATGAAAAAGAATATTAAATGGTGTGAGAATAAATGATATGAATGTGAAGGTGCAGATTTAGTACAGGTCTCTGCTATAGGCTGATGCAATAATGGTTTCTCAGAAGATACTAAGAAAGAGTTGGAGCCAAGCAAAGCAAAAAAAAAAGTACAGTACAACTCTGCGCTAGTTTCCAGACTCAACAACACCCTTTACGGTAGAAGAAAGATCCGTTTCCAGCAACGTGTATAAACCTCCTCAGAATTATCTGCTTTGAGAATAAATCAAGTGAGTGCAATCACTAGAAATAGAAGTATAGTTCTTGATATGAAACCAGGTATCAAAGATCTTCTTCTGTTATTAAGTACCGTTTTTTTTTTTTTCGTTCTCCCCCTGCTCAACACTATTTGTCAACCAGCTTTGAAAGGATTACTAACTTTTTTTTTTATTAGTATTTTTTTTGTTTTAAACTCTTTGGTAGTTTTCGCTTGCGGGCAACAAAACTTTTTTCTTCTTTTGTCCCAAAACGTCAACCAAGAGAGAGAGCCCGAATGGAAAAAGCAAAGCGGGTTACCCTGAGAGATCAAGTAGACAATGTGCTGCTGTGTGGGATTGGTGGTATAAGGCTGTCTGTCTGGCTTGCTCTCTGCGAGTCGAAGAGTTCCACAAACAGTGATGTGAGATATCGATATTGTGATGTGAGTGCAAGAAGTTCAAGCAGCAGCAGTAGCAGCGAAGTACCGTGCTTTTAAATATCGGTGCGAGGATGATGTCGAGTATGGATCGGTTTACTTTTTTCGAAGTGGTACAATAGAAAGCTATAGTTTTTGTTGGTTGGTTTTCACTTTTCTATTTTTGCACCGGAATTTCGGATTATTTTTTTTTTTTCTTTCTTTCTTTCTCTCTCTTTAAGGTGGCCTTCGCTGACTAATTTACGTAATTTGGTATCGCAAGCCTGTAACTGGCTGCTACAGAAGCGTATGGAAAGTAAGCGGAGAATAAGTTGCTACAAGATGGACGTTATTGGGCATGTGCATTACTGAGATCGGTATTGCTATCACAAAACGACTCTGATCTCTAGTTTTTTATAGGGCTTTGAGCGACTTAGACAACGACTGGAGGATTAGTTCAAGTAGGCCGCCTGCCTGATTGGGGATTTGTAGCCATGACGTAATCCCCATTAAGGCTGTATGATATGATAGCATGGGAATCAGATGTTGAAATTGCAATGCTCAAACGACAATTCTCCTTATCCCTTCTGTGATTTTCTTGTGATTAGGATCGACACTGTGCTCGCTAGCTTCATCGTCATCATCTTCTAGGATAGTGTTTTCATTATCGTCATTATCATCATCATCATCATCATCATCATCGTCGTCGTCGTCGTCGTCGTCGTCGTCGTCGTCATCATCGTCATCATCGTCCTCTTCTTCTTCACCGTTTCTCTTTTTATCGTTAATTGCATCGTCGTCCTCATCCTCATCGTCGTCGTCTTCTTCTTCTTCCTCAATGTTTGGATATCCTCCCAGCTTATTCACAATCTTGTCAACAATCTCATTGTAATCCATCATACCGCCCATGCCAATATCACCATAACTGCCAAAGATTTTCTCAACTGGTTTCAAAACTTCGATCCACGGCATCTCTTCTTTAATTGTTCTCAGATGCCGTTTCGTAGCTGCAGAATTATACGCGTAGTTTGGCATTGACGGTGCTAGTAAGATTGGATATTGCGTATTCCATGCTCTAATGACATTAGTCAGAAGATTGTCACACAATCCTAAGGCAATTTTGGACAGAGTGTTTGCAGTTAACGGTGCAACGATCAAAATATCTGCCCAACGACGAAGCTCGATATGTAATACTGGGTCAGAACGAGCTTTCCAAACGTTCCACTCTTCGCTGTCTTTCCATACCGTGAGATTTGGAATTTTTTCGTTCTTCTCCTTCGTAATGAAGTGTTCAGCAGCTGGAGTCAGAATAACCTGGATCGATAGGCGCTCCTTCCCGTATATCTCTTCCAGCTTCTTGACTATCAACTTGAGCTTGGTGATGGCCAATGATCCACAAGCACCAAATAAGATATGCAGTTTGCCATCATCTTGAGGTAGCCTTGGATCAACGTTTGGAGTAGTTTCCTTTTTCTGAGGAATATTTGGCGCCGTCACAGTTCGAGGACAAGCAGCCATCAAGGGCGATTGGGACTCGTCCATCACTTCACGGATGTTTCTTATCGACTCAGCAGTGTTGCTCCCACTGTTGCTACGGGATCTAGCAGCACCTCCGTGACGAATAGCGTCCTCAACATAAAAGTGTGCATGCATATCGCTAGCTTGCTGCTGGTGCTGGTGATCTGAAGCGGTAGGAGATAAGGGACTTGCACTGCTACGACTATTCTCATCAGCAGCAGCAGCGCTGTCGCCTCGTATCTTCTCCCTAGCGGTGGCAGCAGCCAGGGCGGCGGCAACTGCAGTAGCAGCAGCGCGCCCTCGTAGAACAGCACCACCAGCAGGGATTGTCTTCAGTGAGGCTGTCGATAGATTGTTCGATTGGTTTTGTGAAAGTAATACAGATGAGTTTAACCCTTCGTTGTTAAGAGTAACCCCAGAGTTGTGGGCAATAGGGTATGGCTGTTTCAAGTCCTGGAAATGAGGAGCCACGGTAAGCTGTGGGGACGCAGAAGGGATATGTGTTGGTTCCGGCGTTATTTCGTTCTTTAGAATGTCATTAATAGTGGAGGAAGAAACGTTGCGACCAGAGGAAGCACTGGTATTCAGAATCGGAGGAGGTGAAGGACACTGTAAACTTGATAACGCTAAATCTCTAGGAGTAGGTTGCTCATACTTTTGCTTAAAAGCCGTTGAGGGATATTGCTCATTCGAGGGCAGAGCTGATGATGATGCGTTGTGTTGTTGTGGTTGTGGTTGTAATTGTGGTTGTAATTGTGGTTGTTGCTGCTGCTGCTGCTGCTGCTGCAGAGAGGAAACCTTCTCAGTGAGCAAATCTTCCGGAGAAAGAGCCTTTTTCGAACTCATTATCGTAGGACGCCGCTATGTTCTAGTCTGCTTATTCTCCTAATACTTCTTTCACTACTGGAATCGGCCTGATTGTCTTAGTAGCTATCGTTTTTTCTGAGGTATATTGTGTGAGGGTCAGAAGAAGGCAAGAAGCTTCAAAAGACGTCTGACAATCTTTAAGGTACGCTTTGTGATGGGTTTCTAGTCCGTGCGAGAGCAGAAAAAACACAGAGGTGCTATTTCTTTGACCGGTTCTGAACACTAGTATATCAAGTCCACTCAGTTTCCGAATATCTTTGACCCTTCCCTAATTTCAAATAATTCCATCAATTTTTTTCTCACTTCTTCTGTTCCCACTCTCAGAAAAAAAAAAAAAAAACGTCTGCCAAATTCGAAGGTGAACATCCAGAATTTTGTATATACAAATATATATGTGTACGAGCACGATGATGTAATTTCTTATCAGAGCCTTGGATTAAGGAGGGTAATTGTATATTAACTCACACACGCCAGTAACTAGTAACAATAGTACAAGAACATGTAGTGCTGGTACACTATTCAATGTTGGAGACTCTACCGTTTTCTTCTAGACGAGTTTGCGTATCTCCCCTTACCAATCTTAACACCAGTAGGTCTGATTCCTTGCACGACGAACGGAGATATGAAGTTGTCAGCAGAGCCTCCTCCGATCCAGTCATCGAGTATCTTTTCGTTGTGTCTTCTCAACCAGTCGTCTTGTTTGAGAGCCGACTCGTACTCTTTCTGGTCTTCTCTGAGCAGCGGCTCGTCGTATTCCTTCTGTTTATTGGACTTGTTGTGCACGAACCCTTTGTTACCCATTCTCTTCTGAGTTGCTTTACTCAACGGCGAGGCAATGGAGTACTTGAGGCCACGCTGGATCCATTGGAAGTTTGCCTTCAAATGAGGCGTCACAACACCAGTCTTTGCATTCACAGACACTGCACACCTTAGCAGAGTGTTCCCTCCACAGCGCGGACAGAAATGCTTTGGTCTCCCGTCTTTGGGAGCATGCAGCATAGTGAAGCACGCATGACACCTGAGCATGTAGTTTCTGATAGTCTTGATCTGTAGCCCTGAAAGAGTGTTCATCAAGTTTAAGCCTATTTGTAGGGAAACATTCTGGACTGCAAAATCACCAGTGGCTAGTGCAACCTTGATCCTAGAAGGTTTATTCTCTTCGGTTCTTTCCCCACTGTCTTTTATCATCTCTTGTAGCAGGTTCTCCTCCGAGATCCACTCGCCACAATCATCAGTCTCGTCGTACTCTTCTTCTAGTGCTTGGCCCAGTTCAGTCTCTTCTGCTTCTCTCTGTGGCGCTATTTGCAACTCATCAAGTTTTGTGACTGCTGCTTCCTCTATCTCTTCATCTGGTATGTTCTGGCTTTCGTCCTGCTGCTGTGTTGTTTCCGGTGCTACTATTTCTTCTCCAGATTCATTTTTCCTTAATGCTGCTTTCTCTCGTTGTCTTTTTCCGCCTCTGCGTCTAGGCTTCTTTTGCTTGTTCTGGGAATTGACAACTGCTCCAGTGTTCTCCGGGAGGGGTTTGGAAAGGCAGGCAGTTTTGCTGGAACTCTGATCATAAGTGAGCTTTTCACCAGGATACTTTCTCAATCTCCAGTCTCCACCGTTAAGCTCAACTTCCAGTTCATAGGTTAATGCAATGATATGAATATCATTGGCACTCAGCACTGTGTAATCACCAGTGAGTTTCGAAAAATCCTCAACTTTCTTTATGCTTTCGGCCTTTGGATGTCTTTGTATCAGTTTTTCTCCCCATAGCAGTAAGTTGTTCCTAGCTGTTTCATCCTTGATCTCGCTATACACAGTTGGAGTTGTGTAGAACTCTGAAGCGTAGCTCTGCAGCGTCGATACATGCTGTGTTATCAGCGGTGTAGCATCCAGCACTAGAGCCCTTGCGGCAGGATTTCCGGTTGGTGCCTGGGTTTGGCTACTCGCGTCACTACTCATTTCTTTTCCTGCGTAGCTCTATCTTCCCCTTCTGAGTCTTCTATTTGCTCTCCAGCTCTGACTTTTCAGCTCATCTCTGAAATTTTTTTTTAACTGTACAGTTAATGTTCCCCTAACGATGATTTTACCACGAGCTTCCATCTATTACCTGTCGTGCTACAGCGGCGAAACAAATCACCCAATCGAAGCAGTGAAACTACGAAGAAAAAAAAAAAGAATGGCCATCGAGAAACTCATTGAAAACGGTGACAGACTATGTAGTGAAAAGAAGTATGAGGAGGCGCTTGTTGAGTACAACAGAGCGCTCACAGAAAACCCTATTGCACTCAAAGCCCTGATTGCTAAATCAATCGCGTTACAGCGCCTCAAGAGGTACGATGAGGCCTCTAAAACCTTGGATGAAGCTGAGAAAGTTGCTGAGCAAAGAGGATCAAGACCGAGCTTGGCAACAGTTAACTTCCGAAAATTCACCTTGTTGTATGCTAAGAATGAGCTACGGAGTGCAATTAGATATTTGAATGCAGCCGCTGATTACGCATATGACCCTAACGAGATAAGTCTCTGGAGGACCAAGCTTGAACTTAAGGCTGCGAAGACTAATATTCCTCTTGACTTGTCTTCCAATCCGGTCTCGGAACCTAACAACCTAATATCTGAAGAAGATGCCAGAGAGAAAGAGAAAAGGGAGCTTGAAATCAAAATGGCAACTAAGGACAATTTGCTTCCTAGAAGCAAAACCATCAAAAAAGATTGGTTTCAGACTGCAGAGTCTGTCACTATAAGTGTATTCATCAAAAATTTACCTACAGATGGCTCCTTAAAAGTTGAGTTTACGAAAAACTCAGTGGATATTCATTTTTTAACTCCTAGTAACTCTGAGTTCCAGTATTCTATAGCCCACCTATATTCCTCAATTATTCCTGAGCAATCCTCATACAAAATATTTTCAACAAAATTAGAGCTGAATTTAAAGAAATCTACGCATTTAAAGTGGAAGGATATCGAAGGGAATGGCACTGAACCTGAACTTGATACTAATTCTCAAACTTACAACACAGAGAACACTGCTTCTGATACCCCAGTTGCGTTGTCGTATCCAACATCGTCCCGGAAGCAAGTTAGCTGGGATAAATTGGATGACGATGAAGATGAGGAAATTGCAAAGGACGAAAACTATTTTTTTCGCCAGCTCTACAAAGATGCAGATGAGGATACTCGAAGAGCCATGATGAAGTCTTTTGTGGAGAGCAATGGGACTGCACTGAGCACTAATTGGTCGGAAGTAAGTAAAAAAAAGGTTGAAACCAGTCCACCTGATGGCATGGAGGCCAAAGATTGGTAATACATTTAGATAGCTAATTTAGAGATTCGATTGTAATCTAGATATCTCTTAGAACACCGTAATTATTGATCAATTGTCCTTATATAGATCATTATAACAAAACAAACAAACAAAAAACTATAAAATAAAACAATTTATCGTTACACTTAAAATATGATGAGCATTAAAAGGAACTCATCGAGAACCCAGAAGCGGCCTTGGCTTTATTCAGTTTATAAAGTTGCTCCTTCCTCCATGTTGAATAGGTATCATCATCACCTTCTTCATCACTCTCAGAGCTAGCCAATATATCTAGTTCTTTCTGAGTCTCAATATTCTCCTTATCTGAGAGATAATGATCGTTTCTCAATGACTTTAAGGGGGATGTCACTATGTTATTCGATTTGGATGATGAAGATGAGTGAAGTGGAATATAGCTTTGATGTCCATTGAATTTCGAAGGCGAAAGAGCAGTTCTTGACTTCGAGAGTGCTTCTCTAGAAAGTTCGGGTACCTTTCCTAAATTAGGCTGGAAAGATTTATGACCTTTCGTACTCGAGATCGTTCTGAAATTGGGATTTTCCCTTCTATCCACGCTCTGATCTTGAATCATATCAGGCATGATACTTAATGTCCTTTCTTTTTGCGGACTGTGAAGGGTGGGAAGGAGGGAAGATTGTGACTTTGAAAGCGTAGGTGGTCTATTGCTACTTCGTGTGATTCTCTTGAAATTGGGTATTGACGAAATTGGCTTTTGAATACCTTGGCTTTGGTACCTTTGAGATGTGTTCTTAATAGGTGAAGTAACTCTCGAATTGACTCTTGATGGCGCCTTTGAGGGGACCCTCGAAGGAGCCCGTGATGGAGCCCGTGATGGGACCCGTGAGGATATGCAAGAGGCATTCGCAGTTCCCACCCTTGAAGCAACTCGAGATATTGAAGAAGCATGGCTTGATCCTTTTCTGGCCACTCGATTTTTTAGAATCATTTCTTCTTCTTCTAACAACAGAATTTCTTCTGCTAAGTTAACTCTCAACGATTTCCCAAACTGATGTTCATATTCATCGATTCTCAACCTCAGGTCCTTGATGACCTTTGGCAACTCCTTGCTTATTCTCTTTCTGAGTCTTTCCTCCTCCATCAAAATTTTATGCGAATTTCTCTGCAATAATCTTGAAGAGTCTTTAGAGCTCTCTTCTAATTTCTTTTTATCCCCGACCAAAGCCTTGAAAGATTCTATCAATTTCAAAACTGGCTTGTATGATTCATACTTCTCAGTCAAAATCTCTATCTCGGCTTCATGTTTGCTTAGGATATCATCATCGAATTTGTTATCTGTAAAGAATTCTTTGAATTTTGCTCGTTCTGGTTCCGAAATATACAACTGATTCCATAGGGTTTCGATTGTTACTCTTGCATCCAGAATCAGCTCTTTCAATAACTCGTTTTTCATTTGCAAAAGCCCCGTTAGCTCAGAGGAATAATTGTTGATGGCCGTTTGAGATAAATCTCTGTTCTCTTCCTTGAATCTTTTAACGTATTCAGTATCTTTTTTCAGTTTCATCCATAGAGATTCACATTGTTGCTCAAGTTCAGATTTTTCGCTTTTTCTCTGCTGCTGAATTTCTTTAATTGAATCCAATATTGATTTGAATTTGTTGATTGTAGTAGAGCTGACATCGACAGTATCCAAGTCTGTAGACGTTTTCGAGAAACTGAGAACGTCTTTAATCCACATACTAGTTTCTGTCTCTGAATCTATATGCAGGGTTTCCGATATATTTAAGATTTCATTTGATAACTCTCTTAGATGCTGTGCTCTATGTTCTAGCTCTGTTTGATACAATTGTATCATTTCGATAACACTAGTTCTTTTTTTGTTTGACAAATCATTTAGTCTACTGGAATCTAGAAAGAGACCGGAATTGTTTGATATAATATCATGAAAGCTTTCTAGTGAGTCAGCCGACTCTATGAGTTCTAGCACTTGTCTTACCTCAATCATATCTGGTATACTCAAGCTTCGTTTAGTATCAAAATTATCAATCCTCGATTTTAACGCATTGAGTTTCAAAGAGAGGGAAAGATAGTCAGAAAGCTTCTCCTTATAATCTTTGAATACATATGAAGAGGCTGCTGTCAAGGATTTCCTTATGTTTCTCAATGTCGTTCTCTCATGTGATGATTTCAAAACTAAATTTCTTAAATAAAGGTCAGGGATCGTTCTATCGCCATTTGGATCATCCGAAATATTTAGCAGTCTTGCTAGAATCAGGTTAATCTTTGAGTTATCTTCCCTGAGGTTATTTCTGCATTGTATTGAGTCTTGGAAAAATTTGTCTAACGAGTTTGACATAGTGGTGAAAAGCAGCTTTTCATTCTTTTGTACTTCATTTTGCGAATAACCAATCTCTTTGTAAATGCCGGAAAGCTCATCGAGTAAGGAGGAAAACTTTTCAAAGATTACATGGAAGTTTTGATGGTTGTCTTCTGAAATCTGCTTTTTCAATTGTTGCTGATGAGTAGTTGCGTCGTTCAAGGATACTCTCATCGGTGATGACAGAAGTGTGAACATTTTTCCAGCAGGTTCGTTATTGTTAACTTCTGCATCAGACATCGTTGGGCATAATATACAGGCCTACTGTACTTTATTCAATACCAAATGGCTGTCCAAAGCACTCTAGAGCTATGGGAAGTCATTGCTATAACAATATACTAGTGTCAACAAATCATCGTTCTTAAGTTTGTTTATGTTTTACCCTTTTGGGAAAATTACACAAAAGACCACTACAACTATACCAGCCTTAGATGTAACAAAAAACAAAACCTGGCCCGATCAGAGGCCATAACCATATTTTGAGCGGAGATGATTGCGAGAAAATGTAGGAATTTCCTTCTAGTAAAGCTTATCTTCTTCGCAGATCTGTTAAAATTTGAAGTCGAATCAATGTTTTACATTGCCTATATATGCCTTCAAACGTGATGCAAGCATTCCTATTGTTTATTTCGAATTAGGCGGTCTCGAAAGGCAAGATATAAGTCCCTTTCGAAATAGAAGAGTATTGTTTACTGTTGAACCATGTCAATGTGAACTGTGGAAAATACAGTTCTTCTAACTTCAGTTGGGGATGTCTAAGAGGCTTCATTATCATGGTCACCTGCTCATGAACTATAGTCAGCCTTGCAGGAGAATCGTCCTACAAGTATGGGCTTAAAACATCAATTCGTTGGCCCCAAAATAGACAAGCGCTTTGTCTTTGTCCCTGTAACATTATTTATATTGTTCTGCAAGTATTTTGAGGTACAAAAGCCCAGATTCGCTTCCGAAAAAACGAAACAACCTTAAACTAGAATCAGGCTTTACATGAGCAGGGTTAGTCTTAGTAGCAATCTATTTAGACTTGAACGCTGGTAAACGAATTGCTTAGCGGATGGCTTTGATTTCCAAACAAAAGGCAAAATATCTGTGCAAAGGCAACGAAAGTGAGGCTCCCCTAGCTTTAGAATTTGTGAAATCTCAGTTTTTTCGACTTTTTTTTGCATTGTCTCCGACCAAATTCAGTCTGGGAACAAGTTCCCATTACAAAAGCCAACATTCATCTCTCAATTTTTCGTACTATGAAAGTTCTATAGTTAATAAGCTAGCCCACTTATTACTAGTGGAACTAGACTTGAATTTCTATTAGTAATAAACCCAAGAACCGTTACTAAGAAATTGGCCGCGTGGTCTAGTGGTATGATACTCGCTTTGGGCGAAGGTCGGGTTACACCCGGTCTATATATACCATAAGCATGCGAGTGGTCCAGGGTTCAATTCCCTGCTCGGCCCCATTTCTTTTTTTATCAAACATTGCAAAAGATTTTTGAGTTCTCTCTCAGATCTTTAAGCATCTGTAACGGCCATGTTAATATATATTGAGAAACGAGATGTCTGAAAGATGTGAAATATAGTAAAAGAAGTTTTTTGAAAATCAAGCGCAGTCATTGGCAACATGGATGTTGGATGTTACTAGTAGGTCTTTTCAAATATAAGTGTAGAAGGTTAGATCCGAACCACTGCTTTTAGCATACATCAATCAGGCTTAGTGAAGAATAGAGGGTCTTCAATGAGTACTTCAGTCCACATTAAAATTCGCTTTGGTTTGCAAAGTGTGAAACCATTGCTAATCGAGGTTTCGTGCTGTTAGATTTTCTTTTAAAACAAAATAGCCGCCCGTCACTGATTCTAAAACAAACAACCCACTTATCAAAGGAACCAAGTCGAAGCCAGCTACAATGCATTCAAATGACATCGTATTTGGAACACTAAGAAACTGCTGCGATGAAAAATCGGATCATTTTCCAATCATAAAAAACGATCTCATTACTATTGGAAGACACGCGTTGAATACCATTGTAATAGATCGTGCCGCCATTTCGAAGATACACTGCTCCATTTGGAGCGTCCAATTTGACGAGAGCTCGGTTCCATTGGTTTATATTAGAGACCAGTCTTTGAATGGTACGTATATCAATGGTAAAAGAATGAAACCCAACGATATCTGTCTGTTGGATGACGGTGATAAAATCTTCATCGAGGAAGGGGCAGAATTGGAATATTCTTCTGCGTTGCAGAGTCAGGGCCCGTTTGAGACGTCTGAGTCAACGAGTTTTGCAAACAGCATCTGTAAGGATTTTGAAAATTGGCAATTGAAGGATAGATTGCTGGGTAAAGGTACTTTTGGATATGTAAGAACTTGACCTACTCTGTGTATGTTTGGCTTTGTGATATTTTTACTAATCATTATTTCTTTGAAAGGTATTCGTTGCGGAGAGGAAATTTGACTCTAAGATCTGCGCAGTAAAGGTGATAAGAAGCACTCCTAATTATGTGCCTTTTGAAGCAAAAATCTTGATGAAATTGAATCATGTAAGTTTTAAGCCTTGTTGGATGCATCCAGAAAGATGATGAAACTGACAGATATAGCCAAACATTATCAAAGTTTATGAGACCAGGAGTATGGGTGATTTACTCTATATCTTTGAGGACTTGTAAGTCACAGAAAAAAAATACTAATTTGCATTGAACAATAACTGACATTAAAATAAATGTTTTTCAGAATTTGCGGTGGTGATTTATTCTCATATTTGGCCAAAGGAGATTGTCTTAACTCAATTCCTGAATTCGAGGCGTTGGTGATAACCTTTCAAGTGCTGCAAGCATTACGATACCTTCACCAAAATAATATATGTCACAGAGATTTGAAAGCATGTTACTCAACTTTGAAGTGTCACTTTTCCTTTTCGCTAACCACCCCCCTTATAGTTGGATAACATATTACTTGAGGCACCTCAGCCTTTTACCAAAGTCGTTTTGGCGGATTTCGGAATAGCCAAATCGATTCGTTCGCCTAAAAAGAGAATGTTCACCGTTGTTGGAACACCTGAGTATTGTGCTCCAGAAGTTGGATTTGAGACAAGTAGATCAAAAAATAAGAATGTTAGTGGCTATAACCAACTATCAACAGTGGGATATAATTCCAAGTGTGATATTTGGTCTTTAGGAGTTATAGTCCATATAATGTTGAGTGGGATTTCACCATTCTATGCTGATGGTGAAGAGATAAGCATAATTAAAAGCGCCAAAACAGGATTACTGAATTTCAATTTGAAGCAATGGAAGCAAGTCTCGGCATCTGCGAAAAACTTTGTCCAGAGTCTCTTGAACGTCGATATTGAAAAGAGACTCGGAAACGAAGACTGTTTCCATCACCTTTGGATCAGAAATCACGGCAAAGAATTGGCCAGAATATATGACAAAATCCTCAAGAATTCAAAAGTATAGTGCATCAATTACATGGCTTGTTCAAAACATTTCTCTGCAACCGAAAAATTAGCACAAATGCCCCTTCACTGCTGCTGTACACCGCATATATGTGACGTTGCGCTGGGGATAAAATAGAGGTTTGGCTATTCAACCGGCTCATAACCGTGCAGCAGTGCCTCATATAGCACCACGGAGCATCATTAGCCATCTTTGAGCGTTGAGAAACATCCTGTGTGTGTATGTTATGAGATTCGCAAAGCTCACCGAGTAAAGGCACCTGACTGATATCTGTAGGCAGTTTCATATCGAAATGAAAACACAGAAGGCTTCCTAAACCGGTAGATATCCTATTCAGGTAACGCCCAGCATTTCATTGCAGTTGTTGTGACAGCACACGCTTTTACAAAAAAAAAAAATAAAAACAACAACTACAGGGCACTTTACTGGCTCTTGTCTCGCTATACAGTGCGAGTCGACTGCCAGAAGCTAGGGCCTTCACGGAAAGCTATAGACGCGTGCTACGGAGTACAAGCGTGTGTTTCGAGTCTTTGAGACAACATACGCTGCTACAGTTGCAAGGTTTTCCTATTCAGCAGCTTTTTGTCCTCATTTAGTATATGCTCTTCATTAACAGTCCGGGTACTACTCATACCGTTGCCTCTTTTTGCGTGAAGCGTATTGCTAAAACCAGTGTGTTCTTCCTTCCAGAGCTTACCGAGTAGTTTATTGATTGTCTCCAGACACAGTGCTGCCGCTCTTATTTGACTAGCACAGACCTACCTCATATTATAGTGGAGACTGTGGCTATTGTTTCGAGTGTTCCCTGGCCATCAGTCATTGATTGTTAGTTTGACAAAACACACCGATTAATTCTCATCATTAGATAGCAAACTGACTGGGAAATGAGTGGTAAAGAGAGCACCACTTTGAAGAAGGAGGGAGCTTCTGCAGATCCTGTCTCGAAGACACCAGAAAAGCCAAAGCGGCGAGCTTCCTCCTCTGTGCAACAGCATCCAATTCCATCAACACCGCCTTTAAATTCATCTCATAGATTCGGCTCTGAAAACTATCAATCGCCTAATGACTATATAACGAGTGCAACCAGCTTTGGGGCACCAACCACGCCGTCTTCACATTCGCATAACAAGTCTAGACTGTCAAATGTCCCCTCTACGCCTCAATCTTCTCAAAGGAACTATAACCTATCCACTTCGCCTTTAAAATCACCACCAAGCTTTTCTGACCATCCTGATGATATTGTGACACCCCCAATAAGACAAATATCCTCAAATTTGAAGACGAGGTTGAGTTATGCGTTTGTCAAATATCAACATGGCTGGACAAATCAATCGTTAGACGAGCTTGAAAAATCTGTCGGTTCTGAAAGAGAATTTCTTGAAGAACCCCCTAAAGGCGTATCAAAGACATATGATGAGTTTTGGAGCCATAATTCTTCCGGCAAAATCCCTATTCATAAAAGCAAATCTCCTTCCAAGGTGACAAAACCAGTAACACCTTTACGTTCTCCCAACAAAGGAAAGTATAGCAGAAGAGGCTCACTGGATGTAGAAGATAATGATGGATCAGCAAACTTGGCCTTCTTACAAGTGATATCAAGAAGTAAATCACCGAAAAAGAGAGCATTTTTACAGAATAACTTGAGTCTGGATCCTTCTGCATTCATATCTTCCACCCAATCCAGTTCAAATACCTTACAATCATCAAATAAGAACCCTGAAGCTGAAGCAATAGAGAGTTTGATGTCTTTATCCTCACCGCAGTCTTTCAAGCCACATCCTGAAAATACGAGATTACATGATTTACCAAGGCAGAGACTATCGTTTGGTGAAGGTTTATCCAAAAACAATAACGATACTGCTATAGAGACTGAGAGCGAGACTGAATATGAGCATGAAACGGATGCTGAAGTTGAAAATGATACCAACAGTGAATCAAATAATAGCAAATCAGAAGTAAGGAGTCCTACAAGTTCCTGAGATTGTATCTCGAAATGATGACCTAAATTACATATGCTGTGACGAGGAGTGTTGGCTGTTTTCTCTTTCTTTTGTGCTTGGTTGATTTCTCTCAATTGTTGATTTCTGATTCATTCGTTTGTTCTCTATGGCTTTGTGGTTCTGGAATGAGGGGACAAAGTATTTGGGAATGTTGTACTATACACATATATATATCTATATACCGAACTGAACATTTGTATTTAGAGAATTAATGTACTAATTAATTTATTGTGAATGGCACCGATTACGTATGGCTTACTGGTTGTTGCACGAACTTCAGCGTTAAGCAGAGGGGATCGATCGAAGCTTGTTTTGATCAGCAATCGAAGGTGGAGTTACAACGACCAGACAAGAAAACCGCGGGTAGTGGAGATAATCTGTTCACAATGTAAAGACATATATAAGATGCATTCGTTCTCTTAATCACTTTTGCATCTTCATGCTGCGAATCTAGAGGAGACATTGGGCCAAAGATGTCGAGACCTTATGACAAGTACGTCAAAGTTATCCAAGCTGAACACCCACGACTTACGCTTCATTCAGCTATCCCATCTGGTGCTGAACTGTCTATAGTTTTCGACCATTATCGTCTTCGCCATGACAGACGAACTACAAATAGGAAAGCCATCAATCTTTTCTTCGTGGCTGGCACAGGAATGACGAAAGCCATCTGGCAGTACCATATCAGCAAACTATTTGAATACTCAGAATCCCATAATGACCTCAGGTGGCAAATAATAAATTGCGTTGCACTGGACTTGGTCAACCATGGGGACTCTGCTGTCGAGAACTATGATAAGTTGGGCTTTGAAACCGACTGGAGGGAAGGCGCTCTGGATTTAATTCAGGTTGTAAAAAGTTTGAAGCTTTCCGGTGATAACGTTGCTATTGGCCATTCGATGGGCGGATTCGGGGTACTCTTTGCACCTACAATATCGCCATTAATGTTCACATTTGTCATTTCGATAGAGCCTGTGATTCACAGTGATCGTAATAATAATAGGCATTTCAGTCGACTACTTCCAGCTTTATCTAAAGCCATTAGATCAGAATTCCAAGATGAGCAGGATTATATAAAATTCTTCAAAACTAGAAGCTTTTATCGAAAGTTCGAGCCCAACATCTTGAACGATCTTATCGAATCTGAGAGAATTGTACATAAAGATGGTTCTATTTCAACTAAATGCACCAAAGAGCAACAACTTATATGTTATATTGCAGCATTCCGGACTTACGAGATCACCAAAGAAATGCTGCACCAAGTTTCTGTTCCCGTGGTATATGTCACTGGTCTCTCTTCAAGCTGGAACCCCCCAACAACTGTTCCATTCGTAAGGAAGCACGTCAAGAACATACAGAATGTTGAAATTCAAGGTGGATCACATCTCCTGCACTGTGAAAAAGCAGATGAGACTATCAACACCATACTGGATGCTCTTAGTCGTAACGTTGGCACTGCCTTGCAACCAACGGCAGAGAATCAAGACTACGAAACTGCTTTCAGAAAGGGCTTCCAAGAGCTGTTCAAAGCAGTTGTGCAATCGGCAAAGTTATGAACGTACAATCTATGTAAAATTATGTATGAACGTTAATGCAACTGTCTATCAAGCTTTTGTAATTGGTATTAATACTTATTATGCAACTTGACTTGATGCCTCTGCGTCCCTGACCGATGGGCCCAAGAGAGGAAAAAATTGTAATACTGAAAATTTTATTTTGGACCAAAGAGGTACTGAACAGGCAGTGGACCGTTACTTCGTGCTGTTATTCTACCTCTGCTTCTAGTTCTACTACTGAGATTTGGAAAGTTTTCGATATCAGCGTCAGAAATGAGCGCAAAAGAGAAAAAACTGGTTGTTGCCCTTTCTGAGTTCTTGAGGTCCAAGGGTTTATCAAAATCTGCTAAGACTTTAGAGCAAGAGTTTGACAAAAAAGGTTTAATTATTGAAAATGGTTATCTGAATAGTATTTTAACGGCATTAGAAAAACCAGATAGCAGCTCAGGCGAAACTTCAAATAGCGACAGTTCAGGTAGTGAGAGTTCAGGTAAGGACAGCTCGGATAGTGACAGCTCGGATAGTGACAATTCGGATAGTGACAATTCGGATAGTGACAGCGCAGATAGCTCAGAGGGCAGCAATTCCAAAGATGATGAAAAGGATACTAATCAAACAGCTGAGCGTAAAACTACAGTAGATGAGAAGGAGGAGAATACGAGTGACAGTGGCAGTGATAGCGACTCTGATAGTGATAGCGACTCTGATAGTGGTAGCGATTCTGGTAGTGGTAGCGATTCTGGTAGTGGTAGCGATTCTGGTAGTGGTAGCGACTCTGATAGTGATAGCGACTCTGATAGTGATAGCGACTCTGATAATGAAGGTGAAACAAGCGACAAAGAAAAAAGCGAATCAGCTACCAAGAAAACCGATTCGTCTACTGACTCTCCCTCAAAGGCCTCCTCTAGCTCTGATTCGGAGTCGTCTTCTGATTCTGATTCTTCTTCTTCCTCTGATTCTGATTCTTCTTCTGATTCTGCTTCTGAATCATCATCAGACTCGGACTCAAGCTCCTCAGATTCAAATCCAGATTCTGACTCCAAATCAAATAAAAAGAAAAAAACAGTTGTGAACAATAAGAAGAGAACACGCTCCGACTCGGCATCTTCGTCATCTTCTCCTACAACATTATCCAATTCTAATGAGCAAGAAGAAGGTAAGAAACCAACCAAGAAATCAAAAATCACAAGTGCAGCCATTAAAGCTGACGAGTCTATATCTACATCAGCCTCTCCGACCCCAGGAGAGCGCAAGCATTTTAGCAGAATAGACAGATCCAAAATCAGCTTCGAAGCTAGTGAACTACAGGACAACACGTATAAAGGTGCTGCTGGAACTTGGGGTGAGATCGCTAACGAAAAACTGAGTCAAGTAAGAGGAAAGGATTTCACTAAAAATAAGAACAAAATGAAAAGAGGTTCTTACAGAGGTGGCTCTATAACAATGGCTTCTGGATCCTATAAATTCACGGACTAGAGACTCTGCACTGCAGCTCATAGATAGAGATAGATAAATTGATATATTTCTTTGTAATAAATTACGTCATTTTTTGCTTACATTCCATTTCGGTGTTAGGATGTAATAATTAATAATTTGCCTTCAATCAACCATAATACTGCTCTGATACGGAAGAAGAGCGCTTACGGTTCTGCTCCTCCAGAAAGTGAGTCCTCATCGTCAAAAATGTCTAGAAATACCGCATATAATGATGATGATGATGCAAACTTCTCAGACTCTACCAATACCAGTTTTTCCGAACAGGAGGACTTGGATCCTGAGTACAATACTCACCACCCGAAGATGAAGCTGACCATCAGTACAAGCAGCAAGCGGGCTGGTAGTGCTGATAAAAACCTTGAGCCTGAGAATAATAGCTTAGGTCTAGATGCTGATATTCCACCAGGCTATGTCCCAGACATCGTGTCCAAAATGTTTAATAGAAACGATTTTTCATACTTGAAGCTGAAACCAGATCATGCCTCCAGACCTTTATGGATATCGCCTAGCGATGGCAGAATCATCCTGGAAAGTTTTTCACCTCTTGCTGAACAGGCACAAGACTTTTTAGTTACTATTGCAGAACCCATTAGTAGACCAAGTCATATTCACGAGTACAAGATCACTGCGTACTCTCTATATGCCGCTGTCTCAGTGGGGCTGGAAACTGATGATATAATATCGGTCTTGAATCGTCTATCAAAGATCCCTGTTGCTCCATCAATAATTAATTTCATTAAGAGTGCAACAATTTCTTATGGTAAGGTCAAATTAGTTTTAAAGCACAATCGATATTTTGTTGAAAGTACGCAAGCGGATATCCTTCAAATGCTTCTCAAAGATCCTGTTATTGGCAAACTTAGAGTAGATAACATAGAAGGTCCAACTTCGACAACAAATGCCTATGGATTAACTACAGAAAAGGCACCAGCTCAGGATGATTTAGTGATACCTGGAACAAAACCAAGAGATGATCAAGATAAATCACGCAACGTTGAAGACATATATACTTCTGTTGTTGGTGAAAGAGAAGAGGAAGATGATGATGATCTTGATGCTGTTCATTCTTTCGAAATAGCTAATGAGTCTGTTGAAATTGTTAAAAAGCGATGTCAGGAAATAGATTATCCTGTTTTAGAAGAGTATGATTTCAGAAATGATACAAGAAATCCAGGATTAGATATAGATTTAAAGCCATCAACACAAATCAGACCTTACCAAGAAAAATCCCTAAGTAAAATGTTTGGTAATGGACGCGCAAGATCTGGTATCATTGTGCTACCTTGTGGGGCCGGTAAGACTCTGGTTGGAATTACTGCAGCTTGTACCATAAGGAAATCTGTTATAGTATTATGCACATCTTCTGTGTCTGTGATGCAGTGGAGGCAACAGTTTTTACAGTGGTGTACCATTCAGCCCGAAAGTATTGCTGTTTTCACATCAGACAATAAAGAAATGTTTCAAAGTGATGCTGGATTAGTCGTCTCAACGTATTCCATGGTTGCTAACACCCGAAATAGATCTCATGATTCTCAGAAAGTGATGGATTTCTTGACTTCAAGAGAATGGGGATTCATCATTCTAGATGAAGTCCATGTTGTCCCAGCGGCAATGTTCAGAAGAGTTGTTACCACAATTGCTGCGCATGCAAAACTAGGTTTAACTGCAACACTAGTTAGAGAAGATGACAAAATCAGTGACCTGAACTTTCTGATTGGTCCAAAGCTTTATGAGGCCAATTGGATGGATTTGGCTCAAAAAGGTCACATTGCAAATGTCCAGTGCGCCGAAGTTTGGTGCCCGATGACTTCAGAGTTTTATCAAGAATATTTGAGGGAGTCTGCACGTAAAAGGATGCTTCTCTATATTATGAATCCTACAAAATTCCAAGCTTGTCAGTTTCTGATCCATTATCATGAAACACGTGGTGATAAGATCATCGTTTTTGCTGATAATGTCTATGCTTTACAGGAGTATGCTTTGAAACTGGGGAAGCCATTTATTTATGGAGGCACACCACAACAAGAACGAATGAATATTCTTCAAAATTTCCAATATAATGACGAAGTGAACACTATCTTTCTTTCAAAAGTTGGTGATACTTCTATTGATCTACCAGAAGCCACTTGTTTAATACAAATCTCTTCTCATTATGGGTCGCGTCGTCAAGAAGCTCAGAGGCTAGGCAGAATTCTAAGAGCCAAAAGAAGAAATGATGAAGGGTTCAATGCTTTCTTCTACTCGCTAGTTTCTAAAGATACTCAAGAGATGTATTATTCTACAAAACGACAAGCTTTTTTAGTCGACCAAGGATATGCTTTCAAGGTCATCACTCATTTGCATGGAATGGAAAACTTACCAAATCTAGCATACTCATCAGCTAGGGAAAGAAGAGAGCTGTTACAAGAAGTTCTTTTGAAGAACGAGGATGCTGCTGGATTAGAGATCGGTGATGATGCTGAGAATAGTGTTGGACGGGGATCTAATATTTCCAAACGTCGTCATAATAATTCGGGCAATGGAAAGGTGAAGGCTCAAAGAACTGCGGGATCTCTAGCGAGTTTGGCGGGCGGTGAGGATATGGCTTATGTTGAATACAGCTCTAATAAGAACAAAGAGTTGAAGGAACATCATCCTTTGATCAAAGCAATGTATTATAAAAATAAAAAGAAGTGAGGAATAGCAGCTCGCTCGCAAGCTGGTTCCGGATTAGGTCACCAAGTTCATCAATGCATGACACATACTACCTAAGTTAAATATCGTAATATGCATGATATGATCTCTATAACATATAAAATTAAAACGTTTAATATTATTACAACTCCGAATTATAGTTCATTAAACCCACTAACTAACCTGGACTCCTTCCTTCTGCTTCTCCAGTTCATCAACAACCATATTCTCCAGATCTTCAAGTGAAGCTTGGATATTTAGTTTGAATGTGATCACTTTATCCATCATCTTTTGTGCTTTTGAATGTAGGATCTCTCTCTCTAACTGAATGTCGCTCACTAGTTTATTGTACTCCATATCAATCGTTTTGGAATGCTGTTCCAACAATAACATGTTCTGCTTTGAGTTTGTCTGTAGGACTTTTAGTTCGTTCTCGAATTTTTCAACTTCCGTATGGTAAGAGTTTGTGTCTTTTATCATGTTTTCATACAACTCTTCATAGTCCATTTTACCAGCAGACAACTTAGCTTCAAGAGATTCCACCAACTCAGATCTTTCGTTTATGGTTTCGTTTATTGAATCAAGCGATTCTTGTAAGCTTATTACTTCATCCTGTGTTTTATGTATTTCTGTGGCTCTCTTGTTTTTCAGTTCTTGTAATTTGAGGCGAATATCTGTCTTGATGTCTTGACCATTGAGTAAAACATCGGGACGTAGGCCTAGGAAATCCTCGCTCAGTAAGTTATCTAGTTTTATAACGAACTTTGATGGGTCCATATCAGTATCACTTGAAGCTATGGAATATATGCTGAAATTGTATTCTTTCAGGGTGTTGGATAATGCCTCATACGTTTGCTGAGCCTCTAGTTCCTTGGAGTGTACGATCTTGTATATTTCATCAAGTCGTTGGTTTACTGAGTCAATTGCTTTGGATATACGATCTCTTTCGTTGTTCATTCTGTCGATATCTTTTGGAGTGAGCCCTTGGGATGTGAGCTGATCCTGAATTTTACTCTTCTCCAGATCAGTTTGTTTCAGTTCAGCTATTGAAGCCTGCATCTCTACCTCAATTTGTTTCAAGACACCATTCCACTTTGATTTTCTGCTTTTCATAGACTCAATGTAAGCTTTAAATTTGAATAAATCATTCTCCAAAGCCTCAGATTTCTTCTCGACAGCATTCAATGAAGCTGCTTCTACCAACAGCTTCTCATACCTCTCTTTCAACTCAACGTTTTCGGCCTCCAGTGCTTGAGTTTTGACCACTATATCTCGTGTATATCTCTCGTATTCTGTCCTCATTTCATCAAAGTACTCTGAGTAATCATCCACGTTATTCAAGAAAGCATTGTAAGACTTAATCACATAATCCACAAATATTTTTTCAAGTTCCATTTCATTTCTATCTGTGTCCTCTTGAGACTCTTCCGGTTCTATGTAGATCTCTGCAAGATCTGTTATCTTTTGAATCTTGACTATTAGTTCAACGAGCCAATGTAATATTCCTAAGAACACTGGCCAACTTTGACCACCAACTGCCGATATCTGCGATTTGTTTATTGATTCTAAATATGGATACTTGATGTTTCGCAACACATAATAGACCTCATGCTCTATACTTTTAGTAAATCGGTATCCAGGGTCAACTTTCTTGTACAAGAACTGAAATATTACAACAAAATCCTTCTGTGTAGGGGTTTTTAAAGATTTTGGAGAGAGTGGATGTCTCATTTCGGTCTCAAAGTTTTTTGAAGTTAAATATTCAAATATTTCCTGCTGCATAAGGGCTTGAAAATTCTTGTCACGTAATGGTCGGGGGTCCTTTGTTTGGGAAAATATTCCAAAAGATGAGGTTCTATTTGAAGGACGATGGCTAAAGGAATTAATTAGTAACATGATATCCTGAGACAGGTTTCTCATAAACTCACACTGAATTGATATTTGCCAAACTCTTTCTTCTCCCGCTGCGAGCTGTACTTTGTTGCAGCATTTCACTTAGACCTGTATTGGAACTTCTTGTTGAGACTCCCATGAGGCTAGTTCGAGCAGCCCCAATCATCGACTGGCGAGCAGACACTCTCTTTGAGTTTCGTTTCATACCTGAAGATAGTTGTGGGATATGGGAGTTATGGACCTGGTTGAGATCTAGCTGAGATAAAGGGGCATTATTCTCGTTGCGATATGACCTGTAATAATTGTCTTGAGACATTGAAAATAACGATTGACAGAGGGAGGGTGCCACTTTGCTGAGTAGTACAAGATTATTTAATCTTGCAGTTAGTCTAAACCCCTAGTACTTGAGTAGTAGAAGACCTCAATTTCTATTCAGTACTCTTAGATAGTGATGAGCACCGTTGTTGAAAACGATTTGTGTTTTGGTTTTTTGAGATTTGTTTTGATTTCTGCAAATTAAATCGGTTGGAGCAGTGTTTTATTTGTAACCACAGAAACATAAATATACATTCTTCCAGTATTACGTAATCAGAGCCTATTTATCTACAAAATCAGGTATATGCGTAAATATGCATGCTTTAAAATAACTTAGGTAAGCACCCGGGTGCGCTGTCTGGCATAGAAGCCACTGACTTTAGCTGTGAAGCGCTGACGATTGGCTAGTAGCTGGGATGCTTTCTTAGCGAATTGGAGGTAGTGAGGGGCTATACCTTTGCGTTTTTGTATGGGAATAGGTCTACAGGTAATACGTGCTCTTTCGACTAGCTGTCACTTTGTCAAAAAGGGATGCTGCTTATAAGACGGAAATTGAACTATTTCTGGAATTACGTTTATTCGAGCGCAGGTCCATTAAACGAGTGCTCAATGCATCAATGTTTTGAAAAAAAAAAAAAAATCCTTATATAAATTGCTGAAGTGCCAGTACTGAGATAACTCTCGAGGTTCTCGAAGTAGAGTTGTGTTATTATGTCTACAAAACTTTTGTTTGTCGGCGGTTCTTTTGGTGGATTGAGTGCTATCAACCACTTCATTCAATTTGTACTTGATGGTAAGAGAGGCATCAATTCAAATAAGCAGATCGAGTTGATTTTGTTGGATCCACGAGCAGGTTTCATAAATCTTTTGGGGATTCCCAAGGCTATTGTTGATGTCAAGTTTGCCCGTGAGATTTACTTCAACGTTGAAAAATACAATCTAAAATTCGATGAGATTGAAACCACGAATGAAGAGCTGAAAAAGAAGTTGATCGATGCAAGATGTCAATGCACTTTAGAAATTCCAGAAAATATTAAGCTTAGATTTATCCATGGCTACTGCAAATTGTTCAAGGATAACCACCATATTGAATATCAACTGACTCACTTTGATGAAGTCAAAGCTTTATCATTTGATTACTGTGTTTTTGCTACAGGAAGACAGAGATCATGGCCTTTTGATCCGAAAGGATTCAGCCAAGAACAGTTCGTACAAGAAATGGCTGAAACAAAGGCCAAAATTGATGCTGCTCAAACGGTGAGTATCATTGGCGGTGGTGCTTTAGGAATTGAAGTTGCTGGTGAGATCAAAAAGGATTATCCTCAAAAACATGTAATTCTGATTCATCCTCACCCAGTTTTACCACCTGAAGTGTATGCCTCAAAGAACTTCAAAGAGCAGATTGCGGAGGCCATTAATAAGGTGGGGATCGATTTGAAGCTCAACACCAGAATAAAGAAAGAGCTGGAAAATGGGGACTTATTAACAACAACTGATGAAGTGATTGAATCCCAATTGAATTATTGGTGTAATTTTCATAATAATAACATCCAATCTCTGTTGCCATATTTCAAGGATTCTATCAATCCTATAACTAAAGAGGTGATTATTGAAGATAATTTTCTGGTGAAAGGGACGAAAAACGTATTCGTGCTCGGTGATATTATTCAGGCTCCAATTATCAAGACGGCAGGAGCTGCTTTTCATTCTGGTCGCTATGTGGCAGAGAGTTTGTACAATATTGTAGTGCAGAACATTGAGGTTTATCACGAAAACGAACTCCTAAATTTTCCACACGGTATGACATTTGTTGTTGGTAATGATCTAACAATATCACAGAGAAACGAACTAGGAGACGGTGAGGTTGTGCTGAACGAGCCTTTGCTTTTAGAATATTATAAAGATTATGGAACCACTGACGCAAAGAGAAACATGAACATGGTTCCAGACTTCTAGTTAGATGATTTGATATAGCCTCTTCAGTCGATTAATCGTCGTCGCTTCAAAGGAATTGTTTGAACTTTAACGCACTGATATTCATATTTCGATAACGATGTGCGTGATGCCGAAAAAGTTTTCTTGAGCAAGTAAAATTCTATACACTTGAAGCACTCTTGTCTGCGATGATTTGCTGAATTTTTGATGAGTGGAGGGAATCGCTGATGCTTTAATGACTTGAGGCTAAAGAGCTTTTTCATGGTCCCTGAGACAAGTGCAAAAGTATATGTCGTGCGATTTGCACATCAACTGCACATGACTATGCAGATTTTTAAAAGATCAAAACAGATCAAAGAACTTTAGTTGGATAATGACCTTCTTGCTCTTGAATATATTTTACTTTTGAACAGTTAAAAAGTCCTTCAGCATTTAGGCCTCCATGATGCCCCATTTTAGAGTTTAGGGCCAATACTGAACTCGAAATCTTATGGAGAATGGCGGTGGGAATATTTTTAAAAAGAGGCTAGACAATAAACAAAGCTTTTGAAAGAGGAAGCCTCTAATACAATGCGAGTGCTTAACAGTGAATATCAGTAGATAGCATACATAGTCGTACCATTTCAGTGAATCAGCTTTTTTAATTTTTATATTGCACCGTAGTAGACCGGTTGCTGTACATGCAAATATGACGATCCGCGATTGACAGTTGAATTTACTTTACTGCAATACGCAGTGCAGCATCATTAACTGCATGGGATTTCATGGTCCACTGATATGACAACAGGACGGTTCCATTCGCCAAGGGCTCTATTGTATTATTTCGATTGCCGAATAACGATTGAGGACTTTGAAAGTACAATCCAGCGGCCAGAGGGGTGGAGTTGTTAATTCCTCGATTGATCAAACACAGCAGCCACACTCATACTGATCTCGGTTCGCCATGACAAACCTCACTATTCATTGTACCTGCTCTAGAGTCAAATTTCGCATTCTAAATGTATAATATCATATCCAACTACGCAGAAAGGGGTCTAATCTATCCGTTTTTCCTTCGTGCTTTAATATACTGGTTCTTCGACACCAAAATTTGTTGTTGATGGTTTTTCCATCAAACATCGTACCTGATTTTAATCACGCAGATTATTCCTTTTGACGCACAGTCTGAATCGAAAGAGAGTCAAGAGTGTGTGCCTCTCTTGGATATGAAGAACCCATCACTACTTTGGTATCCTTACCTGAAGTTGCATTGCGATAAGTTAGTTGCTGGTCAAGAGAGGCACTACAGCGTGGCTAGAGCCCGCTCTTCTCCCCCGTGCAACGGACTCCACTTCCACACTGTAGAGGCTCCCGAACCTCACTGCCGAAGTGTTCTCTTTGAGACAAGAAGCGAACTCAGACGCATATAAGAAACGGTGCATAACATGAAGTCCATAGTAGGGCTCACTAATCCCTACATATACCACAATCGGCTGCTTCATAAGTTGTAGCCAAGCTCTACTTTAGAATTTTGGATTTCTTTAAGGAACTTCTATGTTATAGGCTACATGAAATTTCTGCACTTCCTAACGTTTGTATGTGAAGTTCTGTAAGCAACTTCGCTCACAATTGATATTGTAGTAGACCAGCAAGCCTGAAAATCTAGGGGTTTCCTGCCATCGCAAGTTTTGGAAATGTTGTAACTCTTATGAAATGCATGCGTCTTGTTGGCATGGTGATTACAGGCTTTGCATTTTGGGGGGGGGGGGGTTAGTACCCACTGGCTGACTTCTGGAACGAATCAGGGTACCTTACGCTGAGGTAATATTGACAGGTTAAGTCTGCAAATGCTTTAAGGCCTCATCAGTTCGTAAGTTCCTGGACGGTCGAAGTGTGCCTCATATACCCACATCGATATCTTTAACCATGGAATTCTTGTAAAACTTGTCGAAAACAACTCGGACAGTGGGGCGGGCAATGGATTAATCAGTTCTGCTCAGCGCAAAAGATGACTAGTGACTTATTATACAGACGACTCCATTGTACTGGTTGCTCATGAGACGGTCACACAAGTGCCTCCAAAAAATTCTCCATGGCACAGCAGCATTACATTCCAGTCGGTGCTTGATGTTAAAAAAAAATGCAAGATCCAATTGAACACCAGCGCATAAACCTACAGAGTAATAAGTTCGCTAAGGAATGTAGATGTAGACGTTGTCACAGATTTTCTTCTAACCTAAATCAATAGACTACTCTCGAGAACAATCCGGCAGAAGACTCAGACATCTCACAGTTCTGGTTTCTACTGCTACCAACATAGAGGAAACTAGTGCTAGGTGCCCAGGCTTTCCACGAGCTTTGTGAGTTCTGTTTCCATTTTTGATGCACCACCATGCATTATCTGGAGGTTATCTCTCAATAACAAAGCTAATGCATGCCGCACGTATATATACATACAACGACTAATTTTTTTCAAAGCGCAACATACGCTTTCCACTAAGGTTTGTATTTATGAAGCTTGATCGAACCTCCGTAAGAGTTGAATAGTTTTTTTTCCTTCGCTGAGCAAGTATACCCATCGCTTACGTTCTGGTACAAATCCAGCTGTCAGTCGCTTCTATTGCTCATCTTCATAAAGTCCGCTAGCTCTGAGCCGTCAATTACCGGAGACCTGTTCTGCCTCTTCCTCACCCCATAGAAAAACGCATAGAGACTCGAGCAGCAAGGGATCCACACTGATGTCGACAGCCCCTAGCGAAAAGTACACGCGGCCGTTCGTAACTACTCTAGATTTGATTCCAGATACAGCAAACTTTTTTGGACCAAACTCCAACGCTAATATGTCCATTACTCCTCGAACGAAACCGGGGTACTATGGCCTGGTCCTTATAGCCAAATACGATTTTGTTGCTGAAGCTAAGAACGAACTTTCTTTGACGGCAGGAGAAGCTCTGAGGCTGGTCGAGAGGAAAGGAGAAGGGTGGGTTCTGGCCAAACCTATCGGAAGAATGAGTGAGAAAGGTCTTATTCCAGCTAGTTATGTGAGAATAGTGAGGTTGAATGGCGACGAGAGCGGTGATGATAAAGAATTCGACGATGAATGGCTAGCCACTAAGGAGGGGAATGACTTCTCACATGTGTCTGAGGCTTTGTGTGGTTCTCAGGGTCGAATGGCGAAAGATAACTCGATTCAAAGCTCGAAGGGCTCAGTTAGTCATGAGAGGGATATGCATTTCTCTAGCTCTACCACATTTTCAGCTGATAGCAAAAAATATCTTACCAACTCTTCAACTTCGTCGATTTCGACTGTCTCTAGTTCGTATGCTGAAAATTCTACAGAAGGTAATTGTGCAGCGGTTTCTGGGTTGGTTAGAAATGTTTCTTGTTTCAAGGGGAGATATTGGTATAGAGTAGATATTTCAATGAGTAATGGCCAGAAACGACATTTGTGCCGCTACTACCAGGATTTTTACAAACTCCATTGCTCAATAATAGATAAGCTGAGAAAATCGCCCTCATACACAAAGGAAGAATTGAAATCAATCATAGAGAAATTACCAACGTTGCCAGATCCAATCCCACGGCCAGATCTAACAACTGTCTCGGCTGTTTTGCTACATCGCTGTCAGTCTTTGAATGTCTACATTTTTTTAATTGTTCAGAACAAGTACAAATTGAACTATGGCAAGGTTTTGCACGAATGGATAAAACCAAGATTAGGCGATTTGGAATCCGAGGCTAATAAACCATACTCTACTGACGCTATAGAGGAGTTATTACAACCTTTCCCAACCACAGTCATAAATGAAATCATACCAGAACACAAAACGAGTCCCGCAGCGCACATACTGGAAAAACCATCGCTGACGATTAATACCGAGTTCACCCCACCGTGTAGTCCTGGACAAACCAATACGTCAAGATCGTTATCGTTGCCAGAGAACTCTTCATCGCCCTTGATATGGCCATCACCATCCACTCCACCAACCAGCGTTACGGGACGATTCGACTCTCTGTCTCATTCCCCTTATTCTTCGCCATCCCTCAGAGACGGGGATATATGGAACTCGTCGCCTACAGAGCCTTTGTCCTCCAAAAGCTGCTTGAGTAATAATGACAATAATGATGCTGGTAATCATTTTTTCACGAAATACGCAACTACTTCACCTCTTCAAGGATATATCAAAATCAAAGTGTTCTTTGATGGCGAAATCTTTGCATTAAGATTCAGGACGAGTGATTCATTGGCTTCGTTGAGAGATTCGATTTCTAAAAGACTCGAATGCGATTCAAAGCAAGTGAAGCTGTACTATAAAAGATCAAAAGAGAATTATTTTGTTCCTTTATCTGACGATATAGAATTATATAATGCCATGTCCTCTGAGCCAAAGCTGAATGTGAAAGTTCATCTATGGTGAACTCAAATTTCTATCAGCGTTTTCAGGCTCGTGCTATCAGTTTATAAGTCTTTTGTGAATATACTTCATAAACGGAGAATACTTGTGTGCGTGCTTTCAAAGTATCAGAACCGTAATTAGCGCTTCAAAAAATCCACCAAATCAACTCGGTCAGAGCTTTGTGCTGCTGACTTTTGATGCTGCAGCGTGCCATCAACCGCACTCTCTGAGCTGTCCTCGTTATCATTATCACGCTCCGGAATTGGGGAAGGAACTGTGTTAGGAATCAAAGTTCTTCCAGTATACGTAAAGTTCGAAGAGGATACTGAGCTTTCGCGCTGCTTGTCTATATGCTGCTGCTCTGTGCTGTTGGTATCTGGCATCTGGTTAGCTAATTGGTCGCCGTTGATCGGACCATCATTACTCATCTTGCTCCTGATGTAATTCCAAGGCTTCTCCCTAACGAGAAATATGATAACATCAACAGTACAACTTAAAGGAATGATCAAGGCGATAACAATCTCTAATCCCAAAGGATCCTGAGCGTTGGGGAGGGCATAATGTCGTATTTCTGAGACAACAGGGGCAATCCATATAGCAAGGTATCCGATAGGGTATACAGCTAGAAGCCGAAGTTCTTTAATTGCTGCCTTCTGGAAGGGAGCATCCTCCATGATATCCAGAATGTCCTTTTGCAGTTGATTTGCAACTTCTGCCAGTTGTGGATCCATGGTCGTATTAGGGGAATCGTTAGAGTAGATCCCGAGTGGCTGCGAATAATTTCGATGTTCATATATGTTTTGCTTCGACTTTTCAATTTTTTTCAAGTGAAACATGACAGTGATTGAAATGGTTGAATAGACGCAAACGATGGAGACGATATTCACGTATTTCAAAACCCAATCAGATACCAGTCTTTTCCATATTGGTTTGTGTGGAGCAGAACAGATGACATCGGTCATATAACTCCCACCATTTATATAAACGAGTGCCGAAGTTACAAGTGCAGTGGCAATCGTAATGCACTCCAAAAACCCTCGATGCGTGAAAATGCCACCTTCCATCATAACAACAAACTCGTCTTCAGGCGTCTTGAGCACCTCGCCTATGCTTCGTTTCCCATGAAAGAACTCGATAAACCTGTGCCCTATTTTTCTGAACTCAATCAGTCTTCGTTTCCTCACTATTGTTAAACGGGGCATAGCGATCATGACTGCATTATGGGCCGTCAGTGCTAAAATGAAGAGGTCAGAGCATGTTGTCATCATAGAGATGAGATACCCCCATCCATTGCATGCAGACATCCCACTTCTGAGTCCATGGTATCTGTCGAGTTCCCGTAGTTTCGATGCACTATAGCAGAAAAGGAAAAACGCTTTCCAAAAATCAGCCATGATTAGAGCGTAGAGCAGTTCCATTCTATAGATCGCTCGTCGTTTGGGGTCCATCCGAAAGAATAGTATCTGCCCTATGATCCCCACAATGACACTCAGCAAGCTGGTAGATATCTCACATGCGTGGAGCACAGTTATTCTTTCCACGACATTCATCTACAGCACGTAGCACCACCTTCTCTGCTCTCAGAGCCTTAAGCAAAAATCAACCTACAGCGGTTTTGTTTTTTCCTTCTCTTCTCTTCTCTCTTTTCTTCTCTCTCTCTATGCTACCCACAATCTTAAAACCTTTAAACGAAGAGCAACAACACTTGGGTGGCAATGGCTGTGTCGATGCGCGGCTATTAACGTCAAAGTTGCGCGGGGGGGAGGGTAGAAAAAAAGTGATAATCCTCAAGAAATGGTTATTAGATTGCTATATATTTCTCATCAACAGTTCTCTCCCTCTCTCTCTATCCTGTGCTCTGCTTCTGGCTTGTGCATCTGCAAGGTGGATGTATCGATAGACTCTCAAAGTTTCAAGTTCCAAGTTTCCAAGCTTCTTTTTGCTTTAAGGTTTCCTTTCGTTGTAGCCATTTGCCGCCAAGTTTTTTTTTAGTCTCTCCAGGTTTCCTTCGTATATAATCTCTTATCGTGTTTTTTTGACGCTAAAAATAAGCTTGCTGCCTCTTTCTCTCTTTCTCTCTCTCTCTCTCTCGGAGCCCAAAAGAAACGGGCGGGAAAAAGTCTAAATGGAAAGAAGAAAGAGGGAGAGAAAGAAAATATGCACGTGATCAGTCATATGACACGTTACTGTTTTCCGCATGAGGAATTATCGCCATTCTAATTTAATTACACACAAGAGGAAGCGGGCAAAAAAAAAACACTTGATACGCTGAAAAGAGAGACAGTGTGTCTGTGTGTGTGTTTAGTGTGTGTGTGAGCGCGCTTGCTGAAGAATCAAGAGCTTTATTACTTTCATAGCCTCTGCTTGACTTGGCACCAGTACTGGATACTTTCTCTCAGTTTCTATATATATACTAGCGATACAAGCGCTGCTATAAAGATCCCCACGATGAGCTTTGCATATAATGGGTTCGCAGACCAGCAGATACCTAACCAGGATATCCCAAGCCAGGGCTGGAATACGCACTTCAACGCGGACATAGCTTCGTATGGCGAGCTTGAGAGCCAGGACATGAACGGGATGCCAAATCCCGGACTAGCGTACAGCACGGCAAACTGTCAGAACGGGGATACTTGTGATCTCATCGAAAAGAAGTTGTTCAGTGACCTCCCGTTGGGATCTAAGGGCAGTTTTTCCGAAACTTCAAGCGGCTCTTCGCCCTCCTTTCAAGTCAAAGTGCCTTTGACTAACCTGGACGTTGAGATGCTCAACGACACTATACAGCAAGGAGACACCGAAAGAGGCATGTCAGCTGAGGAACTGGCTAACAAGAGGAAAGCGCAAAATAGGGCAGCTCAACGGGCATTCAGAGAGCGCAAAGAGCTAAGACTGAAGGAGCTGGAGGGGAAATTGAAGGAGAGCGAAACAGATAAGGCAAAACTGAGGCTGGAATTAGAAAAGTTGAGAAAGCAAAACATCGTTATAAGTACAGAGAACAAACTGCTGCTGCAAAGTGGCTCCTCCTCAACAGCTAGAACGATCTCGCAACCAGCTGTACCGGAAAACTTCTCCTTCCCTACAACAGATAAATTTTACTATGGTGCTGCTGTCAAGAGTGAACACCCAAAGCAAATCCCTGATAGAGTATTAACTGTCCCAGAAGTGTGGGAATATCTAAACAGCAAAGACGACCAATCGCTCGATATCGAAGATATCATGAACGAAATCAAAGGAACGGAAGTTTGTCATGAGCATGGGCCTGCATACACTCTGAGCTCGATTGATGAGATTATCAAGCAGCATATTGGAAGCAAGAAATGACCCCGTCTATATAATCACTCCACCATCTCCCCTTTCTTTCACTGAATATTCCCCTCTTTCGTTCTGATCTCCTTACCCATGGTCAACTAGTACAATAAATCCTCGATGTGTTTTTTTTTCACAAAGTAATATTCCAGTGGTAGTCACCGTACCGTAATTCAAGGCGTGCTCGAATGAGACTGTGTACGTATGTTTACGCTAAGCAGACATCAAACGTGATATTCGATCTCGCAAAAAGATAAGTAAAACACACTCAACCAGATCACTTTACGTGAAGGATTGGTAAAGTAACCGTATATGGAAGAATGCGACCATCTTGAACATTTTTGATATCGAAGCTCTTATGGTTGGTTTTTTTTTTTTGTCTAAAAGAAATGGAAGTTTAACTAGCACAATCTTATTAAAGATATAGATTAAAAAAAACCTGATATTCAAAGGCAAAAAAAAAGAACTGATTTAAAACTATTACTATGTAGAAGAAAGTCCCTCTTGCGTTAGTGATACTCGAAATGCTATAATTTCCGAATTAATAGTTGAAATTTCAGTAACTCAGCCATATCTTCTGGAAAAGTTCGAAAGTGAATGCTGTGCATGTTCTCATAAAGGATCTGCACCAAGTTAATCCCAATCACGCCTGACCATCTAAGAGACCGACAATAGTCCCCGTTGAAATTTAAACATGCAATGTTGTCGATTACTCATTTGAGTTTTAGGCATTGGACACACCTCCACTGAATGCTTTGTCTGCATGATGTCAAAACAGAAGCCCCGTAAACTATTAATCACCAGTTCAGTGAACCACTACATCGCCTTATACAGATAAAGATTACTCCTTTTATTACCGGTGCTAGTCGAATCCATTATTTGTTGGGTAGGATTCTTCGAGCTTAGTGGCCAATATTAAAAAATCTGAAGATTCCAATTCACCGTAGTATCTCAATCCTTCAATAAACCCATTCAAATGTTGACCAAAACTATCCAAATACTCTTCCAAATAGCTGTTTAGCCTTCCAAGTCTTTCCAAATTCTTGCTGTGATCAAATTCTTTGTCCTCAAGTCTCTCATTATATTTCCCAAACAAATCATAGTCCAACAAAATTAAAACCTTTCTTAAAGAAAGTAGAAATGTACAAAACGCATTTACAATTTGGGACAACCTGCTGTAAATCTTTATCAACTTATCAGTTGTTAAAATTGAACTTTTCAAAATTGTATTCAAGAACGATTGTAAAAGACTGGAAATTTGTTCAAATTCGCTTAGATTTGTAATCCTTGAATTCAATTCTCTCCAGTTATATTCAATAAGATCATTCGTTACATATCCAAAATATAACCTTACGAAATCCTTCATTCTGTCATGTAATGATCTTGCTCTGCTGATCCATTTTGCTATAGGTTTTTCAAAACCTCTGTGCTTCCAGATCTTATTTTTGTTGATTTCGAGCCAGGTGTCACTCAAAAGCTTGTCTGTGAAATGTAAATTCAACAAGTGCCTAAAAATTAGCTGGTACTGGATAACAACCGTTCTTGTTAAGACTAGATTTAAAGGAAATGGTAAAATCAAATCTAAATTGAAATAATTTGCTGCTCTTAGTCCCTCTACAGACTTCTGTTCTTCTGACATATCCTTTTTAACATCTAGTGCTTTTGAAATCAAGTCCTTGATGGATTCCAAATTATTTGACCCTAGAGCCTGATCCGCATCTACGACTTCAACTTTCAAGATATCTTGTAAGTAGCTGTAAATAGGCTCTCTTTCAATTCTTAAATTCAACAGTTGAAAGATGTAATGATTCTGCTCTTTGAACACCTGCGCGAAATTTCTTTTCAATCGTGACGTTGAGACATGACGAAAATCTTTTTTGAATTCACCGAAGCTCAATTCTAAAAAGTGGAAAATTTTGGAAGCGTTGCTCATCATGAAAAGACTTTCAAATCCATGAATTACACCTCTAAAATCATAACCTTTAAAAAACAATTCAATAAGATATTCATTAGCAACCTTGTATGCATGATCAATTACCAAATTTAACTGAGAACTGTTTAGAGATGGAACCGTTTGAAGAGAAAAGCGGTCTATTGAAACTCCACAGATTTTTAAGACGTTCAAAAACTTACCTGTGAGTAATACTTTCAGTTGAATTTCTTTATTGTGGAACTGTTTGGGTAGACCATCCTTCTTGATAACATATTTAGAGTCCCAGTATCTTTCAGAATTCAAACTGTTGACCTTAAAGTCTTGTGGTAAGTTAGTTGTTATGAAAAACTCATCATTTGAATCGTTTATATCGCCTTTTGTTATCCAATCGTTCAACATAACAACATAGTTCCTGCTTATATCGTTTAATAGGTCTGACAAAAAATCAAACGATTTTAGATCTCCACTGTAATCATCAAGCCTATCTTGAACAATTTTCAAAGCCAGCCCACCTTTAACAACCGTGAAGCTTGATGAATCCGAAACAAGGTCCACTGATCCTGTGGTTTTGAGATCTATCTTAATACTGTTAATAAAGTCTCCAAATGCGGTTTCCTGCGTATTGTTCCTTCTTTTCGCATTTGTCTCCAGAATCGTTTGTGTTATTTCGTATAGATGAGTCATTTTATATAAAACCCTGGATATTAGGTCCTGTTCGAGCTGTCTCAGAGTAAAACCTTTGTTGGTCCAAAATTGAAGATGAACGTTGTCTATAAAGAGCACGTAAGATTTCAAGTATCGCCGCATTTCGAACACGAGCGACTGGATCACTTGTCCATAAGGCTTGGCGTCATAAATCTCGGTAAAGCTACTGAGAGAGGCAAACATCTTCGCCAGACGAACGATTCTCTTTGTCACATCCTTCAAACTAGGATCCAAGTGTTTATTAATCTTGTAGTCAGGGCCTGCTAAACGCAGTCTCTCGATTTGAGGATCGTACTTCTCAGAATACCTTATGTAGGAGCCTTCCAAGCCCAACAAAACATATAGCAAGTCCTTTATTATTAGCGCTTCTTGTATACGTATATCTCGTATCTCGGCTAGTGGGAAAGGCTTGATCTTTTGCTTATGGATGCACAACGGTTGTGAGTTAACCAGCTTGGAGCCTAAAAAGGTATTCCTTTCGCCTTTGAGTAAAACGACAGTGTCCCTCTAAAAACCAAAATCAGAACTGTCCGTGATCTGAAGAGATAAGAGTGTATCACTTACTGTAGTATCCATTCAGGCATATGTTTGCAAAGGATTCCTGGTGGAGAGAAAAGACACTCAAAAAGATGCTAAAGAACTTACAGAGTACTTACTCAAAACGTAAACAAAAGCTTCAAGACGCGTACATAAACTTACCCGGATCAAAATACAGGCGGAGATGACAGTTACTTCTATAGTTTTAAACCTCCAACATTTGGGTTGAAACTGTTCTTCTGATGGGTATTTTGTCCAGTTTTGAAGTAGGATAGGTAAATGATGTATTAAATTTACAAAAGAGAACATCCTCAAAGAGTGACAACTCGCAAAATTCCACTCTTACTTAGCATCTAGCCTCTCCCGTCTCTCATCAATGGGATGAATTCCATTGGAGTGTTCCTAACAGAAATATCAAAATATCCGGGTAATAAATATATACATCGAAATCGCCACTAGCTTGCAAGCACTAAGTAATCAGGAAACCATAGAGTAACTTGTTTTATCTAGAGCTTTTAACACCACAATTGAGTGAGCATGTTTCTAACAAGAAGCGAGTACGATCGTGGTGTGAGCACATTCTCTCCTGAAGGCCGTTTATTTCAGGTCGAGTACTCTTTAGAAGCCATCAAAGTATGTACACTGATTGACAAACCTCAGTCTTTTACTGGCTAGCTAACATCGCCTTGAACAGCTTGGATCCACTGCAATAGGAATTGCCACCTCTGAAGGTGTGGTATTGGGCGTTGAGAAAAGAGTCACATCGTCTTTACTTGAGTCTTCATCTATCGAAAAGATCGTTGAGATTGATAAACATGTTGGATGCGCAATGTCTGGTTTGACTGCAGACGCAAGAAGTATTATCGATCACGCTAGAGTTAGCTCCTTGAACCACAATTTGTATTATGATGAGCCGATTGGGGTTGAAAGTTTGACACAGTCAGTTGCAGACTTGGCTCTAAGATTTGGTGAAGGTGCTTCCGGAGAAAAGCGTTTAATGTCTAGACCTTTTGGTGTTGCATTGTTAATTGCTGGCATTGACAAAGAAAAAGGGCCTCAGCTATACCATACAGAGCCCTCTGGAACTTTTTATAAATATGATGCAAAAGCTATTGGATCTGGTTCGGAAGGTGCTCAAGCAGAACTATTGAATGAATATCACAGTTCTCTCACACTAAAAGAAGCAGAGCTATTGGTCCTCAAGATATTAAAGCAAGTAATGGAGGAAAAGTTAGATGAGAACAATGTGCAGTTGAGTTCTGTAACCGAATCTGATGGTTTCAAGATTTACGATAACGAAGTTACTGCTGATATTATTAAAACCTTGAAAGAACAAGAAACGGATACTGATTTAGTAGTAGATTGAACCAGCCGCATATTTATGGCGGCACTCCAATTCATGTCATTTCTAAGCGAGATTTTCTACACTGTAGCTCTTAAGTATAGTACAATTAAGGATATAAACCTTATCTTCATATTCGTAACTCTAAAATTTCACTCCACAAGATGTGAGTACTCAGGCACCTCTTTTACCTTGGAGCAGAAAAACTTTTCCAGTTTGTTGGCATTCTTGTAATATGTGGTGCTTTCATTATTATATGACCGGCAATTGTTAAAGATCAATTTAGCATCATAAACAAAATCCTCAACGGTAGCATAGTGGTCATTCTCCAGCTTGGATTCCATAGTACTCAAGTCCATTGGTTCCTTGATCACTTCATAGTAATCCGAAACTTCATCCTTATTGACAGGCTGAGAAAATGGCCAAGAAGCAGTGTGATTTTGTAACTCAGTGAGTAAATGTTGCATGAAAGCATGGTGTGGACTTCTTCTGGGTCTTTGGGCCAATTCATCCATTTCAGGAGTCCATCCACTTTCTTTCAATCCAGGTATCGTCATAGGATCTATTGGTTTTATGTTTTTCAGATCTTTGAATTGCTTGAGTCCAGGTCTCACTACATGCGATTTTGAGATTGATCTGATTTTTCTCTGGATCGCAGCCTTTTGTAATAACAAGATTTTCGCACTATCAAGATATCGTATTCTTGGTAACATCGAGCACTGCATTAATCTACCCCCTTCATAATCTTTGATGTATCCCATCCATATATGCTTATCGAGTGTAATCTCTTTAGTGAATCCTTGCTTCTTGAAATAACCAATTGCATAGTTATCAGCATAGGTTAGAAAGTACTTTATCGGGGATGTAGCCCTCACGTAGTCCTTCAAGTGATTCATTAAGTGAGCTCCATAACCTCGTACTTGTTCAGTAGAACTGATCGCACAAAACACGATCTCAGCGAATTCTCGACTTTCAAATGGTCTAAATGTTATACCACCGACAACAGTCAATGGTTTTCTAACGACTGCCATTGAGAGGTGACTTCTATCATAAACGAGTCTGGCAATATATTCTCTTGGCATTTTAGGTAATTGCTTTTGAAAGATATTCTTCAATCCAGTTAGAACCATGAGATTTTCTTTCGTGTTGTCGTTATTAACCACTCTAAACTCAATCTTTCCTTCACGTTCTTCAAGAACAGAGGGCCTCTCTTTGAAAGTGTACTGTACACCATCAAACTCGAAAGTGGTCGTGCGTCTTTTTTCCTCCTCAGCATCATCCTCCTCAGGCTTTTCACCATCCTCTTCGTGCTTTTCATCATCCTCTTGCTCGTTATCTTCTTTCTTCACTTCTGCATAGGAGCCTGCAGGAAACTCTTTCTCCTCCTCCTTGAGCTTAGCTCTTTTCGCTATTGGTTCATCATCATGAGAGTCCACAGCTGATCTTTTATTGTCTTCCATGATTGATATCAGTACTACTTCAAGGGAGCTAATCCCCAACAACCTCTCAGCTAGGTTATTTTACTCGGACAAAGCTACTTTTTCTGCTGTTAATGAAACATTTCAGTTTTTTGAAAGCATATATTACATAATCTTTCCTATAAAAAAAAAAACAAAATTGCTAAGGTTATCATAAAGTTGCATGCCACACACGTAGATCCGTTCACCAGTCGTCATCTGAGAACTCCTCCTCGAAGTCTACAGCAGCTTCTTCTGCCAGTCTTTGAACCTCTGTTAAACCACTCACATTCTCCAAATGTTTTGGATCATTGAGAGCTCGAGACACGAAGGACCATCCATCGGAGTCGTAGGCCTCCAGTACTTGCTTAGAACACGCTGAACAGTAATCATAAGCTGGTGTTTGTAATTTCAGGGTTTGAAAACTATCTAGAAACCCGCGAAGTTGATGGGGAAGTTCACCGAGAACAGACTTCTCATTTGCAGCTGCGTAATGCTTTTTTGGGTGATGCAATAATGAGACAAGTAGCTCTGCTGCAAAAGATGAAGCAATAAGTGCAACTCCAGGTCTCGTCACTGTACACATCTGATCCAATGTTCTGTCTGATAAACTATCGCCTGGAGCCACAACATCATTACAAAAGTAGCAACCTAAATTCCCCTCTACACCATGCCTCATTACCAAGTAACCATCAAATCCTAATGCTGCGTTGATGACAATTTTGCGCTTAACATTGGCAATGACTGTTGGAAGCCATCTTGTTTCTCGGGAATCTGTCAACAAAAATATGGCATCGTGTGAATCAATCAACTCTTCTATGATTTCAAAATCTTTTCTTTGCTTCTCTTCGTCTGTAACAGGATGTCCAGCCATTGGTATTTCAAGCTCATACCCTCTAGAATTGACCAATGGAAAGATTTTTTTCAGCGCAGCAGCTGCCACCTGGGCTTTGGGCTTACCAACATCTTCAAAGTTGTACAACGGTTGTCTAACAGGATTTGAGTGCGATACTTGTCCATTGTCAACAAATGTAATGTTTCTCACACCCCATCCCAATAGTGCTCGTGAAACATAGCTCCCTAATGTTCCTGCTCCTAACAACAGAATTTTGGTTTCTCTGATAGTATCTAGGTTAATATTTGGTGCCACCCTCCATTTCATTAGTTTTAGATTTAAATCAACAGATTGTTCTGACAGCTTTACTGGATCTATTAGACTGCTTAAATCAGCTAACTTGGGGCCTAGCTTACCAAGTGAAGTACGCTCCCATCCTGTTATCTTTGTGAAATCAGTCTCAATGTGCTTCAGCTTCAACTCGAAGCTGTTCCCCTGTAGTCTGAACACTTGGACAGTTACATTCGTAAAACCATAATGAAATAGCAATGCTAAAAAATTGTTTAGGAACCTTGACGGCTTTGATTCGATTGACGAAGAGTCAACGAATCCAACTGTTATGCCTTGAGAGCTCTCTGAAGCTTCCTTAAGAGTGGACAAGGATTCAATAACGCCATTGTTAAGTATAAAATGTCCTTTGTTATATATATCTGAATGCTCAATCCACTCTAACACTAGCTCAGGAATGGTTTCGATTTGAGAGCTGTCAACAAGGCTCCATTTTGTGTGAAAAGAAGGGAAAGCAACCCAGTAAAAGAATTTGAAATTTTTAAGCTCCGCAAAACTGATTATCTGGAAAGTATTCAACAGCGTTGGATTTTTTAAGACATCTTTGTTTTGGATAAGTTTCAGTATCTCATTTCCAGCATTTCTGAGAAATTTGGCTTTGTCTAGAGACTTGTATTCTTCTATCGTATTAAAATTCTTAATATAACCTGGGACTAGTAGTACTGAGTTAGGTGGGCTTGTAGAAGTTAGTAAATAGGGATTGAAGATAGCAGGGCACGAATAACCTACTAAAGAGATAGATCCAAGTTCAAGAAACTGCTCGAAGAGAGCGATATCGAAGGCTCTTCGTTTGGTGGAAGTGATTTGATTTCACAGAAGGCAAAGACCTCTCTTTTGCTAGAATCGAGCTTGAATTCGTCTAATTTCAAGCTGGAAAGTTGTTGAAAGAACGAAGTACTGACAAATGATTTAACGCTTGAGAGCTTGAGCCTTTCTGCTTCCATTTTTGAAGTATTCCAATTGAAACAGAAGAGTTGATAGTAAATGCGAGCTTTATTTACATGTTCGGAGCTACTAAATTATTAGAGTGCACGTTACAAATACAGAGCTAGATAAACCTCGAATACAAGTCTTATTAGTAAGTATCGCTACCAACCTATACGACGAAATTTGTCGTCACTCTTCCAAAGTCATGTCATCTAGCTCATCTAATAGCTCGTCAATGTCAATTGCAGGTGCATCGTCGTCCTCTTCCATCTCGTCCTGGACAGCTTGGACTGGTTTTTGTGATTCAGCACTTTTGTAAAGATTGACACTTTGTCTCAACTCCTGGTCCTCTTCCAACTCTTGCAGGAAAATCTCGTAATCTCTTTCAGCTCTTTCAGCATCCTGTTTAGCAGCCCTCGATACGTCACTGGCAACTATATCGTTATGTTCCTTTGCCATTCTCTTCAACTTCCAGTTTCTGTTTCTACGAGTCTTTCTAACGTAGTGCTTCTTCACAAGCACAACATCCGGAACATTTGAAAGATCCAATGAGTCCCATAGGTCTGAATTGTAGTTAGAGTTCGATGTATAGTAGCCCATGACTGAATCCCCGGGATGCAAAATACCGCCCAGATGCGATCTAACGTAGAATTCACGATCATTCACACCTAGATCAGAAGCTCTGGCACATGTGACGTCGGCTAGGACAAATTTGCCCTTCGTTTTTCCAGTTGGCTCCACATCTAAAACTATGAACTCAACCAGTTGTGATACTTCAGCTAATGATGAAAATGGTTTCTTGTAAAATACTTGAGCAGTCATATCAGCAACTTGAAGTGTATTGACATCCATAACTTGGATGGTGTTTGAAACTTTAGAACATAAAACAACTCTAGAAATGTTACCCAATGATTGTGCCAGTTTCTTCGGTAGAATAACCAAATCATCTCTACAAATGGGCACAATCTCCACAGAAAACGAAAATTTGTAGGTACTTGTACCAGCATGGATATCTTGTGAAATCAGTTCTTCAGATCTTTTAGACTTGATGGGTGCCACTGAACTTAAGAAATCGATCATTTTGACAGCATGACTTTTTTGCGAATAGAAGAAATCCAAGCCATCTTTAGCTTCTTTGATAGAAACGGTATCAACATGCGCATTGTGCTTCAATATAAGTTGTTCCAAATACAAAAAAGTTCTTTTATGAGGTACTTTTTGTCTAATCTGAACAGTAGCTCTCCATGTATTAGTGGTGTATGATTTGGCACAATCAGGACATTGCATGGCAATTACGACATATTCAACCTCAAAACTTTGCTGGACGATGGTGTTTGTCATTGCTTCTGCTTGAACAGTGAGCTTCACTTTGATACGACGGGAATGAGGTTCCGTCCAGATAAAAGATGCATCAATTAATCTAACTTTGTTCAAACCTTTTAGTCTTCTTAAACATAGTGCTAAAAGCTCTCTAGACTCTAGTTCTGCTCTAATCCACTGACCTGGTGGCTGGAGAAATCTTTCACAGTTTCTACAAAACGAAACATTGGCTTCGCGAGGTATACCCTCAGTAATATCAACGGTCAGCTTGATACAGTCATAGCACATCACGAGCCCACTTGATCCATCCATAGGCACACCACAATTGCAGCAAAGAACAGTAGCCATAGGCTCCTGCTGCTGATCATATTCCAAAGGCATATACGACATCCTGAACTCCTCTATCCTTTGGTGTAGGTATTGAACTTCCTTGATACTAAAGCTTTCATCTCTTTTACTAATTATATTTTCTGAAAATTTTACCTCATCGCATAAAGAATTATAAAATACCCGAATATGGAAAGTACCCTAATAGGAAATCACATATAACCAAATACCACTACAGATTAAACCAGCAAAGATAGCTACTTAGGATTACTTGTACAAAAATCCCTAGATGCCTGCTTCAAAAAGAGAAGATTAAAAAATAGTTTGACAAGTGTGATGACAGATGAATCCTGGGAAATATAACCGAAGTATTCTTTCCTGGATGCGGAAAGCTACCTTACGCAGTACATCGTTGGTAACTCCACTAAGTACATCAATCGCTCGTGACTGCCTGCAAACTGAACGATCTTTGCTCCAATATTGCAAGTTTGCTACGACACTATCATTTGTGAGTCTTGCTACTTTGTTTGACTATCGGTTCAACTCGCTTGTCTCTTTCGAGAAGAATATCTCTGCACACTCTAGGAAGTCTGCTATGTGGATGGGGATAGTGTTCTTCTTGTTATCGATATTATCGTTGACTGTGGGAATTTTCACATACTACAACAGTATTTATCATTATGTCAATCAGAGAAAGAGAACAGGAAGTCGTTGGCCCACACAATACTATCTTAGTATTACCGTTGTCACATTATTAGCTATAAACATTTTTCTATTGGTAGATGCTTATCATGAATCTTAGACCGACTTCGTCCTGATAGAAAGGCCGGTTACCCCTGATTGAGTACCGGTTCAAAAGGACAGTAAAATATGTGACTTTATTGGCACTTTAGCCAGATAAGGGTATGGTCTCTTTACAGTTGGTTATAAATGTAGTTCTGTATCACATCCTCAAAGCTTGCAGATTCTGCGTTATAACACATCTCAGTGAAGGTCTAGGTGATAACAAGTTGACATACCATGACATACAAACATATCTAAGTTCATATCTATGTATACATATATGTATCTATCAATATAGATCACTTCTCTATGTTATGTATGGCTAGAGCGTCGGGGAAATCAAATACGTATAAACGTTTTTTTCACCTGCAGAATTTTTCTAATTGCCAAAAAAAAAGATCCAGAGAGGACAACTAGAAGTGTTACGACGAGTAGTGGAGCTGAAATGTCTTTGCAAGCTGTACGATTTGATAAAGAAGAGCTTACTCTTTCTATTTTGGACCAGTTGTTGCTGCCTTACACCTCCAAATATGTCGAAATCAACACAATCTCAGATGCGTTCGACGCGATCAAGAAGATGCAAGTTAGAGGTGCTCCTGCCATTGCCATCGTTGGCGCCTTATCTGTTCTGATAGAACTCAAGATATTCTTGAATGGGAAGTTCGACAATCAATCGTTCTACGACTTGAAAGATTTCGGCAACTTTAAGGTACAATTGATCAACAGACTGAAGTATTTGATCACTAGCAGACCGACTGCTGTCAATTTATCAAATGCTACCAACGATATTATTGAAATTATACAAACGGCTGAGGCTTCAAGTATAGATGAGCTGTTTCCTCATATTTTTAAATACGCCACAGCCTTGATTGATGATGATTATTCCAACAATATCAAACTTGGTGAAAATGGGAAAGACTGGATTATCAAAGCTTTAACGGACGAAGGTTTCAAAGGGGAGTTCAGTATATTGACCATTTGCAACACTGGATCACTAGCAACGAGTGGGTACGGTACTGCTCTTGGTGTCATCAGATCGCTATGGAAAGATGCACAGGGAAAGCAAGGTCTAGTGGATGGGAGCGAACCCAGTACTAAAAAACGTAAGACGGACGCTGTTCTTCTTTCACACGCATACCCATTAGAGACTAGACCGTATAACCAAGGATCAAGATTGACAGCCTATGAGCTTGTGTATGAAAACATTCCGTCGACGCTGATTACTGATTCTATGGTTACATACCTAGTTTCCACCTTGAACAAAAACTTAGAGAAGGCACCAGTGAAAGCATGCGTTGTCGGTGCAGACAGAATAGTGAAAAACGGGGACACAGCTAACAAAATTGGTACTTACCAATTAGCACTGATCTGCAAACAATTCGGGATTAAGTTTCTGGTTGTTGCACCAAAAAGTACTATTGACCGTGAAACAGAGACCGGTGATGAGATTGTTGTGGAGCAAAGACCATCCAACGAGCTGACAAGTGTCTCGGGATCATTGATAGATAGCACTACAGGCGAAGTCGCTAGAGATCTAGTTGGAAACCCTATCCCGGCTAAAATTGGCGTAGCAGCACCAGGAATCCAGGTTTGGAACCCATCATTTGATGTCACTCCTCATGAACTAATCGATGCTATCGTAACTGAAGACGGCGTGCTTGTGAAGGGACAAGACGGAAGATTCAATCTTGAGACTCTACTTCTATAGATATATCTCTGGGTGACACCGTGAGGGTTCTCAGGTAACTAGAAAGGGAATTACTGTCTATTTTGTTCCACACAAGTAGAACCAACGAACACTCGTAGGCACCATCTTCGCTGCCTTACTATAAATGTGCGCTTCACTTCACCTAGAAATCATTCACTGCTTAAAACAAAATACAATTTACCCGGACAACGATCTTGAAAAGGGGGCAACGATCTCGTGAAAAAAAAGGCCAACTAAACAGTTAACCAATCAACACGGATCAACCGAAGCTTTAGAGCAGGCCTACCAGCATCATTTAAAAGCCATTGCAAGACATTAACTCGCTCAATCCACACAGAATTCAATAGCTTTGTGCCGCCTCGCCAACTTTTTTTCAGCATGAGCGACATCCCTATTGAGTTCACTGAGTTGACCGACTTGACCGCTCTGGGTATCAACCCCCAGTCGCTGGAATTTAGATCAACTACCTTGGAGAGCGACCATTATGTCGTCGTTAGAGAACAGCAGAACGGGGCTAACACCGTTGCTGTTGTCGATTTACACAACAACAATCAGGTTACTAGAAAAAACATGACCGCTGACAATGCCATTCTCCACCCTTCCCAATTCATTATTTCATTGAGAGCAAACGGGACCACTTTGCAAGTGTTCAACCTTCAGACCAAGGAGAAACTGAAGTCGTTTGTCACAGAGGAGCCTGTGATTTTTTGGAAGTGGTTGAATGAGGAATACATTGGTTTAGTGACTTCATCATCCATTTATGTATGGAACATCTTTGACGGACAGCAGAGCACAGGCCCTACCAAGTTGACAACGAGACACGCAAATTTGAACAATTCACAGATAATAAACTTTGTTTCGAACGCCAACTTTGACTGGTTTGCTGTTGTTGGTATCACCCAGGAGAACGGACGTATCGCTGGTAAAATTCAACTATTCTCAAAAGCAAGAAACGTTTCACAAGCGATAGAGGGTCATGTTGCCGCCTTTAGCAGCTTGACCTTGGAGGGTGCTTCCTCACCAACGCAAACATTCGTATGTGGTAACAGAACTGCAACTGGAGGCCAATTGCACATCATTGAAATTGATCACGACAGCAATAATCCTCCATTCCAAAAGAAAAGTGTGGACATCTTTTTCCCTCCAGATGCTACAAATGATTTCCCAATCAGTTTGCAAATATCGAAGAAGTATGGCATTATTTACTTGTTGACAAAGTACGGTTTTATCCATTTGTACGATCTGGAATCTGGCGCCAATTTGTTTGTCAACAGAATTACAGCAGCTTTGGTTTTCATAGCAGCTGGCTACGATAATAACGATGGTATCATTGCGATTAATAAACAGGGTCAAGTTTTGGCCGTTGAGATTTCGAGAGAAAAGCTTGTTCCATATGTACTGAACAAATTGTCTAACGTGTCTCTAGCCTTATCATTGGCTTCGAGAGGTGGTTTACCAGGTGCTGAAAACCTTTTCGCTCAACAGTTTGAAAGCTTACTTCAACAAGGTGACTATGCAAATGCTGCTAAAGTTGCCGCCTCTTCTGAACAACTAAGAACTCCAGCCACCATTCAAAGATTGAAGAATGTTCAAGCACCTCCGGGCGCAATCTCTCCAATTCTTCAATACTTCTCTGTGCTATTGGATAAGGGTAAACTAAACCAATTTGAGACAATTGAATTAGCTCGGCCAGTCCTCCAACAAGATCGTAAACCACTTTTCGAGAAATGGCTGAAGGAAGACAAATTGACCCCATCTGAAGAACTAGGTGATATTGTTAAACAATTTGACTTGACCCTTGCCCTGGCTATCTATTTGAGGGCTCAAGTACACCTCAAAGTTATCTCAACATTGGCTGAATTGGGTCAATTCGAGAAAATTGTCCCTTATAGTGAAAAGGTTGGCTATCAACCAAATTTCGTCGTTCTTATCTCCAGTCTATTGAGAACAAACCCGGACAAAGCTTCAGAATTTGCTATAAGTTTACTGAATTCACCATCTACTAGCAGTCAAATCGATGTTGAGAAAATTGCCGACATTTTTTTCAGTCAGAATTTCATTCAACAGGGTACGTCTTTCTTACTGGATGCTCTGAAAGACGACTCCCCAAATCAAGGACACTTACAGACAAGATTATTGGAAATCAATTTATTACATGCACCACAAGTTGCTGATGCTATCTTGGGAAATGATATGTTCCACCATTATGACAAGCCAACCATTGCTCGCCTGGCGGAAAAGGCAGGCTTATACCAAAGAGCTTTGGAAAACTATACTGATATCAAAGACATCAAGAGAGTCATTGTCAACACCAATGCTATTCCAGCTGACTGGTTGGTCAGCTACTTCGGTAAATTGAACGTTGAGCAATCTCTCGTTGCTTTAAGAGAATTGTTGGACAAGAACATTGCTCAAAACTTACAAATTGTGATTCAAGTTGCTACGAAATACTCTGAATTACTTGGTTCAGCAACCTTGATCAAACTATTTGAAGAATACAAATGCCATGAAGGTTTGTATTATTACTTGGCTTCCATCGTCAATCTCACGGATGACAAAGATGTTGTTTTTAAATATATTCAGGCAGCTTCCAAACTAGGTCAATACAAGGAAATTGAGCGTGTTGTCAAAGATAACAATGTTTTTGATCCTGAAAAGGTCAAAAATTTCTTGAAAGATGCAAACTTACAAGATCAATTGCCTTTGATCATTGTTTGTGATCGTTTTAACTTTGTTCATGATCTGGTATTGTATTTGTACAAGCATCAATTTTTCAAATTCATTGAAGTATATGTTCAACAAGTTAACCCATCAAAAACTCCACAAGTTGTCGCAGCATTGTTGGATGTTGATTGTGACGAGAAAGTTATTCAAAACTTATTGCAGAGTGTCTTGGGTCAAGTGCCAATTGCAGAGTTAACTTCTGAGGTTGAAAAGAGAAATCGCTTGAAGTTGTTACTACCATTTTTGGAAGCCACTTTGAACTCTGGTTCTCAGGATCAAGCTGTTTATAACACTCTAGCCAAAATTTACATCGATTCCAACAATAATCCAGAAAAGTTTTTGAAAGAAAGTAACCAATATGATACTTTGGAAGTTGGTCGCTATTGTGAGAAGAGAGATCCATATCTCGCTTACATTGCATATGAAAAAGGAACTAATGATGATGAATTGATCAGAATAACCAATGAAAATTCAATGTATAAATATCAAGCTAGATATTTGTTGAAAAGATCTGATCCTACTTTATGGAACAAGGTGCTTGGTGAAGATAACATCCACAGAAGACAATTGATCGATCAGGTCGTCAGTACAGCTATTCCAGAATCAACGGATGCAGAACCTGTTTCTTTGACCGTGAAGGCTTTCATGGACAATGGATTGACCTTGGAGTTGATTGAGCTTTTAGAGAAGATCATTTTAGAGCCATCACAATTTAGTGATAATCCTTCTTTGCAAGGTTTACTCTTGTTGACTGCTATCAAAGTTGAGCCAACCAAGGTTAGTTCTTATATCGAGAAACTGGACAGATTTGATCCTATCGAAATTGGTGCCTTGTGTAGTGAGGCTGGCCTGCATGAAGAAGCATTTGAGATATATGATAAAAATAAGCTGTATCCTCAAGCTTTGAAAGTCCTAGCTGAAGATATTCTATCATTGGATAGAGGTGAGGCTTATGCTGAAAAAATCGATAATAAGGATTTATGGAGTCAATTGGCAAATGCTCAACTGAACGGCTTGCGTATCCCAGAGGCCATAGATTCTTATATCAAGGCTGATGATCCATCAAATTACGAAAATGTTATCGATATTGCTGAGTCTGCAGGTAAATTTGAGGAATTAGTTAAATACTTGTTGGCTGCAAGAGATCATTTGAAGGAGCCAAAAATTGATGGTGCTTTGATAGTTGCTTATGCAGAATTGGGCAAGTTAAATGAAATCGAATCGTTTTTGAATGGTTCTAATGTTGCTGATTTGAATGAAGTCGGTGATAAATTGTATGATCGCAAAGATTACAAAGCTGCCAGACTGTTATATTCATCTGTTTCAAACTATTCCAAGCTGGCCAGTACATTGGTGTATTTGAACGATTACCAGTCAGCTGTTGAATGTGCAAGAAAAGCTAGCAACATGAAAGTTTGGAAACAAGTGAATGATGCATGTCTCGACCATAAGGAATTCCGTCTAGCACAAATTTGTGGTTTGAATCTTATTGTGGATGCTGAAGAGTTGGACGAATTGGTTGAAAGATATGAATCAGAAGGATATTTTGATGAGTTGATTTCATTATTCGAGTCAGGCCTAGGATTGGAGAGAGCTCATATGGGTATGTTTACTGAACTTTCAATTTTGTACACCAAATACAATTCTTCGAAGACAATGGAACATCTCAAATTGTTCTGGTCGAGAATCAACATCCCAAAAGTTATCAGAGCCACTGAAAACGCACATTTATGGCCAGAGTTAATTTTCTTATACGCACATTACGATGAGTGGGATAATGCTGCCTTGACCATGATTGAGAGAGCATCTTCAAGTTTCGATCATTCTTCATTCAAAGAAATTATTGTTAAAGTTGCTAATTTGGAGATTTACTATAAGGCTATCAATTTCTATGTTAGTGAACATCCTTCTTTGTTGACAGATTTGCTTAGTGTTTTAACCCCAAGATTGGATATTCCAAGAGTTGTCAGAATTTTCCAAAAATCTGATAACTTGCCATTGATAAAACCATTTTTGATCAGCGTGTTGGATAAAAACAATTCTGTTGTTAACTCGGCATATCATAACCTACTATTAGAGGAGGAGGACTACGAAACACTAAGAAACGTTGTTGATTCTCATGACAAATTTGATTCAATAGATCTTGCATCTAGATTGGAGAAGCATGACTTGATCTTCTTTAGACAAATTGCTGCTCACTTGTACCGTAAAAATAAAAAATGGACCAAGGCACTTTCAATTCTCAAGACTGATCAATTATGGAAAGATGCAATCGAAACAGCTGCTATCTCAAAAAACACTGATGTTGCAGAGGACCTCTTAACATATTTTGTTGAAACTGGTAATAATGAGGCCTTTATTGGTTTACTGTACACAGCATACGAACTAATTCATTACGATAAAGTTTTGGAATTGGCCTGGTTGCATGAATTGGGTGATTATATCAAACCATATCAGATCACAGTCGAACGGGAGAGAAGCGAAAATTTGAACAAGTTGTTGAAAGATCTGAAAGTAAGAGAAGAAGCAAAGGCTAAACAAAGCGAAGAACCAGTTTTGGGTAATCAAAGACTACTGATTACAAATGGTGCTCCTGCTTTCCAACAACCAGGCATAGATTATCAACCAACTGGCCAATCATTCGGTAACGCTTTTTGAGAATGATGGTTGATAGTTATTCTGTTACATCTAAAAAATTATAAATAAACTATAGTAATATTAATGTTGTTTTTAGAAGGGAGATTGTAGAAATAATAACACGGCGACTAATGAACACAAACTGGGGAGTATGTTCTAATCCGAAAGAAACTTTACTGTCTGCTGTATTCCCGTGCTATGGTGGCAGGTCACCTTACATGCGTATTCATTCAATTCTTGACTAAAAAACCACACACTAGTCCAAGTGTCATTGATATTCACACTTGGCGCCTTTTCTTGGTAATTATCGATCACGTTGCAAGTAGGCTCTACCGATGTTCCAGCAAAGATATATTAGCTCAGATAGAGTCTCGAATCTCGATTTTCGAGCCAGCCCGTTGCCCTGGAAATCAACAGCACCGGAATTCAAATTTGGATACTTTCAGACAATTTTCAGCCAGGAACGTTCCACATTCGGAAGGGCGCATTAAAAGGCGCTGCTGGACGTACCAGTGGGCTTTCTGCTCCTGACGTAATAGTCGTAACGGAACAGATCCGTACCTGCATCTATATGTGTAGCGAGACTTTTCTGTAGAAGGCTAGAATCTAAACTCAAGCAGGCTTCGCACGCGAGACCAGTAAAAGAGAGAGAGAGAGAGAGATAGCGAGAGCTGTACTACTCATACAGAAGTCTCTCGAGGATTCAATGTGTAGTATTTTTTACTGGAGATCAAAAAGGCATTGCGGGTTGCTGTGGAGAACTTTGTTTTTATCCAGTTTTGTTGTCGTGTCTGATTCTTTATTGGGCGCGAATCTTGCATTCCAGCTTGAAAAATTCAGGGATTCCCAATCAGAAGCAGCAAGATCTGCAGTACGTTATTGGTGATTCTGAAGCCAAGGGAAAGAAATGGAATGGGGTTAGTGGAACCTAAGGGCGAACTATGCAACCCTCGTGTTGTCTGTAATGTACATCGCAGCAGCTTAAAAGGGTTACTGGGCTAATGCCCCTCGATCCAATAGTACAAGTGAGAATATATAAAAACATACGTGCTGCCCTGAAACCTAACTGATGATCATCGACAGCATCAGCAATAAGAGCATCTACGCCCAAATCTTCCCAGAAAGCATAGCACGCGGGATAAGGGTTCACACTCACTGACCAACTTCATACATTCGTTTACCAAATACCCATTCTTTTCTTCAGCTTTGTTCACTCTTTCTAAATCTTTTATCAACCATTCCCCGATACCACAATACTGTTTGCTATAAGGATAATACATACTAGATATGCAATTGTCCACTACACTACTCTACACACTTGCTCTTGCTAATGAGGCTGCTGCTCTTCTGAGAATACCCGTTCAAGCAGCCTCAAAAGAAAAGCGTAGACTTATGAAAAAAGATGCATTCGACTTGCCCACCACTCTGCAAACGTATATTATACCAGGAACGGATTTCTACGTTGGTAGCAACAGCCAGGAGCTGTTCGTGTCCTTTGATACAGGATCATATACAAGTTACATCCAAAACAGCTCTATATCATCCAATGGTTTCACTCCAGCAGACTCCTCTTCTTTCACTGATTTGGGTACTGCATATTCGGTCGCATACAACGATGGAACTTCATTCACAGGAACTTGGGCTCGTGATAATATCAGACTCGGTAGTTCATCATCTTCTGAAACCGTCAACATGACATTTGGAATCATCAACAACGCTTCGGATTCTACCAATATTTTTGGGTTAGGATATAACCCAGGGGAGACTGACCCAACTTTCCTCCAAACTCTTTACGATCAGAGCATCATTGAAAGACAGCTCTTCTCAGTCTACCAGGACACTATCTCAGATGGTGAGTTTACCTTTGGTGGAGTTGACACTGCAAAGTTCACTGGTTCTTTGACTGCTGTCCCAGTTATTTCAGAGACCAGCTGGACTGTTAAGCTGTCCAACTTGTACCACGGGTGTGAAACACTTACTTACGACAACTCGTACTCTGTCATTATCGATACAGGATCCTCTACGGGGCTCTACATGCCAGAAGCAGTTTACTACAGCCTTATCAACAAATTGGAAGCGCAGTACGAAAGTACATTGGGTGGTTACATCTTCAACTGTTTGAATGCACAGTCGTTGACTATTGATTTCAGTGGATATCAAGTTGAGATACCTACCTCTCTTTTCGTTCAAGCAGTTGACGGAACCGACTATTGTACCGTCAACTGGAGAGTAAACACGCAAGATTTCTTCCAACTGGGTTGGACTTTCTTGAGCAGTTTCTACACTGTCTTCGATGTGGAAAATAAGGAGATCTTAATTGGAAACCCAAACAAAGGAACATCAGATGAGAATATTGTAACCGTTTCAGACTCCATTCCAAGCTCAACACAAGCTGTCAGTTACTCTGAGACTGATCTGGTGTCCACCAACAACATCCCTTATACCACTCCCGAAACTGTCAGCATATTCGTGTCTTCATCATCACTTGGTAGCTATTATGCTGGTGCTACCGGATTAACAACTTGTAGCTCCAGTTCAAGTTCCTCAAGTTCCTCAAGTTCCTCAAGTTTGTCAAGTTCCTCGAGTTCAATCAGCTCTTCGAGTCCAATCATGAGTACGGCTAGCTCGACTTCAGGCACAAATACCATAGTCTCAACCTCTAGTTTCACTACGAGTTCTTCACAGATTTCTACACCTTCTTCTAATATCTTATTCTCGAGCTCTTCGGAAGAAGTTTACTCATCTTCTCCAAGCTCTTATCCAACTTCTTCTTTGGTTCTACCAAGCTCTTATCCAACTTCTTCTTTGGCTCTACCAAGCTCAGTCATTTCTTCGTCAAGCTCCTCGTCGTCAGAGCAAGTTGCTCCTTCTTCTACTTCAATATCCACAAGTTTCCCAATCATTACTCCAACAGCAGCAGCATCAAGTTCAATAGCAATACAGTCTTCATCTTTCTCTGGTTACTTCAACTCCACTACACCATCAACGTCCCCATCTTCTTCCGTGTCTACTCCAACAGGTACGCCATATATCTCTGGCTCTTTTTCGAATAAAGCTCCAGTATGGAATGTCTATATACCAGGGAGCTTGGGACCTTGGACGAGCATCGAACTCTCATCAGACAACGGTGGACTTTTGGAATTTCAACAGGTTCAATTGTTTGCCGGTAGTACCCCTGTTACACCAAACACTTATCAACTCAATTCCAGGGCTTTCGAGTACGAATACAGCGACACTATTTCGTCGGATGAGACTATCAGAGCTGAAATATCTGCTGCTTCAACATCTTTGCTCTCTGCTTCCATTAATGTTATAGTTTCAATATCATATGGCACAAATGCTAGATTAGTGAGAAGAACAGTTGCCACATTCACCCTTTCCAGCACGATAACACAATCAGAGTCTTCAGGCTCCAGCTCCGTTGTTTCGCCCTCATATACCCAGTTAGTTTCCAGTAGTTCTCAAGAAAACACTTTCTCTGGAAGTTCCACATTGTCAGAAAGCTTGACAAGCCAAATTCCTAGTCTAGTCTCTACAACTTTGGGAAACTCAGACACAGAGGAAGGTGCTGTTTCAACTTCTACTGCTACTGCTGAATCCGATTCGACCACGTTGGTTACTATCACTTCGTGCTCCAGTGGAGTCTGTACTACTCAGCCAACCACAGTCGTGGTTCAAACCACAACTGAAACTATTGGAAACATTGTCAAAGTGTACACAACTTATTGTCCTTTAAGTTCTGCCACTGAAACTAGCAAACCAAATCCTTCATCATCTCCCGTTACACAACCTACCTTCCAATCAACTCAAGCTTCTTACCAGGAATCCGCTATCTACACAGCAACTACTTCCAATTCTGCAACTGTACCTGCCAGCGTATCCACTGTCACAACAGGATCAGCAAGTACCGCTTCAACTAATGATACCCCAGAAACAAACATTTCTACATCATCTGGTTCTAAATCCACTATCAGTGGGGCATCGACCACACCACAAGAAAACAACTTTTCTTCAGTAGTTGTTGAGGAGACCAAAAGCACTGCAATTGTATCAGGAAGTAGCACTATTACGACGGATACAACTATATTTGTTACCACCCAAATCAGAATCACCACATCAATAGATTACGGCTCTTCATCAAGCCCAACGTTGTTGACCCAATCCTTGGCCTCTTCTGTCAGTAATAACGGTAATGAAACTGTGGCTACCACACCAGTTATATCACAATACGAGGCCGGTGCCGCTAGAATCGCCTTAAGTTTGGCTGGATTAATTCCTTTGATGCTTCTTGTGTGATTGTTCGCTCAATTCACACAGGTATTCTATTAAGCTGGCTGCAAAATCAGCTTATTTTCATTATTTACAAGATAGCTAGCTAATACAAGTACATCTTTTAATTATAATGATAACTCAATGAGTAACGCGTTCACATTATTTTTGTTCTAGTCTCTACTTAGCTCGCAAGATCAACGCCAATAGTTTAACCAAAGTAAATTTGGCAAAAGATCTAGTAAAGCAGATTATTAACTACTAGCGCATAACGGGAATTAAACTACAGACCATTGTTATACAGCCAACTTTCAACAGTGTGGACGGCGTTTCATCAAATGCTTTATTAAGCAAAGATTTCGTTGAGACATTTGAGTGTCATAAAAAATACTTTACAGTTTAAAATTCGTTAGTGGCACTTTGGCCGAGCGGTTAAGGCGAAAGACTTGAATTAATCAGGGTATCTTTTGGGATTTTCCCGCGCAGGTTCGAGTCCTGCAGGTGTCGTAATTTTTTCACTGGTAAGTAATTATTCTAGTTATCAATGGTATAAGTTTATCTCCTGTCCTCATCCCGAGCGAGCGTCGATTATTTTTTTAATGAAGTAATTACCAGCTATCAGCCAACCACTTCTTCTTTTAGGATGTTTTTCTTTCTTTCCCTTGAATTTGAATTTCATAGAGTACTACTTGCTGAGAGTACGAATCCCATAGATGTATATTAAGAAAAGTGTTAAAGAGCAGTTTCAGCCTTCCAAGCTATAGTTTGAACTTCTGTGCAATTTTTATACCTTCTGCAATATTTTGAATCCTTGCATCAATTTTATAACCTTGCTTCTCAAGAGTTAACAATTCCTGCTCGAGGTTCTTAATTGGAACGGAAAAAGTTTCAATAAATTCACCATCCTCTAGTTGTGGTTCAGGGTTGATGTTTCGTTCGTCTTCTAGATCGATGGAGACAAGCACTAGTTTCAAATTTGTTGAGCAGAACCCTGGGTCAGCAAATATTATAGGAGAAGATGACAAAATTTTTCCATGATACCCTGTTTCCTCTTTTAGCTCCCTTAGAGCAGTGGTTTCGATAGATTCATTTGGGTCCACCAAGCCAGCAGGTGTCTCAATACAGACTCCTTGTGTTGGAGGTCTGAACTGCTTTTGTAGTACGATTTCAGGACCTGTTTTCTTCTCCAAAATAGCAATGATAGCAACTGCGTCAACTTCCGATGTGGAGGGTCTTGTAGGACGAGTTGCACATTCCCATAAACGTTCCTTACCGTTAGGGTCTTGATATGTGATGAGTTCTAGCTTTGACCATTTTGCGTTTTTAGAGTCCAAAGGTTCTTTTTTGATCAGCTTAGCCTTTTCAGGCCCTTGCTTTGATGCAACCATGATACTGAAATAACTTTTACAGATAAGTAATGGGAAAAACCTCTTACTGGTATGAGGAGTGGTGAATCTGAGCATTCACAACCGAGCCTTTGCATGTTTTAAATACGTGTATGTGGATTTCTATTGTTCAATATACTTGTTACCCTCCACTTTGTTTTCTGGACCGACCTCAAGCAGCAAAACTATCTTTGATTTAACTGCAGTCAAAAGACTACCTCATTTCAAGTTCTACGAGGGGCTTATTGTTAATGAGCGAAAGTGACATCACAAACTTGAAGTCACTGATTCAACAGCGACTAGTTGAATCTGGAGAATATGACAGGTATGTGTAGACTCGAATGAAGTGGATTGGATTCTTTCTTTGACTAACTTGCGATGCTTTTTTTGAAGAATATCTGCAGATTTGAAACAAAAACTGGCAGAATCAGATTGGTACGATCAAGTCAGAGCACTCACAAATAGTAGGATTTAATTTGTTATATTTCAGTTGGAGGGTTTTAACAGTTTTTCAGAGAAAATTTCGGATGACGACTCTCCTAGTTTCACCAAACTTAGCGAGGAAATTGAACCACGAGCTCTTGGTATGTTTGAAGGGCACATTTAATTTGTGGGAGTAACTCACACCAACTCATCTTTAGAACTTGTTCCGGAGAACATCAGACTTAGCACGATATCACGAGTCCAAGACTTCCTGAAAAGAACAGTAGAGAAGGAATAATATTTGCATTGCATTTACAATCTCACTTATAGTGCATTAGTTATCTAACATAGGGGACGAGGGCTTAATTTTGCTTTATAATACAATATTGTATATTGATACACAGTAATATCCTTGAGAACTGCCAATTTGGGTACTTAAATTAAAATGTAAAAGAAAAACAGAAACCTCTGGAACAAGAGACATTGAAATCAATTCAATCTCACCGCACTCGCATTGTAATGTTTTTATTTGCCATGTTTATTCTTTACCCTCACCATTTTCTTTCTTTTCCTCACCATCTTCTTCCTCATCGTCATAATCTTCATCCTCTTCTATTTTTCTAACGGTTGATTCTACGAGTTCAGATTTCTCAGTTTTCGGATCCTTTTTCTCTTCTGTTTTTTCCTTTTCTTCTTCTTCATTTTTTTGCTCCTCTTCAAGCTCTTCTAACGCTTCTTCGGACGGTTTTATCAAAGATTCAGTTTTTTCAGAGTTTTCTTCAGCTGCATTTGATTCAGCTTTATCATTTTCAGGTTCAATCGAGGTTGTCGTAACTGGTGCAGGTTTATCCTCCGTGACTTCAGGAGTCGCTGTCCCTTCAGGTTTGGTGTCCTCTTTGACAGCAGCAGCAGCAGTTGTTGTGGCTGCTGTCGTCTTCTCATCATTAGACGATGATACCGAAGGCAAGGGTTCTTGTTCTTCAGATGGTTGTTTTTCATTACTTTGGTTAGTGTTCGTAATTGGACCATCAACCACAGATTCACTTGGCGGAGCTGTTCCAGCGGGTTCTGAATCAACCAGTGAATTAATATTCGACTTCTTCACAGAGTCGTCGCTACCGCTTCTTAGGCTATTTTGTTTCTTGTGCTTTCTTTGTGAAGTGTTCTGATCCTCTAGTTCGCGCTTCGCGGGAGTTTGAGTTTTGGTTGGGATATTTTCAAGCTTTTTCACTTTCCCCTGGTTAGAGAGCTGTGAGGCTACTGGGACTGACGATTGAGGATATGGCGGCCTTGATAGACTCTGATTTTGTAATTGAGGTGGGGCTTGAACGGGTGGCTGTTCTTGCAAGCCTAACTGTTTAGGAGCCGCTTGTTGCTGCTGCTGTTGTTGTTGTTGCTGCTGCTGCTGCTGCTGCTGCTGTTGTTGTTGTTGTTGTTGTTGTTGTTGCTGTTGCTGCTGCGAGGGTTGGAACTGGAGAACCGCAGGTTGTGATCGTGGCTGCTGTAATTGTTGCTGCGGTTGCTGCTGAGGATTGATCTGAAGTTGCTGTAAATGTTGAGGTTGTTGAGTTTGCTGATTATTCTGCGGTAACATTCCTTGAGGCAATCTTGGCTGTTGTGAAGGTGGCGGAGGTGGTGGCAACGCACCATTTTGGCCGCCTTCTTTTTGGAATTTAGTCAATTGGTCTAATCTCGCCTGAATATGCGGGTTATTTGGATCAAGTGTAGCAGCTTGTTTATACGCATCCAATGCATCGCTGATTTGATTATTACAAGTCTCATATAAGGTACCTAGGTCATACCAAACTTCGCTGATGTAAGGGTTCAATCTGATTGCTCTGGTGTAAGCATCTAAAGCATCCCTATATTGGGAGATCTGATAGTACAAGACACCAATAGAACACCAGAAAGTTGGATTTCTTGCATCTCTATTAACAGCCTGCTGGAATGCATCATAAGCAGCGGTGTAATCACCTCTTGACATATGAACTCTACCAAGATGATACCAAGTATGGGCATCGCTTGAGTCTATTTCTAGAGATTGGCTTAATAATCTTAGGGCAACTTCTGGATCTGTGAAGCTTGAGCCCTGTTGAGAATACAAACAGCCCAATTGTTGTAGAACTTTTGCATGCTTTGGATTTGCTTGTAAAACCTTCTGGTATGCGTCTTTGGCTCCATTATAATCTCTTTGCTGCTCTAAGACGGCACCTATTTGAAACCAAACGTCTGGCTGGGTCAAGGGGGCTGGTGGGTTGGATAAAATGTATTTAAAGCATTCCAAAGCTTGGGCCATCTTCCCCTCGTGTTTGTATATTATGCCTAGTCTGAAATAGATTTCACTGGCCTTTTCAAAGTTTGGGTCGAGTTCTAAGACCCTACCGAAAGCTTCCTCAGCATACTCTAAAGATCCGTATCTATCATACAAGATACCTATTCCATGCCATAGTTTTGGTACATTCGGATTACTGAGGTGGTATAGCGCCTGTTGATAAGCAGCGTACGCTCTTTGCAAGTCGTCCAACATCAAGTAACAGTGGCCCAACAAACCCCAGGTCTCACCGGCATCTGGTTGGGCTGTGAGAGCACGCTGGTAAAGTTCAGCAGCCTTCGCGAACATGTCGCGGGCTCTATAGAGATTGGCTAACGAGGTAAGCGCAGCAGCAGAATTAGGTGAGTGCCTGAGTGTAGCATCGTAGGCAGCGGCGGCTCTGTCAGCATCGCCAAGGGCTTCAGCCAGGCTTCCCACTGCAAGCCAGGTGTCACCTGTGGCGTCATTGAGCTCTCGTTCCTGAGCAGTTTGCTGTTGTTGTACCTGTACCTGTACCTGCTGTTGTTGTTGTTGCTGTTGTTGTTGCTGTACCTGCTGTTGTTGTTGCTGTTGTTGTTGTACCTGTTGCTGTTGCTGGATGATACCTGCAACGGGTTGTGCAGTGCTCATCTTTGCCTTGCTATACTAGGTAAGGATATTCAGTAGGATCTGGCGTTGTATTGGTGGATGGCCGGTTCGATTGAGGCTATCCCTTTAGCGGCGGCGGCTTCTGCACAGAAAACGAATGGACACAAGTCGAGGGTTAGCGTCTGTCTCGGGAGCAGGCGCACTAGAAGCTTGATGAATGGCGGCTCAACTCTAGCTTGGGCTTATGTGAATATGCTCACAGGCTCTCAGTGGGCTCTCAGACTTCGCTCCGGTTGTTTTCGCTGCTGGCTTTGTTTGTTGCGTCGAAGCCGTGGTTTGTTTGTGGGAATAACTGTATCTGTAACAATCTCCAAGTCGTTTGAATTTTAATTCCTGAAAAAAAAAAAAAAAAAAGGACCTGAAAATTTTCAACACTTTTTCCTTCAAAGAGTTTGAATTCGAATTCTAGCTCGCTGTCACTTTTTTTTTTTTCGTGGTTGAATGCTGCAGATTGAAGATCGATTTCAGAACAGGTCAACACCTCGCCTTGCAACGGGAACGTAAACCATCAAGCGATAAGAGGTAGCAACGTAAAACGTAGAACGTGTAAGCATAGAAACATTGACTACTGGACATGTGACACGATTGTAGATAGAAGGACGTTAAAAAGTTAGTTCTACTGACAAAGAGAGAAGTAGTATTATGTATATCGGTCGTTATAGGGGGAACAGCACTCTGATGATCAACGGGCACATCAATGAATCGTCAAATTCGTACGTACTAGTGGCAGTAAGCAAGAGGGAAAGCAAGCGCAAGGGCATCCACTAATTAGTAGTCCCTGTGTGTGACCCACAAGAACGCTTGAATCTACAAAGCAACACTACAATCTCAGAGACATAATGAGACGTTGTTGGAGGCATGGGCAAAACCAAAAAAAAAAAAAAAAAAAAAACAGAAAAAGAAGCTGTCAGCCACCCATTTATAGTTGCGACATTGTGAAGCAGCACAACCACCACAGTATACTACTACAACAACGGCTTTATAAAAAGCCCAGGCTGGCGGGGCCATCCATTATGCGCGGGAGTGGAATATAATAGAATAGAACACAAACACAATGCCATTGAGCAGCTTTATTACGATAACCGTTCGACATGCGTACTCCGCAATAAGCAGCATGTGATAGTGTAGCGCATGAGCGTCACTTCTTTTTTTTGGCTTTTTGGCTTTTTGACTAGCTCGAGTTTTTAACTCCAGGGCCAAAATGGATCACTGGAATCTCTCTAAAGTGTCCTCGCAGCTCAGCGAACATGGCAATTCATGTAGCGCGTACAACGTACAACAATCATTGCAGAAACTACATAGTCCTTAGTGCAGCCTAGTGTAACTGGCCATTCGAGCCCCCGGCACGAGCGACGGGCAAAAAAAATAGCATAGCTTGGCCAATTCGCAGATTTCACACCCCACTTTATCAAGCAGGTATACATACAGCCCCAGCTACAAGGTGTTGTTCAGACAGGTGCCCTTCTCGTTTTTGCTTTTCCCCTTCGTACGTGCAACTCCACCTCGTTCACCCAGCTCCTGTATCTTCAGTATCACCGAAATGAAATAGCGGCTCTTTAATTGGGAGAGAAGAATTAGAGACACGTAATCACTAAACCAGAGGAAGGCGTTGGACTTGTCTCCTGCAGACTGTGTCCTGCTAGATATTATTGCCCGCGAATTAATTTCTTCGACAGCCGCTGAAAGCATGAGAAGCGGTCGTCGTCGTCAGAGGAGGAGGAGAGAGCGAGAGCGAGAGCGCTTGCACGCCGCTGAGAGCTGAGCTGAGACATAATATGCCCCCTATATCCGATATATAGATATATACGTGTGTGTGTGGAATATACATGTGTGTCTGTCTATGACACAACGTCTAATGCTTGCTTGGTACCCAGCTGACGTTGCACCCACAAAACGCTATTCCCAATGTCTCTCATCAAAATTTCTTTTTAAGCCGCTCCGAAGCGACTCGTCCCGCTAATCGTCTAGCTGTGTAGGCAGCCTGATTGTGGCCGCTCGCGCCCCAACCTATTCGTTCAAATAGGGCGGGCAAGGCAAAGCAAAGCAAAGCAAAAAAAAAAAAAAAAAGCCAATCGCGTGGAACACACGCTGCACATGATGATAGGGGAAGGGGAACCAAAGACGTTGAACTTCGCGCGCATGGTTCGCTAGTCGCTGACATCCAGTAGGGGTTTGCACAGTATTCGACGAGGCGAGGTCGTGCTAAGCGCAAAATCGAAATCAGTCGCTCTCTGCGCGCGCTCAGCGCCTAGGTCTCTCTGGTCGTAGACACAAGTAGCCATATCCTCACAACCAGCAAAGCTGGTGAAAGGATAAACAAACCCTTAAACAGTGCTGGCCCGTCCGAAACTCAAACTTTAATATTTCCAACCGAGCACGAAAATAAAAAGGCTTGGCGCGCGCCAAGCCTCGGGATTACAACACGGTCGTTTCTTTTTTCACAACTGCTCCTTGGCGCTTTCCCGGGAAAGGATGGCTATTCTTAGAGCAACTTCAGCTTTGTTGGTTTACCCGGCCGAGATACATATATCTGCATGCTGACGCAGATATTACAAATAGGCTTGTTTTTTTTTTGTTTTTGTTTTTCGTCTCCATAGTGTGTTATACAAGAGAAACACACACTGCGTGAATAGAGGGAGATAAACAAGAAGAAGAAGAAGAAGAAGAAGAAGAGAACAATCAATATACGAAGAGAAGAGCCGCCCTGATTTGAATTCAATTTTGATTTCAATTTTGATTTTTCTTGCAAAACAACAACAACAACAACAACAACAAAAAAAGGAAAACATGCGCCACAATCTAAAAATAGCCGATTGCCGATAAATCTTAGCCACGTCTAACTAGCCACATCAGGTATACAGTTGTGCTTCGTAGATTTGCTCTAGTTCTATCACTTTGTTCTCGAACAGGGTATCTTCAAACCTAATAGTCTTTTCCAGTTTCCCTCCATCGCTGCTCTTGCTCTCAATACCTGTACTTTTCAACGTCAGCGTGACAAAGCCGTCGTCGACATCCATCCCGTTTTCCACGTCATCTAAGAAATCTTTCAAATTTAGATCATCCTTTTCAACGTTGGAGAATTTATCCTTTCTTCCCAGCCTACTTTTGAAACCAGTGACAAATTTAGATAGGATGTCGAACTTCTGTAGGGCCTTCAGCACTGAGGAGAGAAGTTGTAGATCATTTGCAATAAAGCTCGAAATTTTTATCAACTCTGCATCAAACAGCTGGAAGACTTGAATCTTCAAATCTCGTCTTTTCAAAGACTCATAAAAATCTTCAGACTCGAACATTTCATACCCCGTATACTCGTCCACTATCATCCCACTGTGTGTTAGCAAACTCTTCGTTGCTGGAATCCCATAGCCCAATATCTCAACTTTTATACCAATATCGCCGATTTTAGAATCTTTGTCTATCCATTGATTAGCCTCGTAGTACTTGTTCTGCAGTACAGCTCGGTCATCGTAAACGAGCGAAATTTGGAAGCGTCGATCAACGAGTAAAACGAATCCATCGTTATAGTTCAAAACAACATCATGTCCTAACTGGATAAAACTGTTGTAAACTTTTATATGGTAGTCAAACAAATCAAACTCATCCTTAGTGTACTGGTCCAAAAGTGACAGCGCTTCCAGATTCTTGTCGAACTGCATGAGATTCTCATTGGTCGTCAAGCTCTCTTTGAGAATGTTTTCGCCAGTATCACTGTTGGAATACTTGAAGCTGTTATTATTATTCGCTAGTATTAGCTTCACCTCAGCCAATTCGAATCGCGTCTGATTCTTTGTGTTATTTTTCAGCTCAGTGAAATCAATGTCTATCACCAGTATCTTGCCTGCAATGGAAAGCCTCTTAACGTTGTCATCTATAGCTTCTATGAAAGTTTCAAACTTGTAGATGTTAGAAAGTCTTTGGATATTTTGCACCGTTATTGATCCAGGAGAAGACTTGAGAATCTTGAGAATATCCTCAAGCTTCTGATTGAACGAATCTTGCATCGAGCTCATTGTTATCTCACTGCGCCCGAGCAGCTGTGATCCTCTCTTTGCTACTTCTTCAATTAGTATAAAACATTTATTCATCATTTGTTTTTCACCGGAGAAACTACTACTATCGGAAATTGAAGATGCAATGTCATACTCATTAAATGGACAGTGCTAAATGTATACTTTAGATATATATAGGCAGTACCTGTGAACTTGTTGCATGCGATCATAGCTTTATGCCAATGTGGATAGCAGCTACGCCAAATGTCAGATTCTCGTAACCAGGTTCTGGAACGTAAAACCCAGCTTTTTGTATCATAGACTTGAATGTTTCTTGATTAGGGAACTTTTGAATGGACTCTACTAGATACTCATAGGAATCATAGTCGTTCGCAATAGCTTGACCAAATATTGGCAACAGTTTAGACCAGTTTTGGTAAACGAGATCGACGACACTGCTGTCAACTTTAGAGAACTCCAGAACAGCAATAATACCACCTGGTCTCAAAACCCTATAAGCAGTGTTCAGTCCAGCTTGAATGTTGGTGAAGTTTCTAATTCCAAATGAGACAGTGTATACATCTTTACTGCTGTCTTCGATTTTATCCAGCACCTCACCGTTTTGGACTAGGAACGTCACTCTTGGATCATCCTTGTAGGGTGTATGAACAACTCTTTTCTCACCTTCTGCCAACATATCAGGATTGATATCAACAATGGTCATTGTGGACTTTGTATCATTGAAGCGTGCTTTCGCATGGTCTAGTAACCCAAACGCAATATCCCCACTTCCACCTGCAACATCAATGAAGTCCAGCGGACGACCACCAGGTCTTGCACCAGCATCTAACTTTCTAATGAAATGGTCTTTCCATACACGATGGATCCCCAAGCTCATAACATCGTTCATCACATCGTACTTGCTGGCAACCGACGAAAATACTCGACCAACCAGTTTCTCCTTTTCAGATTCCAAAACTGTCTTGGAACCAAAGTGTGTAGTCTTGCCATCAACCTCGGAACTGCGTGAGCTCAATGCCCTCGCAAAATTGAGAGCAGGCTGTGTCTGAAAGCCAGGAAGTACCTCCCTTCTCAATAATGATTTCAGCATCAGGTTAGTTCTCGAGCCTACTGTCTAAAGTCTCTTCCAACTCACTACAAAGAGCTCTAATTTTTATTCCACGACTGAAGGAAAGTTCAGAAATCATATTTGATGACTAATTGATGACTTGGAGCATTCCTGCTACTGCTATCAATGAGATAGGCTTGAAGAGACGAATTTTGCAACAGTAGAGGCTCGGATAGTCGGCGATATGATATCTGTCATTATGATCTGATGTTCTAGTGTGTTCATTGTGAAGTTCTCAGCTAGAATTGGGGATTAGCTGCCTCTGCGTTTAGCTGCCTAAAAATGTATATATGTATATCTATATATATATATATAAGGCAGTTCCTCCGGGCGACTCACGTTTTTATACTTATCTCCATATCAGTTTTGTCTTTGAGGTTGTCGTTGTACTTGTGTCTAGCTAGAGCAGTGTGATGACGGTATGATGGCAAGGCTAGAATGTTCACCAAGAAGATCAAGACCTTCCAAGTTAACATCGAACGCATGTCTGTTCTGCCAAAAGAGAAAGAGAAGGTGTAACGGAGGAAAGCCATGCCTTACCTGTGTCAAATATCATAATACCAGCAACTGTGTTTATAAAACTGAAAACGACAGAAGAAAAAAGAAATACGATTCGATTGACTTGGACTATTTGGAAGTGAAGGCAGATATATTAGAGCAATATGTTATCTGTTTGAGCAAGAGCGCCCCAGGGCTGTTTGGGAAAGATTTGAAATCTTTATTACCACCGCCGCCCCAGCTGAATCAAATCAACAACCCAGGTCACTTTGATGCTATTACACCGGTATACACTGAGCTGACAGCCTTGCAGGAGGTTATTTCTACTGTCTGGAAGGTCAGAAATGATGGAGATAAAACTGTGTTTTATGGCCCTCTATCAGGAAGACAGGGAGTGAAGGGCGATGATAACCGCGACGAGGAAGAGAAGCTTGTTATCAGCACAACTGAATTAGAGATATCGAATGATAATCTCGTTAGCCATGAACTCAAGTCATACTTGTTTGATTTATTTGAGCAAAATTTTGCAGACTACTTCCTTATATCCCATATAACATTGAATGAAGTGAAATCATGGAGTTTCTCTTCAAGAAAACCGGACAGGTATCTATTACTTTGTGCAATCTTCACTTATGCATCGGTATACTCAAATGATAAAAAATCAATGGCACAGATATTTTTAAAGAAAGCTGAGAAAGTTATTTTAAAAGCTTGTCGTGAAAAAGTGAATGCAAACGTGTTACAGGCACTGCTAATCCTGTGCTGCTACGAAGTGGGAATGGCGCATGACTCTTCTGGATGGCTGCTGTCCGCAATGTGTGCTTCTCAAACACAATTCCTGGGACTGCATTCGAAGTGTGGTATCAGATCGGATGATACTCTTCTGCTACAGAATAACTCTGACGAGATGACAAACTCAGCCCTATTCTGGTCTAGCATACTACAGGATAAGATCACAGCCACAATCCTAGGGAGAGATTGCCGTATACAGTACTTCAGAATAACCACACCATTTTATACTCCGCATTCTGTGCGAGCGCCTGGCCCTCCAAGTTCTAAAGGTTACGATAAATATCTCAGCGAGTTGACCTTTTCACTGCACTCAAAGATGTGGTATATCCACGATAGAGCAGCACAACAAATATACTCGTGCAAGTCTGGCTATTACCATAATTCACACCGCATTTCTTTGCTAGAGAAGGGCTTCTCTTCTTTGAATACACTCTACAATGACTTACCGCATGAGGTCACATTGAAATCTGATACTTCGGATAAACGTATCTTGTTGCTGCACCTCTCGTACTATGTGATATTACTCTTGCTCCATCGCTCTTATTTACTGGAAACCCCAAGAAAGACACTGACATTAATGATTGAATACTGTAACTCGGCTTCAATCATAGCGGATCGTTTCATGGAGCTGCATGGATTCAATCATGCCCCATACTTCGTGGGATATTTGATATTTCAATGTGCCATATTCGATTTATTCGTACTGACCCACCAGGACAGTACACTTCACCATGATGCTAATGCTAGATTTATCAAGTTCATAACTGCTTTAAGCGAATTTACTGATGTTTGGAAGAGAGGAATTGAAGATATAAGAACTCTAGACCATTTGGCAGCCAGGTGGAACGTTGATCTGGAAATATTAGATAAGGTTCGTGAAAAGTGTGACAACTACACTTCTGATAACCCTACACCGCTAAGCTCTCGTCAGGAAATACAGGATACTTTAACGGATCCTGACATCATCTGTCAGGAATATCTAAACTACGGCAGCTTGACTGCTGACTCTAGGCATGATCCACTACTTCAGTACGAGCACCAATTGCCTACACAAGAGCAGCAACATATAACATCATCGTTTAATCCGCTCTCGTTTACTGGAATAGACTTATCTAATCCAATAAACCCTTCTTTCGAGACGAGCATTGACTACACATCTCTTGAGTTTCTAATGCGGCCAGAAAACTTTGAGATGGATTTCACATAGACGTTGTATATACAAAAACTTTAGAAATTGGCTGATTAGATCAATAGTGCTATATCCGCATACAATTTGGAGGAGGGAAAGGTGTCAACTTTATATCACATATTTAGAGGAACCTGTAATTGATTATCTTTTTCATTTTTCTGAATTTCAACATTTTCAGCTTTATATTGCGTACGATTGCTGTATACTAGACATAAATAGTGTCACCGATGTAGCCCATTCGCAGAGTTGGTTATTGAATGCTACTACGGATATCAAACCATGATGGTATAAGGAGGAATTACCCGTCCAACCAAATCCTCGATCTTTTTGGTATGCACGTAGGCATAAGTGATGTGCAGCTGGAGAATATTTTTTTTCGTCTTATCTAAGTAAATACCGAAATCGATAAGATTAACGTGATGGTGGAGAATATAATTTATTTTCCGCTAATTTTTTTAAAATCAACTACAAGATATCTAGTCATCTAAGAGTGCGACAGATCTAGTGATGAGATTCATCATTATATGGTCATCAATATAAGAACTTGAATAGCGAGGTCGTCAACAGTAGTACTATGGTGGATTGTCGAAAGATCATTCGAAGAAAATCAAGATGAGCGAGGAGAAGTCTTGTACACTGGAAAACACCTACGCAGTTGATGCATCTTGTGGTGCAGTAGATTCTTACATGGGTAGCAGCAATGAGCCGCCAAGTGTCATAGAGGAAATTGATCGCAAGATAGAAAGAAGAATGCTCGCAAAGATGGATGCAGTTATTCTTCCTGTTGTAGGATGGATATATCTGATTGCTTACCTGGATCGTTCAAATATTGGGAATGCTGGGTCTGCTGGTATGATAGAGGATTTGAAACTGACAGCGTCGAACTATAGTGCTGCTGTTAGTTTGTTTTATGTGACATACATTCTAGTTGAAACTCCTTGTACAATCTTGTTCAAGAAAGTCAGGCCTGACCTCCTGCTAGCAACTCTTGCAGCTGGTTGGGCACTTGTGGGTATATTCTCAGGTTTCATCAAGAATTTTGGCGGACTTGTCGTTGTTCGGTTATTGCTTGGTGCTATTGAAGGAGGATTATTCCCCTGTTTAGCTCTATACCTAGCGACCGTATATAAAAGAGAAGAACTCGCATACCGGATGTCATACCTATTTGCAGCAGCAGCTCTTGCGGGTGCTGTTGGTGGACTACTAGCTTATGGGTTATTGCAGATGGATGGAATGCATGGCTTAAATGGTTGGCAATGGCTTTTTATCATCGAGGGTTGCATATCTTTTGCTGGTGCAATAATTGTTGTCTTAGTACTCCCAAAGAATATGGAGACGGCTTATTTTCTAAATGCTCAGGAGAGGGACTGCTTCGCAAGAAGAGTCGAAGCTCAAAAAGCAGTGTATGAAGAGAAAGAAGGCTACGAAGATGTGAAATGGGCATTTAAGGACCCAAAAGTTTACTTATCGGCTGCCAGCCAGTTCTGTGCAGAAATTGTATTCTACGGGTTCTCAACATTTCTTCCTCAGATCATCAAAGCAATGGGGTACACAACTCTAAGAACACAGATCTTAACCATCCCTGTCTATGTGGTAGGTGCTGCTAGCTTTATCGTAATAGCGGCAGTGTCAGACTTATATAAAAGACGTCTTCCATTTTTAATTGGCGCTGCATGTTTTCCGATTGCAGGATATATCATCCTGTTGTGTGCCACGGGTGATCATGCAAAAATGGGTGGTGTCTATGTATTAACCATCGGTGCTTTTGCTGGACCTGGCCTAAACCTGAGTTGGCTCAATAATAACACTGCCGGTCACTTAAAGAGAGCGTCATCTGTGGGAATTCAGCTTTCTATTGCCAATGTAGCTGGAATCGTTATTGGTCAGATTTACAGATCAAACCAAGCTCCCAAGTACACTTTGGGACATGCTTTTTCCTTGGGATGTATTGCTTTTGCAATCATCACTTATTTAGCACAAGGATGGTACTTGAGAAGTCAAAATGTAAAGAAGAAATCTCGAGCACTCATGGGGACATCAGATGCTACCGCTAGGGGTGACCGTTCCGATAAATTTATATATTTCTTATAACTCCTGGAAACTATACAATGTTTATCTACAAAGATTCCCAAACAATAGTAGCCGTGCTATCTGTTCAACTAATACATGCGAATAAGAAATAGAAGAGAACCTTCTGAGCAGTTGGTTCTTGAATACGAGACATATGAAAATTGATTTATTGGTTTACTTTTATTCTTGATGACCGCACTTCGATCTTGAATACCTACTCATTAAACAGATAGGGAAACTTATACTTAAATTTTTATTTCGTTAACCACTCAGGCTGATCTTGTCCCAGTTTAGGCGTCTTTGTGAGCCATCTGCAAGGTGTCTGGGATAGTTGAATAACGGGTCCTAAAACATTCAGATCTCCATAACAGGTATCATTCTCGAAAACCTGATACTTTTCAAAATCAGATTTGGATAGCGTTCCTGGCGCATTGCTGAAGTCTGGAACCTCTCCTTGTCTTTGAATCAGCATTGCAGACTGACAGAGTGACACTTTCACCGAGTAGCTTCCTCCCTCACTGCTCCTGCGTGCTAATGCTAGCATTGCACCATAAGCACCTAGACGGCCACAGATGTAGTCACACGCATACACTGGAGTGAGCTGTGGTTTTTCTGACCCTGTCGCAAGACCCTGGGAATAACACATCCCAGTGACAGCTTGCGCTACCTGATCCCAACCAGCTCGAGAACCAAATGGTCCTCCAGGGCCATAGCAGTTCACAGAGACATGTATCAAACCTGGTCTGATCTTTATCAGATCATCCACTCCAAAATGACGAGATGCCAACGCACCAGGCCTGTATCCATCGATGAAAATATCACACCCTGTAGCCACTAGTTCTCTAAGCTTAGAAGCTTCTTCATCATGATTGAGATCAAGGAAACAGCTTCGTTTTCCATGACTAGTGTCACGTACAAACTCAGGTACCTGTGGCAAATGAGGCGCTGTCACCATAAGAACATCCGATCCCAATTCTGCTAGTGTCAATCCACAGACGGGACCTGCAAGGATTCTTGTTAGATCAAGAACACGAACCCCTGACAACGGCATGTTTCCTTCGGTAAGTGGCTGTGGAGGACTGTCAGCGATTTTAGTAATCTCAACTACTGGAATGGAAGCCAAATACGCTCCCTGAGGGTGCTTCAGCCATTCTGCTGGGGTCCGTATAATACCGCCACATGCAGAAACAGCAGCGATTGAATCTTCCAGTTCTTGAGCGTCCCGTTTAGATATAGCTTGCTTGACTGATTCAACTTCACTTTTGCAATCAAGCACTTTTAGAATACGAGCTTCCAAATGCTTCAGATTAGTATGTGGTAGAAACCATCTCTTGTCAGCCGTCTCCCATGGCTGTGTCAAGCTTACCATATGTCTCATTGCTTCGGATCCTGGAACAGAATAATATTCCCCATCAGGGCCCTTCTTGAAGCTATATTTCGTATCAGCCAAACTGGCAGCTGCGACATCGACAGAAACTGTGATCTCTTGACGACGACCTGTTCTTATTTCCATAAGGTCATTTGCGGCAATACCACATGCAGCTAGCACTTGAGCTGTTGTTTCCCCAAGCTTGAAAGGTGTTTTGTAAACAGGATCAGAGCCAACTATTTTCACTTCTCCATCTTGATAAGAGCCTCCTCTTATTTCCATCAACTCTTCAAATGCATTCATCATGGCTCTTACTTATCAAATATCAAAGTGAATCCACCTTCAAAAAAATCGTACAAATAAGCTTCATGTTGTGGTGGAACCGTTTGGATTTCTCTATCCTATATTATAGATGGCTCTGCTCTTCGGTGATAGTTAAGGCGGAGAATATCTCACCCGCTGTGCCACGACGCATAATGCGCGCTGAACCTATGAAAGAGCGAATGAGAAGCGAAATCGTGGATGAAACCTTTCATTCTTGACGACTGTTCCACAGTTAGCTGGTTATTGAGTTATGGGCCTCCCCCTTGCCCGGTCACCTCCCATCAGCTCAAATTGGAATTATCATCAAGATTTCAATTTCAAAAACTATTCTCCGCTCCCAGCAATAACAAGTACACTTTGTAAAACCTCAATGTTATCAGAGATACGTTGCAGTCCAATTAAATGAAAGCTATATTGACATAAGCTAAATAACAAAAAAGGTAGATTCAAGCATTAAACATTGCGGGAAATCATGCTTAATAGGTTTGATGTCAGGCTGGAAGCTCCATATCCTTGTTGCCTGCTTGCAATGTATAAATAGGTGATCTAAGAGTTATACAATACTGTATAATTACATTTAGATCTGGATCTTCTATATCGATACAAGAATGATTACCGATGGACTGATTGACTTTGTACCACCTTTACCGGAGGATGTGAATCCTGTGGAGCACAAGAAATCAATTGTCATTATTGGGTTGGGCATGGTTGGTATTTCCTTTCTGGAGAAATTATTGAATAATGACTCCAAAAAAAAGGAGTACAAGATACAAATCATTGGAGAAGAGCCATATTTGGCATATAACAGAGTCGGTCTGACGGATTTCTTTCAACACCGTGATTTTTCGAATCTATTACTGTCACCAGAAGAATTTTATCACAATAGAGATAGGTCAAGATGGAATCATGTGATTGACGACAAAGTTGTGCATATTGACAGGAGGAACAAAAGTGTCACTACAGTCAAAGGTCTCACATTCACTTATGATATTTTGGTTTTGTCTACTGGTTCGTCTGCAGTTTTCCCGGTTGGCATTCTACCAACCAACACGGATATCTCTTATAAAGATATGGGATGTTTTGTTTATCGTACAATTGATGACCTCAACTCAATGATAGAGTTTGGAGAAAGACCCTTTTCTGGAACAAAAAAAAGGGCTGTGGTAGTTGGAGGAGGCTTACTTGGATTAGAGGCAGCAAAGGCCCTTCATGATATGCAACGCTTTGATGATATCACTATAGTACATAGATCCAACTGGCTTCTTTCACAACAACTGGATCAGAAAGGAGGAGAACTGCTAACCGAAAAGGTCAGAAGCATGGGCATCACTTGCAGAATTGGTACAACTGTGGATCGCTTAATGTTTGATGAAAGAAATCGTTTAATTGGCATCAAATATAGCAATAGTGAGGAAGAAGAATGCTCACTTCTGTGTTACACAATCGGTATATCACCAAGAGATGAGCTTGCAGTTTCGTGTGGCTTACAAACAGGCTCTAGGGGTGGTATCAAAGTTGATGATTATATGAGGACTTCCGATGATTCGATTTTTGCTATTGGTGAGTGTGCTTCTTGGAATAATAAAACTTATGGTCTGATTGCTCCTGGTTATGAAATGGCTGATATTTTATCCTTTAATCTCACTCAAGGCAATATGCATCATTATAAAAAATTTTCGGAACCAAATATGGGAACTAGGTTAAAGCTCATGGGTGTTGACGTTGCCTCTTTTGGTGACTTCTTCGCAGATAGAAGCGGACCTAGTTGGCTGCCCAAATCTTATAAAAATAATAGGGAAGTAAGGAGCTTAGTATTCGAAGATGCTATTGAGAAAACATATTTCAAGCTAATACTAACAAAAGATGGTAAATACTTACTCGGTGGTATTCTTGTTGGTGACACGAATGGTTATACCAAGTTTTCTTCCCTTACGAACCAGAAGAAGCCTTTGAAAATGTCACCATCAGAGTTGATAATAGGAACCTCTTCCAATGATGAAGAGGGTTTGGATACGCTCGCAGATGATGTAAAGGTCTGTACGTGCCATAATGTGTCAAAGGGTAACTTGGTGGAAGCAGTTAGAGGAGGCTGCTCATCTCTAGGAGACTTGAAAAAGTGTACTAAAGCGGGCACTGCATGCGGAGGATGTGAACCCACGATCAAGCTCATATTTGAATCTGAGATGAAAAAAATGGGTAATAAAGTTCGCAATAATTTATGTGTTCACTTCGATTACTCAAGGGCAGATTTGTTCACATTGATTATGGTGAAAGGATTTAAGACATTCCAGGACGTGATGCAGAATTTAAGCATTGATAAGTCCAGTGGTGGATGTGAGATTTGTAAGCCAACTATTGGGTCAATTCTATCAACGTTGTTTAACAGACATTTATTGAGCAAGGAAGTCCACGGCTTGCAAGAAACTAACGATAAGTACCTGGGTAATATTCAAAGAGATGGAACTTTTTCGGTTGTTCCTCGAATTTCTGCTGGAGAGATCACTCCCGAAAAGCTCGTTTCTATTGGGCAAATTGCTAAAAAGTTCAATCTATATACCAAAATTACTGGTGCCCAAAGAGTAGACTTATTTGGTGTCCCAAAAGAAAGTCTACCTAAAGTTTGGAAGGATTTGCATGACGCTGGGTTCGAGAGTGGCCAAGCCTATGGAAAAACGTTGCGTAATGTCAAGTCGTGCGTCGGCTCTACATGGTGTAGATATGGTGTTGGTGATTCAGTTGGTTTGGCAATTAGATTGGAAGAAAGGTATAAAGGTATAAGAAGTCCTCATAAGCTCAAAGGGGGTGTATCAGGTTGCATCAGGGATTGTGCGGAATTCCATTCTAAAGATTTTGGTCTTTGCGCCGTCCAAGGTGGGTATAATATCTTCGTTGGCGGAAATGGAGGTATGAAACCAGCACACGCTCAACTTCTCGCTTCAAATGTTCGTCCTGATGAGGTCATAAGTATTTTAGACCGCTACCTAATGTTTTACATTACCACTGCAGATAAATTACAGAGAACAGCCAGGTGGCTTGAAAGTTTAGAAGGTGGTATAGAATACTTGAAAGATGTGATTATAAATGATAGACTTGGAATTGCCGAAGAATTACAAAAACAGATGTGTACTCTAGTTGCTGGTTACTATGACGAATGGGCAAAGGAGCTTGAAGGAGACAAAGATAACCCGATCTTCAAACAGTTCGTAAATACTTCCGAATGTCAGCAAACAATTGAAATTGTCGATGAAAGGGGCCAGCCAAGACCGGCTAAATGGCCTAGTGTTTCTACAGAGACGAAGTTCAATGAAATAAAGTGGTCTTCTACCGCTTGGACAGCTCTTTGTCCTTCTACAGATCTTCCGCAATCGGAAGCAGGGTCAGCACTCACTATTTTGATGAGCAACACTCAGTTGGCACTATTCAGAAATAGCACTGGAACCTTATTCTGCTCGCAAAATATGTGTGGTCATAAAAGAGCATTTATATTGAGTCAGGGTATTTTGTCACAGGACGGGAACAAAGAAAACTACATCTCATGTCCTATGCACAAAAGAAACTACGATTTAAAGTCTGGCCAATGTAAGAATGATGCAGGCCTTTCGATTGCGACCTTCGAGGTGAAAGAATCAAAAGAAGGCTTAATTTATGCTAGGCTGCCTCCTCTTTCTGAGCTAGATGAGGTTCTAGGTACTTCAAAGTGGAAAGTCAAAAAAGAAGAAACTGAGGATAGAGAGTTCGCTAGTGTTGACAAGAAGTATGGGCTGGTGTTACCAAAAAGAATTAAGGACACTTGTAATGCTCAACTTACCACCTTCGACTGGTGAGCAGATTATAGCTAAAGAGTATTTGTCGAATGATTTGGGCATATCTAATGTGACTTAGATCTATAGTATTTATTGAAGAATATAGAAACACTCGATCTACCAAGATGAGTGACAAAAAAATATAGCAGTAGCAAAATCATGCATAATTTGCGAGTTTGAGCCACTATCTCACTGTAGAACCATAAGAGACGGGATATATTCCGTTGTTCTTATCAGTAAAGCTTCAATTTACACTGTGTCACCAACTCCCATAATTTATTCTATATTAGTGCCCAAATCAAGTGGAGAATAAATCTTCAAATTACTGAACCAGATTGCATATGAAAGAGCGAATTGCGCATGACTCTGGTTGATAAGAAAGACACCAATGGAACAATTTAAATCCCCAAATCCCTCTATCATGTCATGGTGTATTGAATGAGGGTGATGGCTGGCTTATTGACGTCCTTGAACTGCAAAGACGAGCACCATCTGCTCGTTGGAATCTCAGGCCTGACGTACT
>JAKTRK010000046.1:0-81936 GCA_030579675.1 Liangdongia quercuum | reverse complement strand
TCCATGCTTTAAAGCCCCTAATTATGGTTTATAAAAACGTTTGTTAATTTTTTATAAGGTAAAAATTTTAAAAAGTTAAAAGCAAAAAAAAAAAAAAAAAAAAAAAAAAAAAATAATGAATTAACTCCGATTTCAGCATAAAATCCGGAAAATCAAAAACACGTAAATTGAGGAATGATCCATCAGGTAGTGATTATTTAATTACATGCAAGGGAAGGAGATCAAGAACTACGTTACTCGACAATGCAATTCTAAAGCCTGTTATCTTATTGAGTGTATTGGATTTGCTTCGAGTTGTTTTTGAATTATTCCAGATAGTCAGAAGTACCACCATTCACACTGTATAATGCCTGTGATTTCTATAATAACTCAAGAACAGAGTATATATATAGAGTGCAGAGGAAGGAACGAGTTTATCTTAGCCGGTGCTATCTGGAAATACCAGGATTTCGCATCCAGAGTCATAGAATTTGTGACAAGTAGTGGTCTTTTCTTAGAGAAAGCGTGGTGTGAATACATGTGTGGACATCGTCATGAGATACTCACGAAACGCAAGTGACTGAGACTCTTGGCTACTTCCTCAGTCCCATGAGCCCAAGCCCGTATTTTTTGCTTGTGTGAATCTCATACTCCTGTCCAATCCCCGGTTCCGCTGCCGATTCCGCAGACATCTGAAACTACGTGGAAACGAGTGACATCAGTAGCAAAACAAATAAAATCAATCTTGAGTCACACATGCTATGACTCAGTCACAGCGTGTGATGATCCCGCTTTCCGGCTGGTACATGCACACCGGAGAACTACTACATAGCTATGTCTGGGACAAGCCAGCGACAGGAACTCAAGTAGAGTGAGATTCAAATTTGCTTAGCATGTAATAAACATACCATATCAGTATTCTTTATTGTTTGAAATGGCCATACTAAATGTGCCTTAGATTTGCTCCGTTTTTCTATTTTTTTTTTTTTTTTTTTTGTTGCATCGCTTCTTTATCTTAGCGATCTTTATATAAACTACGGGTAAAGTGAGCTCATAAGCCATAAGCCATGAATCGTACGTAAGCCATGAGCCGAGAGAGCTGCTAACAACAAGGCCCCCCTCCCCCTATCACCCCAGTTCTGAAGCTTAAGCTTTCTCAAGCGCACCACCAACAAGCATCCAACGACAAAAATTAACTAGTGAAACTGAAAATAAGAAATCCGTCACCTAATAATAGCAGTAGTTTGCTACCCCCTCCGCCTAGAACCATTCCTAAAATAGTAAAACTCAACAAAAACATGGTACGGGCAAGCTAGTTCTAGAGTCAAAGCTCGAGCCTCACAAGCGACAAGCATGAATTAAACTGCGGAGGATGAAGCTACATAAACAATGTCTACATTAAACGTGTGGTATAGAAAGTAAATGCAAATGTTTTTTTTTTCTCTTATTGTTTTTGTTGTATATACGTGAATCAATCACCTATTTACAAAATGTGCAACCCTCATGTTTCAAAAAAAAAAAAAAATAGAAACTCTCAAGCAAAAAGATCCAGCCTGTACTTTTTGTTTTACCTATCATTAGAACTCATCAACCATAGCAAAGCGGGAACATGTCATAACTTCCCATCTCCAAAAGAGGAGAAAGCATTCCCTCCAAAATTGCTATAGAACAACATTTAGCCATTTCTTGTAGTTGTTTGAGGAGGCGGCTAAAAGTTCATTGTGGTGCTGGTCTAGGGCTGCACTATGGAATGCACTCTGATCTCTAGGGATGCTGTCATTCAAGTTGAAACCAGCTATGGAAGAGTGCTCTTTGAGGTTCGTAGATAATAAGAGAGGACTTTTGATGAGATATTCCTGATGTGCTTCATCGTCGTTCTCATCATCATCTAGCTCCTCTGTATCGAGCGACGACTCAATTGTGGCAGTCGAATCATTTCTGGAGTGTAGTACAGGTGATATCAATTGTGGAACGTTTCGGAAATTGTAGTGAGATTCACTGTCTCTGATTTTGCACTTCTCTGAGCAGTAAACGGAATGCGTGGTGCAGAGCTTATCGCAGACAATGCAGTAGTCGTTGAATGCGCTCATCATTTATGTATATGTGTATATGTGATAATCGTTAAGATATGCTTTTGATGGTGTTTATGGTAGATGTTGTCTTGTGCTGTGTGCTAGTGTACTTATAGTGAAAAGAATGCAAATATGACAAACTTCGAAATATGGCGTTCCGCGGTTATCGTATGTGTGTGAGTCGCTGTCGGCTAGTAGCTATGATCCTTGATCCGACAGAATGGGCGATAGTTCGATGTGTTTGATGAATTATACTGTTGGTGGTCTTTTGAAATTTTAGAGATGGGTGTTTATATTTATACTTTTGGAGGTTTTTACTCATCGCTTCAGATTTGATCACTAGAATATTCCAACTGTGGTTAATACGAAAATTTTTATCTTGCACGTGAAGCAAGGCCATGTGCATTAGGGGGAAGTACATGTGATAGCAGGGTCTAGGCACTAAAAATACAGACTAAGACCATAAAGGAGACAGACAAGCTAAAAGAGTGGCTAGTTTCGCCTGAGCTTTCAAGTCCCAAAGCCAACACCGCACAACCGCAAAACCCAAATCGCAACCAATGGGTGTCATGGGCAGAGTTGGCACCCCTCCTCTCTACAGTTACATCCTAGTGACCTTACGCTATATGTGTGTGCGTGTGTGTCTGTGTGTGTGTTTTTTATTTTATTGACTCATAACAGAGCCACTAGGGTGTTATGAAAGAGCGGCCGGCGCCTTTTGTTGTTGCTGAGTTTGGTTTCTTCTATACCAGGTCTCTTACTTTTGCCTACTCGCCTCCAAGCTGAGGCTGGCCACGCAGTCAATTTAATAACACGTTTCTAGTAGTAGTAGCTCGAGGCCGCCCACGAGGGCTCTCGGCCGCAGAGTTACTACGAATCCCCGGCCCCCCGCTCCCGCGTGCCCAGCCTTGGAGGCCCAAACTGCAGATGGATTGATTCTGGAACTTGTAGTCTACATAGTCTTTATCTTGCCAATCTCTCATTTCCATATTGGGAAATTTTCTAGAAAAAGTCTCTGAAGTCATTAGTCTTCTGCGGGTATAGTTTCAAAATTTTTATCGTGTTCCTTTGTTTCATTAGAAGACTGTGAAATTCTGATCAACATGAAACAAAAAACCCAGGGCTAGGACTTCAGAAAATGTAAACATTAGTAGAAAGAATTACGCTATTAGTGCACACTTTCATCACTACTTTTACGGTCACAGCCGCACAAACTGTGGTGGTGGTGGTGGAGGATCGTCCTTGTCAATCTTTAAGATGAGAGGGGCAATCAATGTTGCAGACAAGAGTGTCTTTTCGTTTTTTTTTTTTTTTTTTTTTTGCTTTTTGAGCTCTAAATGTGTTGATGTGACTACGTGAGAAGTTCTAGATCAGCGGCTAAAAACTAACAAGCTCAACAAGCACTTAGCTCAAACACTGGTTGGAATCTTTCGATTTATCTGAGTTTCTTTTTTTTATTTATTCTACTTGTACTTTGCTATATTTTGTTTGAATAGGGGACTCTCGCTTAGTTCTAGTTGTAATCACAGCGTGTCACGACAATCATGATTTAAGGTAGATCCGAGAACTTTCAAAGCCCCAACTTGTTGAGTTTGAGGTTCTACATACATAAAATTATGAATTTGATGAGCATTCTAGCGCAAGTTAGGGGTTGGAGGAAGCGGTGCTTCCTCCAACAAGAGTGTTGAACCCCATCAAGCCTGAATCATACATACATTCATACAACCCAGCCCTCTATAGAAGCGTATTTGAAGGTAACAATCTCATGCTAGATTCGATTTAGCTTAGCTAGGCTGCCTAAAGTTTTGGTGCTCCCCTATTGTTTTTGGCATCTATTAACAGCAAGGCCTCGCCCACCCTGATTGTAATTAAACTTTCAAGCCCTAGAAACAAGGATGTTGGAACCAGTGTTTTTGTTCGAAACCCCAACTTTATCTCAAAATAGCTACTAAAATTGTACATGCTGAGTTGATGGACTCAAGTCCTGAAAACTTTTTTTTTTGCTTGTGCGTGTCTGGACTCCAGATGAAAATTTCTCTGCCTCAGTCTTAGGTCCAAGACTCACATGTGTGTATGTGTGTGTTTTTTTTTAGTGTAGACTAGATTCACGAGAGAGATTATTACTTGATTCGAATCTCGAATATCAACAACAGCTATTGATTTGAAATTGCTATGAAAAATTTTCAGTTACCTCACTTCCAAACGAGAAAGAGTGCAAATAAAATGCGGGAATTGACTACAACATGATTCCCTATCATTGATTTATGATTGAGTCTCATGAGTAATCGTTTCGGAACCAGGGGGTGATTCATTGTTTCACTTTGGCATTAGGGCTATTGTGGATCCTTTCATTGAGCTGATCTGTTTACTGCGTCGATTAGATCGGGACTTCAAAGTTGACAGCATAACTTTAATTTCGCTTTCAATAAAAAAGCGAAAGTCTTTTGTGGTGGCGTATGCAAAAGTCAGTAATAGAAATTTATTCACTTGCAGAATTATGCATGGAAGCTTTTTTCCCCATGCCTGAGGTTTGGAAATGCTGTTTTTGGCCTTGGGGCGCAGCCACTGCTTGAGATTAGTAAATCGCGGAGTTCGTCGACAGAGCCTGAGAGCAGAAGGCAATGCTGACATTTAATTTAACTCAGTACCCAAGAGAATTGACATAAGAAACTAGCTAGATGCTCAAAAATAGAAAACAAAGCCCGTCAGTCGAGCTGATTCTTCACTAAAATTGATTCAGGAAGCACCGTATCAGTACTCCTATTCTACATCAAGCACACATATTGAGCATGGTTAATCCAGCACACTCTCTTGGAAAGTAAGGAGTAGTCAACTTAATGTTGAAAACCGTCTTATGTGCCTAGGATCGATATATATATATATATATATATATATATATATGCAAACAGTAGTAAAATTAGATGACTTTTATATGAAAAAAAAACTGGACAAGACCGGAGTCGAACCGATGACCTTATGCTTGCAAGGCATACGCGCTACCAACTGCGCCACTTGCCCGGATATAATACCTTTCCACTGGCACCTAACTCCTAATCAGCAATCCCAGGAGTAGATATGAGCCATTATAGCTCTGACTCTAAGTGAGAAGGCCTCGAACACGAAGGGAATGCAGCTTTAGTAAGGCTACCGAAATTCACTTGAAAATGACAAGCAGACCACTCGAACTTGCGAGGTCATAGCTTTTGAAAATTTGCTACTGTACGTACACTCTTAGACCTAAGAAGCTAGGCGCTTAGGGAATTGCTTGAAGTATATCACATGTTCGTTTATATAGGAATGGCGTAGTTATCAATCGACTCGATCCTACATATTAGCAATCACTTGCGGTTAAAGGCAGTTTCAGAGAGAAGCACATACGAAGATGCTTGGATGACAGATCATGCAACGTGGATTTCAAAACCAGAAAGAATTTCGGATCTTTAGATCATGAGCTCTCCGTTTAAAGATTTGTAGGGAGCAGCTATGACGCATAATGAAGGGTCGCAGACATTTAGAACTTCGGAGTTTCAAGTATCCCGCTTGCTTCAAGTGTCAACAAGAGAGGACAAAGCATCTCAATGGGTGAATCGGAGGGAGCATAAGCGTGGTGACGCAGAAAAAGGTCAAACAGAGCTATAGGACTCTCACAGCTGCACAGATAACTTCTAACAAAAGTCTAGCAAGTGACCGCGCGATGCCTAAAGCATGAAATCTTGAGGTATTGTGAACACTGGAGTTACTACTGTTCAACCAAATCCTGCCCATTCGACAGAAAAAGATATCACATCATCCTTTTCCAAATCTCCAACTTCAACATTCACATCATCGTCTTTATTTTGGAGCGCAGAGGCAATCAGCCAAATTTTTTTCACACCTGTAGCTAGTCTTCCGCCATTCACTATATTCATCAAACCTATGTCATCATTTTCAAAGTCTTTAACCGGGTTGACGATTAAATGGGCATGGTATCTTAATGGGTCCCCTGGGTATGCAATGAATTTTCCGCCAAATCTCAATCCTGGAGCCAAGAAATACCCTTTGCGTTTCAAATGTTGATAGATTGAGTAATTCAGTCTATCAAAGTCAAGATTCAGATCAGCAAAGATTCGCAAAGTTGCTGAGTTTTTCAAGTAAATCTTCTCAAATGCTGAGAGAATTAGATCATAGTGAGGTGAATCTTTACAGTTGTCTTTGATTGATATAAACAGGCTTTGAGTTATTAATGGATCCTCAGCAGTAACAGAATCATAGCTCTTGTTAATGGATTTCAGTTTGAGCTTAAGCTTTTCAGCTTTTTCCATTTTCTGATACTCCAATTCCTTACTTCTCTTATTTTCAAGATCTAACAACTCAGCCTGCGAGAGAGATTTGATTAATCTGATTACAAATTCTCTACTGGGAACCAGCACTGCATGCCCATGAATACAAAGCCAGATTACTTCTTCAGCCATTAATTGGAGCGGAAGAGCAAGAAAGATATTTTGCTGCGGAGCTGTAGGCAAGGTTCCTGAGAGCACACCGCAGATACCAAGAGATCGGAGTCGTTTCACATCCTCCACATCGAACACAAGTGCCCTTCCTGCCAGTATTCCAATAGGCACTCTAGGCACTCTTAGGTCACTGTCTCTCTGCAGCATTCAATCCGCTAGCAGGCGCAATATAACGAGTCAACTCAAGAAAGTCTCCTAGACTCTTCATAAGAAAGAAAGCGATGCCCTTGCCCTACATGGTTTTTTTTTTTTGTTCACCTCGGCAGTTGCCAAAAAATTTGGTACCATCTCGCCCAAAAAGGCAAAAAGGTCGAAAAGAGCTAAAGACAAAAAAGCTTCCTGATATGGTAATTTCTCCGAGGACCCTTCACTGCTTGAATCTGCAGGGAAGTGAGGAGGATACACAGCCTCCATCAGAACAAAATAGAGCAAGTGGTCGATTCCAAAGACCCTTGGCTGCAATCAATCATTTATCCCACTAAGGAACTACTGCCCTGTAATTCGTGACTGCATAACTGTGTGTCTTGGAAGATTTGTTGGTGGTCACACTGATAAGCAGCAAGTATAACGTACCATAGGCAGGACCCATACTACAACACATAGCCACTTCCAAGAGTTAGATACAGCCCAGCCTATTCCAGCGCAGCCTGCTCAACACGTTCTTAGTATAAGAAGAAACGTAAGGGCGCCTCTCAGGATGAGCCTGAGAAGGATAGAAACAAACGACGACATGATTGAGTTGTCGCCTCTCAAGCACAAAGGTGACCGGGGCCATCTTCTACCTTCTGTGCAAGCTCTTTCACCAGTGCTGTCCAACACTAGCAGCATCAATAGTATCAATAGCATCAGCAGCACTGGCATTGATAAGGATGATCTTTCTGAACTTCATGACCCAAAGTCTATCAAATTTTTCAAGAAGCGTTTTCACAATACCACCAGCGAATTCTACATGGCTCTAGACACGAGCCCCATTTCAGGGCTCGAGCCACGCAGCGACGCAGACCTATTGAGACGTGCAAAGAATTTCGGTAAGAACGTTCTGCCAACACGTAAACCCAAGTCGTTTTTCAGGCTGGCCTGGGAAGCTCTCCAGGACAAGGTACTTATCCTGTTGTCGGTTGCCGCGGTGGTGTCATTTGCTCTTGGGCTGTACGAAACTTTTGGCCAACCACAAGAGTACGATGCTGAAGGGAAGCCAGTTCCAAAGGTCGAATGGGTTGAAGGGGTGGCAATCATTATTGCAGTGCTAATTGTGGTACTTGTCGGTGCCGCCAACGACTATCAGAAAGAAATGCAATTTGCCAAGCTTAATGCTCAGAAGAGCAACCGTGATGTTGTTGTGGTGCGCGGTAATAACGAGCATGTTATTTCCATCTTTGACCTACTTGTAGGTGATGTCCTCATACTTCAAACTGGAGACGTGCTGCCAGCAGATGCAGTGATGGTTGAAGGAAGTTGTGAATGTGACGAAAGTGCGCTCACCGGTGAATCTCAAAGTATAACGAAGGTTCCGATTGATGTAGCACTAATGATATACAATGAAAAGTTCCCAAACGAGGATGCAGATATTGGCACAAAAGGTGTTCCTGATCCTTACCTCATCTCAGGCTCTAAACTGCTATCCGGGTTGGGTAAAGCTGTCATCACTGCAGTTGGCCCTAATTCCGTCCACGGACGTACAATGCTAGCTTTGAAGGTTGAGCCTGAACACACTCCTCTGCAGATGAGACTGAACGCCTTAGCTGATGGGATCACGAAGTATGGGCTGCTAGCTGCTCTAATATTATTTATCGTGTTATTTGCAAAATTTTTGTCCTATCTTCCGAAAGGCCACAGATACTTTGATTTGACTCCTGCGCAGAAAGGTTCCAAGTTTCTTGATATTGTCATCACTGCAATAACAATTATTGTTGTTGCCGTCCCTGAAGGACTGCCATTGGCTGTGACCTTAGCACTAGCTTTTGCTACTACAAGGATGGCAAAAGATGGTAATCTAGTTCGTGTTCTAAGATCGTGCGAGATAATGGGTGGTGCTACCGCTGTTTGCTCAGATAAAACAGGTACTTTGACTGAAAATAAAATGAAAGTTGTAAACGGGAATCTTTCCGATATGGAATTTGATGACAATTCGACCTCACAAATACAACATTCGAATCAATTGGATTTGGCTAATAGCGTCAAAATTGATCTTCTGAGCAATATTGCGTTAAATTCAACTGCATTTGAAAATAAGGAAGCTGAGAATGAACAACCAGCTCTTCCAGTGGAGAAGAAACATTTCTGGAGTAGGCCCTCAAAAACGCCTACTCTAGTCACAGACCAAATCGATGAACCTTTCATCGGAAGTAAAACAGAAACAGCTTTATTAAGGTTGGCATTAGAATCATTAGGAATGGTTGATGATTTCGAATTATCCAAAGTAAGATCAAACCCAGGTTTGCTTGGTATTGAATCGATTGTTCAAGTTATTCCCTTTGAGAGCTCCAGGAAATGGGGGGGAATAGTTGTCAAGTTAGAGAACTCCCCAGTTTTCAGATGCTATATTAAAGGGGCAGCAGAGATAATTCTCGAAAATTGTCAGTTCAAAACATCATCGGATGGCTCGTCAGTTGAATTAAGTTCTAAGCTTGAAGTAAACGACAAAGTAAATGATTATGCAAGATTGGCTTTGAGAACAATATCGTTGGCCCATAAAGATTTCAAAGATTTGTCATCCTGGCCACCAGACTCCTTGAAGTCTGAAAAACATCCTGCAGATGCTGACCCGGAACTGCTTTTGAGTAACCAAAGCTTGAATTTCAACAATGAAAACACTCCAAATATTGTGATAAACGATGATGAGAATACCCCACAACCTGGATTGATAGTTGACGGTATTGTTGGAATCAAAGATCCTTTGCGTCAGGGTGTCAAAGAAGCCGTTGCTCAGTGCCATAGAGCTGGTGTAACAGTTCGTATGGTAACTGGTGACAATATCACCACCGCAAAGGCTATATCTGTAAATTGTGGAATCCTAGCAGAGGGCTATGAAGATATCAAGGATGTATGTATGGAAGGCCCAGTTTTTAGAAAACTTCCAAGGGAAGAACAAGTCAGAATTGTTCCAAACCTTCGGGTATTGGCGAGATCATCACCAAATGATAAGAGAATTCTGGTCGAGATCCTCAAAAAGTTAGGAGAAGTTGTTGCTGTGACTGGTGATGGTACGAATGATGCTCCTGCATTAAAGTTGGCTGATGTTGGATTTTCTATGGGTATTTCAGGGACCGAAGTTGCAAGGGAAGCTTCTGATATCATTTTAATGACTGACGATTTTTCCGCGATTGTCAATGCTATCAAATGGGGGAGATGCGTCTCGACCTCTATCAAAAAATTCATTCAATTTCAACTAACCGTCAACATAACCGCTGTCATTTTGACCTTCGTTTCAGCTGTCTCATCTAGTGACGGGAAATCGGTGCTAACAGCGGTGCAGTTACTATGGGTTAATCTTATTATGGATACATTAGCTGCATTAGCTCTAGCAACAGATAAGCCTGATTCTTCCATTCTGGATAAAAAACCAGATGGTCGCTCTAAAAACTTGATCTCCGTCTCAACTTGGAAGATGATTATAGGACAGAGTTCATTGCAATTGACGGTGACATTTGTTATCCATTTCGCTGGTGCAAAGATATTTTTCCCGCACCGTACTGTAACTGATCATGAGCAAACCCAACTTGATGCGTTAACTTTCAATACATTTGTTTGGCTGCAATTTTTCAAGCTTTGGGTAACTAGAAAATTAGATGAAGCTGATGGAATCAAAAGTGTGAGAGATCGTATCACTTTATCAAACCTAGATTTTTTCCAGCACTTTTTCAGAAACTGGTATTTTCTGATTATTGCGTCTATCATAGCTGGAGGTCAAATCTTGATTATGTTTGTCGGTGGCTCAGCATTTTCAATTGCTAGACAAACCGGTCCAATGTGGGCCACAGCTGTCATTTGTGGCATGTTGTCATTACCTTGGGGTGTCGTTATCAGAATAATCCCTGATGAGTGGGTAGTGAAGATTTTTCCAACACGACTGTTCAAGGCAATCATCTTTGTGATCAGTTTGCAGTTTTTGAAGCCTGTTCTATGTTGTGGTGGAAAACGTCAAAAAATTAGACTAGCCGATGAGGAGGAGACAATCGGTTTAGAGAATAAAAAACTATATAAGAAGATTCCAGCTCTACAAAAGACAAGAGATGATTTGGAATATTTGAAAGAAGAACAAACAAACAATGATTTGAATCCACTACATATTTACCAAAAGTGGAGAAGTCGATCAAATTCCACGTTCAGCTCGAACGATTCAACACTAGACGAAAGTAGCAGTCCACACACGCTAGCAGCACTGACAATGGTTCCAACAGTTGTTGGTGGCGCAGTTGCTGGTTGGTCACCTTTAGGAAGCGACAGCGAAAATAGGGATTCGAGAGCTTGACCCATATAGGCAGATTATAATAGTTTGCTCAAATAGACGATCACGATAGAAATGCACTCGGGTATATATTTATACATATATATATATATGGCGTTCTTTGTATTTTATACAATTTGATTTTTACACTAAGAACACCCTGTATTCCTCATTAGTAGTATAATAATACTTCACTGTATATTATTAGTTCAAGATAGAGTTAAACAACTCGTCATTTTCGTCAATATTTTTAGTGTGTAGATAGTTCTGTTTTTCAGTTGTCAGCACTTTAACAAAATTGCTGAATATTGGATAGAATTTCGGCAAGTTTTTGAAAACAGGTAGCAAATTTATCATTGTTTCCACTTTATTCAACAAATGATGATCGATTTGTTTTGAAGATTCGATCGAAGACTTGGTCTTAAACTGCTCTTTTATAAGATCTTTAAGGTCATCCAAACTCTTCTGGAACTCTGTGGGAGATACCGTCACATCTTTAAATTTCGACGATTTTGCACTTGTAGGGGCAACTGTTTTGCTGTCTTGTTTGATCACATCACTCTCTATATCAACTATTGCTTTTACAGTTTCAAGAGTGGTCAAAACTTTCCCGAGGTTTTTTTTAGCTGAATCTAATTCAATTAACCTGCTCATTGTAGAAGAGTCGTTGTCACTTTTCATTAGTTGATCAATCTCATCAGAAATCCTAGAAACGTCCTCATCTAGTGATCTTATCGAAATCGATAGAGAATCGACATAATACTCCAATCTCGAAGTACCTTTGAGTTTTGAATTTTGGTCGGCCTTATAAGAGTATGAAATTATGGAATTTGAGTTTGATAGGTTCTTGATTGTGGATTTCAGATCATTTGTAAGTTCATTCGTATAAAAGTCAAGATGTGATAAAAGCAATGAAGACTTATTCTGCAACAGGTTTAAGGAATTGATTGATGTTAGGTAATTTGTAGATGAGGATTTGGAGTCATTTTCGATCAAAGAGGAGAAATAAGCATCGAGATATGCATGAGGGACAAATTCTTCGTCAAAAAACATCGACAACAGCTGATCATTGCCAGACATGCCGCAAAAAAAGTGGGTTTATATAGATAGGTGAGCTTTTTATTGAGAGCTATAGAAGACATACATAGACGACGTTAATGTTTTGGGTTCTCGCTGATCATCGAAAGGGTAACTGATGCTGAAAATACTCAGTAGTGCCGGAACAGCCAACGTACAAGAAGATTTGAATAGATCCTTGCAAATGGTACCACGGATCTCCAGCCCCCCCCAGAGTGCAAAACTTCCTGTAGTATTCAAGTAACATATATTAGAGAATGTCCAAGCTTTAATGTCAATACAAACAGTCTCGAAACTACAAGTTACACAGTTGTTCTATGAAGAGACACTGGGTATAACGCACGCTCATTGATCGGTGTGTATGAAGTTGAGGGCTTGGCCGAGTGGTTAAGGCGTCAGATTTAGGTTTACACGCTTTGAAAGAAGCGTTAAAACACTCTGATATCTACGGATGCGCGAGTTCGAATCTCGTGGTCCTCACTTTTCTTTTTCATTTTTTTTCTTTTTGCCAACAATAATAGAAGGTGGTGGTGGTAGATAGGCGGGCGAGCTGAGCATCTCTTCAAAAATTGTTTCCGTGTGATATCTTTCTGATATCACAGGGTATTCTACTTCACGCGTCGTGTCATGTTTTATGAGCCTGATGCAGTAGCCGATTCTTTTGTGTAGCTTTCGTATTCAAAATTCTTGTGCTTTTTCTGTTGTCCTCACGATTTTTTTCTCCTACTGATGATTTTGACAATTGAAAGCACACTTTGGAAATCAAACTCTTGAAAACTTTAGTAAGACGTTAAGGCTTATATACATATATATATAATCCTCCTACGGACTGAGTTGAAAAAACAATGGTTGGTGAGATCATCTCATTTGGTGATTGATGTGAAAGCTAACACTTGATTCTAGCTGAAACTTAGATCTTTACAGAAGAAAAAGCAGGAAGAACTGGAAGCCAGTAACAATACAAGTAATAAAGTTTCTGAAAAGATTCCGCCAGCTCAACTGCGCTTGCAAAAAGATCTTGATGAATTAGAAGTCCCGCCGACGATCAAGCTGACTAGATCAGTTCAAGATCCTATGAATTTTGATATTGTTATCAAACCAGATGAAGGGTATTATAAGAACGGATCTTTCAAATTCAAGATAAAGTTCAACAACAACTTCCCAATTGAACCACCGAAAGTGAAGTGTGTTAACAAAATATATCATCCGAATATTGACCTCGATGGGAATATTTGTCTAAACATTTTGCGAGAAGATTGGAGTCCAGTGTTGAACCTGAACAGCGTACTCGTTGGCTTGCTTTTTCTGTTTTTAGAGCCAAATCCAACTGATCCTTTGAATAAAGAGAGTGCTACAGTTCTGATTAGAGACAAGCAGCTCTTTAAGAAATACGTCAATGTTAGCATGAACGGGGGTAACGTTAATGGGTTACGGTACGACTATGTTTTATAAATTATCCTAAAAGAACTCTTTAGTATATACCGTACGACACGGATCGGGAAAACCAATGACGGCCTACAACTTGTAAAGCTGCCCTTATAATAATAATAATAATAAATCATAAATAAGAATTTAGGTACAGATCAGAGAAGGAAAGACGGAAGTGATATAAAATCCCCTTGAGTTCATACAAAACGAAAAATCATAACATAACATAATATAACATATAACTGAAATATGGATCAACATCGTCTCATCATGAACATTGGAGTGTGTGACACTTCATGACATACTAAAGTCGCCTATAGCCTAACAACAGGCCCAGCAGTCTCAACCTCTCCATCGGAATACACTGTTGGACGATGTGTCTCCGTGCTTGAGGAGCTGGTATTAGAATGCTCAGAGGAAGCGTTGGTGCTTTTTGTTGGCTCGTTGTTGACAAGTTTGAACTGTATTGGATTATAGACGGCTATAGTTCTAGACTGCGAGGAAAGCCTCATGCTACTGACCGGCAGTCTAATGCGAGAGGCAGTTTGGATGTTCTTTAGCTTGAGTACCATTTCTTGTGTGTGCGTGTGTGTGTGTGTGTGTGTGTCTGTGTCTTTGAAATTATTGATATTTGTATTGCAATAAGAGGTAAAATATGACAAGATTTTGATCAAGAATGCGGAGGGATCGCTATATTTATAATATCCATGCTATAAACAATCTGGGCTACAATGATGTGATGATTTCAATTTCGAAACTGATTGATTGATCTCCAGATTTTTGTATTCTGGTTCTGGTGGAAAGGTATTTCAGACGGCTGTCCGGAAATCACAAATTGGGATTTGGAGATGGAAATGTGTCAAATTTAGCTGCATACATGGAGCTTTAGTCTGGAGAAGTGGAAGCGGGAGGAACGTGAGGGGGCAAAAGAGAAAAACACTGGGAAAAAAAAAAAACACATGGGAGTATGGGGCAGCACGCCGGGATGACGGAGAAGAGTTGTCGGTTCAGATTGCTCGGACTGTCTGAATTAGGCAGTACGATAGCAGAACACGCTTTAGACTATCTTTCATGGTGATTAAGCTTACCCAAACGTATGTGTATGACTCTTTTGCTGTTTAGTGTAATCGTCATTCTTGTTTAGGCGCCTTTATCCTGGGGTGTCCTAAAACATGTGAAATCGTATGGTATGATGTTATCTGATACCGGTGCATGTTAATGTATACAATGCTAAAAGTTATGTCATCGTCATCTCCTTTCATCCTTCATGTTCCGGCCTTCCCCACAAAGCCTAGCAGTTCTCGATTTAAGGTTTGATGACTAATCAGATTTAGCAAGCGAACGATTATCAATCCGTAATCCATCCATCCTCCCTCTGCCCCCCCCCCCTAGAAGAACCCAATGGAAGTTCGTGGAACTTTTCTTTAGTTACTTTCCTTTCCTGTCGCCGCTCTGCTTACTAGCCCCAGCTGCGTCCGCCCGCTGCGTCCTCCTCCCTCGTTTCCCCAGAAAATAATTACCAATATTTACACTTCGAGTCACTGACTCATTCCAGTAACTTTAAACGCTTCTCGAATAAGAAACAAACACCCAGATTCGAACCCTGGCCGATGCAGGCTGCCACACACAAGGACTCTTAACCAGTACTAATTTTTTTTTTTTTTTTTTTTTTTTTTTTTTTTTATTATTATTATTTGGTTCAAGGCCTACTCGTAAGAAATCAGAGTAGGTCTCTCTGTTCACATGATCTGTAGGAAAATCTGAGAACTTCCATCATTTCTTAACAGTACCCGCAGGCGACCATGTCCTCTGATAGGAAATCTTTTTTACAAGGAGATGCAGCAGCATCTCTTATAAGTGGTGGATTAGCAGGTGCTATCTCCAGAACGGTTGTCTCTCCCTTCGAAAGAGCGAAAATAATTTTCCAGGTTCAAGGCCCTGGTTCCAATGGCTATAAAGGCATATTTCATACAATAAGGCAAATGTACGTGGAGGAAGGTGTCAAAGGGCTGTTCAGAGGGAACGGGATCAATTGTATAAGAATTTTCCCTTACAGCGCTGTGCAATTCTTCGTTTACCAAGACCTGAAGAAAATCATGCTGAAACCTGGGGAAACTGAATTGAACAACTTTCAAAGATTGCTCGCTGGCGGGATTTGTGGGACTGCGTCAGTACTAGCGACATATCCTTTGGATCTTGTAAGAACAAGACTGTCGATACAAACTGCAAACTCGTTAGCCAAGTTATCGGTATCTAAAGTTAACACAAATACATCAAAACCTCCAGGATTTCTGCAGCTTTTCCGGAAAATCTACAAGACAGAAGGCGGAATTGTTGCTCTTTATAGAGGAACATGGCCAACTACACTAGGTGTTGCCCCCTATGTTGCTATCAACTTTGCAGTTTATGAGCAGCTAAAAGAATGGAACCCAAATTCTTCGTCCTTCACCAAACTATTCATGGGTGCAGTTGCTGGTGGTATAGCGCAAACGCTGACTTATCCATTTGATCTGCTGAGAAGAAGATTCCAAGTGCTGACGATGGGCAACAACGAATTGGGGTTCCAATATAAATCAGTTTCTGATGCTCTAATAACAATTTTCAAAAAAGAAGGATTCAGTGGGGCATACAAAGGACTGACTGCTAATCTTTTTAAAGTAATACCTGCCATGGCAGTCCAATGGTTGAGCTATGAATTAATCAAGGACTGGATACAAGAGGTGTAGATTTAGATAAAATAAAAGTTAAACACTGTACTACCAAAATATACATATACATATTGCATGTTCTTTCCTAATGCGGGAGTCTAGAAAACAATTATTACATAATAGATTACTCCCTTTTGAACCAACCAAAATCCCTTAAAAAAATCCAATTTTCCTTCAAGGAAAAAATCATTCGAACAAATAAATTAGCATTGAAGATAAATAAATTTAGTTGTTTCATATCCTCCTCGATCCACTTTACATTTCTTCAAAATGAGACCTTCACAATTTCTTTTCAATGCGGCTGTAAGTTTTCCATCAGATTCTTTCAATCAAATGTTGCATCTTGTTTGGAAATTGAATATTAATTTGCTCTAGAAAAAATCATCCGGTGGATTCAATATCCCTCTTGAATTGACTCCACTATTCTTAGCAATGTCAGCAGCCGTTGGTTCAGGTTTGTTTTTCAGTTATAGAAAGATTGCATATGATAAGAGTTTACGTTTGAAGAGAAATCCAAGAACGGAATCAAAAGATTTGGATAAAATCTTGGAAGAAAAGGCAAAGGCTACCGAACCAGCTGCTGTTGCCGCTGCTGCTGCTGCTGCTACTCCAGAGCCTATTGCTACTCCAGCTGCTCCAGAGCCAGCTGCTGCTGCGCCAGAAGAGAAATCTGAATAAATTATACACCATCGTTCATCATTACGAGAAAATACAAAAAAAAAGACAAGAAAAGATATCATAATGATCCTTAAACTTAACTAACCTGTTTGAATAGAATTTTGGGGGAAATAAGATACTATTTATTATTGAGAGGAAAAAAAGAAAAAAAGACGGTTCCATTCAATTGTTTCAATTACGTTTTGGAATTTATTTTATGTGATTCAATAGCAAGAAATCGTATGTTAATTAAAATAATACACGACGTGATTTATTAATCCTGGACTATATACATGTATTTCTATAAACAACACATTGGTGTGCACTCAATTATATACGATATGCGTCATATTTCAAAGGTTACTCTTTCAAGTTTGTATAGTAATCGGTAACATCGTGAATTTCATCCAGAGCTTTGATCAGTCTATCATATTTTATTTTTATATCAGGGTTTGTGATTTCAACAACCATGTCTTCTTTTGGAATGTACGTTATTCCAACTTCCTTAATCTTGTAAAAATTTTTCAAATCATCTGCAACTTTTGAAGTCTCGGTTGGTTCAGTAACCACCTCAATAGTCCGTTCATCATCATCATTAACGAGCTCCTCTAGATCTTCAGCTCCACTTTCAACAACTTTCTCAAAAACCGTGTCGAACTCATCTTCCTTTGGATCAATAATGATATACCCTTTCCTATCGAACTGGAATAAGGTTGGCGATAATGATCCGCCTAATTTCGTAAATGCCGATCGAACTAATGCAACAGTCCGGGCTTTATTATCAGTCAAACTTTCCACCACAAATGCAGTATTTCCCGGCCCTATCCCTTCATATAACGCAGTGTCCAGGTTTTTCTTGTCAGCTCCAATACCGGCCCCTCTTTTTATAGCATTCTCGATAACCTTTTTGACAACGTTGGCCTTTAGTGCATTTTCTATGGCACTCGCCAATCTAACGTTATTTGCGGGTTCAGGTCCTCCAATTTTTGCAGCGACAGCTATTTGGTTCGCAAATTTGTTCGAAATTTTGTTCTTTTCTAAATCATTCTTAGCTTTGTCGTGCTTAATAGTTGCCCATTTACTGTGTCCACTATTCAAAGAAGCCGATGTAGAGAACAGCTTGATGGTTTGGGTGCCAAATCTCGAAGCTATAGATGATGATTTCGTTACCAACATAGTTGTGTACGTAGTGTAATCAGTCTTCTGGCCAAAGAATACACAGCAAGGGCATCCAGGTAAGTGATTGAAGAATCTTATACTCTATATTGCATGTTCCTAATATACTTATAATAACAGGCTATAAACATCATTGGCAGGGTAACCGATTTCGGCTGATATTTTTTGATGAAATGATATATAGAGCGAGGAAACTGAGAATTAATAGATAAACGTTTAATTTAGGAAGAAGGAAGTTGAGCATAAAAATGACAGATAAGCAAAAGAATAGAAGCTTGATAGCTATCATTGGGGATGAAGATACGATTACTGGGATGCTTCTAGCAGGGATTGGACAAGTTGACGATTCGACGAAAAGCAAGAATTTCTTCGCAGTTGACTCTAAAACTACAGAGGAACAAATTGATAAAGTATTCACCACGTATGTGGAGGAAAGAGATGATATTGCGATACTGTTGATAAACCAGCACGTTGCAGAAAAAATCAGATTCAGAGTTGATAGCTTCACCAATGCATTCCCTGCAATTCTGGAAATTCCTTCAAAAGACCATCCTTATGGTGAGTATTAATTATTATTGGATTTGCTTGTCCATACTAACACTGTTTAGACCCTGAGAAGGACTCGATTCTGAGAAGAGTCAGAAGACTGTTTGGGGAATAAATTCCGATAAAACTATTCATGATTAGAATGACAGTGAATCTTATTATTCTAGATTGTTTGATGCAGGTCATAACGAATAATTTTATGAAGATTCTACAGTTTAAAAATGTTTCTGTTTTACTGTTTATTTTAGAAGTACTGTAGCATAACCAATTATGGTTATTTGTTCTTTTTGTTTTTCTTCTTCTTACTCTTTGACTTATTAGACTTATTGCCTGAGGTAGCAGCCGAGGTTACGTTATCATTACTTTCAACTTGCTCAGGAGTAGTCTTTTCAGCACTGTCAATTTCATCTCCATTCTCTTCCTCTTCATCCTCTTCATTTTCGTTTGTTGTAGTGGCTCCTGTTTCGTTGTCATCGTTCAGATTGACATCGTCAAATTTCTCTTGGACAGCATTGACTTCAGATTGAGCTGAGATGACCTCCGATTCCGATTCAGGTTTAGGCTCACTCGATGCCTCCTCCAAGATGGCCTCCTCTGAGGCGACCCCATGCTCATGCTCATGTTGCTTTGGCTCCTTGGTGTCTGGTACGCTGTAGTCATTGTGATTTCCATTAGTCTCTATTTCAGTGTCATCTATTATAGTTTCTAAAGTCTCTGGCACAACCTCAGCCTCGGTTACCTCATCCTTAGGAGAAGCAACTTCAGCATCATCGTGAGGTGCCACGGCAGTTTCTTTAGCGGTCTGCTGAGTTTCAGGTTCATGGGTTTCATGGCCCTGAGTTTCCTCAGAAACTTCAGCAGATCCAGATGCTGGGTCTTCATTCTCTGCTGCATTAGTTTCAGGCTCTTCTATCCTCTCTTTTGGTGCAGGACCATTTCTAACAAATCTGTGCTGCTGTAAAATCGAAGGATCAGCATCCAAATAGAAGTTCCTGACACCTATTATTCTTCTCTCCGTTTCGGATGCTTTCAACCACTCTGGTCTGACAATAGGGATATTATTATCAATGGCCTTTTTCCATTGTTGGCCTACGCCCTTAGTGCAAATAAAGTGTGTAGTATCGACCTTAACTTCATCTTGCAAAGGCTTAGCTCCCATATTTTGCAAGCATTGTTCAATAGCTTCTCTCGTTATACCTTCAGAAGGATCAATCTCACCCAAACATACGGTTATACCACTCAGATCTGTCATCTTATGAGTTTGAATCTCTATAACATTAGAGTCATAAACACCAGCCGTAGTTTTCAAACGCAAGAAAAACTCATATGGAGTATCAATTGGAAGACCAGACAGTTTAGTTGTAGTAGTTGCGAGTGGGTTTGGTATTTGACCTAACCTTGACTTGTTTTTGAATAGAGTTAACGATTTGATATTCGCAGAGCCCAAATTCAACGGGTCCCATTCTAAAACACAGCTAGTTTGCGTGACGTTTCTAATCTTCAAGACCGGTGCCTTTGGCTCATTTGTTCCAAAAAGATCCAAAATCTCATTCTGTGTTTGTTCAAATTGAGTCTTCTCTTTAGTTTCTAGTTCTAAATCACGTTCACATCTAATCTTAACAACTGAGCCCGCAACGACACCATCCGGAAGTAAGATCGTAGGAAATTCAATTAAATGGTGGTCATTGGTTAACAATAGCGCCAGAGACGCATCAAGCTTTCCAACAGTCACTGAAACTTCAACCATTTGTACAAAGACCAGTTAGGATTCTAGTACAATTTTTTGTTATCACCAGTATTTCGATGCACTGGTGTTCTTTTCTTCAACTTTCAGCTCCTTTTGCGAAAACCGAGAAGGATCTGAAGAAAGTAACCCGGAAACTCATTTTTTCATAAAGGCTAAGGAACTACAGAGAGCCAAATATTAATAGATAACTTCGTACGTTTCAAGTTTAGTCTGAGCTATCTACCTATCTGAATACGATATATAAGACATTAACACTTGTTAATTACTATAATTCATAAAATGATCTATTATGTAACTATATCTCGGCGAGCACTTTGCTTAAGACAGAGATAAACAGGTCAGCGTGCTTTTTCTCAAAAGTCAATGTGGGTCTTAGTCTGACTGCAGTTTGCCCACATCCACCGACGTTGACACCGTTCTGTTTCATCTTATAGAGGAAGGCGTCTCTCTCTTGTGGGGTCTCGAGATCCCAGGCAATGAATGTACCTCTATGCTTGCCTCTCAAGCTGATAAGTTTGCTTGGGTGCTTCTTTTGTAGTTCTTCCAATTTGGCGAACAAGTAGTCACCAACTTGGGCATTCTGAGCAACAAGATCGTTATCCAAAACTTCCTTGACAATGGCACCAGCAATGATCATTCTAGCTGGGTCACCACACCAGGTGTTGAATTGACGGTATGCTAAGTTTGGAACGAATTTAGGGTCATGGAACCAGTAGCCAGCAGATTGAAATTTCTTGGAGAATGTAACTAAATCTGGAGGAGGTGTGATGTTGAAGTGTTCGTGAGCCCACAGTTTACCTGTAGCACCAACACCAGTTTGGACTTCATCAATGATATAGATAACGCCGTGCTTCAAAGTGATATCTCTTAAGCCTTGGAAAAATGCTGCAGAACCATGGTTATCACCACCTTCTGATTGGATTGGCTCGATTATTAAGGCAGCAACTGGAGAATGGTGAGTGGTGATGATTTCCTCAACTAATGCTAGACATCTTTTATCTTCAGCTTCATTTTCCTTGACAAATTTGTCTAATGGATATTGATAGGATGGATATTCAGCCTTTGGCCATTTGAATGATGGCAAATCAATCTTGTGTAGTGGTTTAGATGCAGTAACAGAAGCAGTAGCGAATAAACGACCGTGGAAAGCTCTTTTGAAGGATAAGACGGCTAATTCTGGAGATCCCGGGGCAGAGTTTAGCATAGTGGACTCATTTTCTTCCTTAGTGAAAGATGCTTCAAATCCTCTTTTTCTAGCTTGATAGTACATAAAAGCAGCCTTGAAAGCCAATTCATTAGCGTCAGCACCGGACAAACCAGACCAGACTTGAGTTTGGCCCTTTGGAGCAGCTTTTAAAACATTCTTGATGATACCTTCTAAATCCTTTCCTGGGAAATTACCGATTGCAGGTCTCTCTACAAGAGCTCTGATCATTTCAGGAGATTGAGCAGCTTTGATCAATGCAGGGTTGTTGTACCCAAGCGCAATCGAAGCAATTTGGGCATAGACGTCAAGATAGACGTTTCCATCGACATCAGCAATATAGTTACCAATGGACTTCTCGTAGTCAGCAACGAAATAAGCAGCTCTGGCATCGAAAACCTTGTCCAAACTTGCTAGAGCATCTTTAGATTTGGGACCTGGAATCTGACTGACGTTAATCGTTGGAGCTGATGGCTCGTCTGGATAGTACTTAGCAGCAGCAGACATTGTATTTATACCTAACCTTCGAAAATAAAAGATGAAGGGAAAATAAGGCAGACACTAAGAAGGAGAAGAAGAAGAAGAAGAAGATGATGATGAGAAGAGGTTTATATATTTCTTACATTGATACAACTGGCGATTCGTCGGTGGAAAGTTGGGACATTGACTCGGCGCGGAATTTGCCTGGCGGGAGTTGCTGGATAGGATAACTCTCGGTAAGAGCACTTAACTGAACTTTTTTTTGGCGGGGAAGTCAACAGCGGAGACTCGACGGGCTATCAGCCGGAGAAGAGCACCGCAACAGAACTTTGGTCTGGATGAGGGAAGAAGAAGAGTTCGGGGTCTGAGGAATACGGAAGACCAGCTCCATGAGAAAGCGTATAATCAGTTCCTCAACTTGGCCTAATTCCGCCAATCACAGTATATTTTCTCTGCCAGTTTGTGCTAGGCTTCAACGGCATTTTTAACTGTCTCTGAAAAGCCCGCGCGCATAATTACCAAATTAGGAATGATTTGATCGGTATTGACCCTAAGAGTCTATATAGCTAGTACTTCTCTTAGCGCACTACAACGACTATGCAAGAGCCTGCTATATATACTTAAAGTCGTAATGATTAATCATCAGCGAAAAAACGCAGAAACGTAACAGACATATACTCATGAAGACTTCCTTTCTCTCGTGTCTCTGATCTATAACCTATGATATAGCGATTATATAGTATAAAATACTTCAGAATATGAAAGAGCATCTCAAAAAGTTAAAACCAAAAGCTCGTGAATCATGGATATAAAGAAATATTATTTAAAAAAAGAACGGAATAGAGGGGAGAAAAATAGAAAACAGAAACATAATGAAATCAAAGAAAAGTCGAAAAATGCAGTAGTTCAATTTCCTTCAATTGGAGTCACGGGCAGATCTCCTGCTCTGTCCACTGATCATGGTCGTATCTCTTGTAAATGTAGCGAGATTGGTGTCCTTTCAGATCAACATAATCAACGTCGTCAGTCAATAGCACAACTAGCGCAAAGTTCTTCATACCTTCTGTTTCATTGCTACCATCAACTCCTCTTGAGATAGAATCCAGTAATTTTTCCTTCTCCTGTGTTAGTTCTGATCCTGGTTGAGGCTTTCTGAAAGAGGATTTCAACTTTCTTGATAACGCTTCCCATTTCGACTTCAATTCATTATCCCACTCTTCTAATGAAGGTTTTGGTGCTGAAGCCTGCATTGGTGAACCCTCTTGTTCAGAGAGTTGCAACAAATCTGCGCTCGAAGAGTATTTTTTCAACGAACTAGGCGAAATCAATGGGTATTCACCAATTTCCCTATTAATGTCCTCAATGTTATCCAAAGTCAACAGTTTAGCGACACCTTTGAGTCTGAATTGTTCATTTGTTTCAGGAAACCAAAAGCACGCTTCGAACTTAGAATTATTGGTTAAATCTTGAAATTTTTCCATCCTTATATCAGTAGTGAACGTGATGATATTTGTCTTTTTATCATTGAACAGGAACCCTCTGAATATGCATGTTCGAACCCTTGGTGAGCCATTGATATCAACAGTTGCGAATGAAAAAGTGACGAAGGGAGTAGATTCCGAATGTCTAGATATAGCATGTGTGAAAGCAGGAACCCATGGTGCCATGTACTGCATTTTCTCGACAAACAGAGATCGCTCTAAATATTATGATGAAAGCAAAGAAGCAACAGCAATGTATTAGGATTCACTTTGAACCAGCAAATTCCAAATCTAAACTTTGAATGTTTAGACGGCAGAAGGCTAAGCAAATATAATTTCAGTTGTTTGGAACAGACGGAGTAATTCTGAACCCAGAAAATAAAAATTCAATTTAATCTGGAGCCCTTGAAAGAAGCACTATGATAACAAAGTTGTGAGGACTTGTCACTCGCTCGAATCGATTCAAAAGATCGAACCGTGACTTCGAAAGAAGGAATTCTAGACTGAATAGCTTGAACTATCAAAGCTTCTATTTGCGAACTCGACAGTTTTTTTTTGTATTTCTATCCGCTTGTGTGAAAAAAAAAAGAAAGAGATCAGCGATTATGTAATCAATTTGCTGGGCTTCCAGATCGGGAAATAAATGTATAGCTTTCTTTGAATACGATCTGAAACGTAGAATCCATTTCAATTACAGCTGTTGATACGGAGTTGTAATACTTAGGAAGTATGTTTTGAGCCGCCTGTACACAATTTGTACACAATGGAATATTTTTGAGGGGCAATCGTGATTGATGGCGTACATGCCTTCGATATGAATGCCCTCATCTCATTAAGTAGAGAACGGATCTATAGGGACTACGAATCAACCTGTATAAATCCAGCAGAGCATGTTCAAAAAGAATCAGCGATTTTTAGTTCAGAGGCCACAAAAATTAGGGGTAAGAGATGACGAGAACAACAGGACATCGACTATCTTTGCCATAGAATAAAAACTCTTGCGTAAACTTTTCACATCCCTCCGCTTGCCGGAACAACATAATAAATTTTGAAGTAGGTCACACATCACTGAAGAAGGAAAAATGCGTAGATGTTACAAGCCTGCAAAGCTCCAATATAGAAGCAGGTGAATTATTTTTTTGATGAACAGAAACTGGTCTCGATGTATACGCTAAGAGAGGACGATTTCCGAATTTGATGAACAGTTTGTGTTAGATCATAACATGGCTGACAGTATCAAAATATGAACAACTTAAAAACAAATACGTTGACAAAAACAAGCTCTACTCACGGGCTCGATGTTATATTTGTGGCCCAAAGTAAATAAATTGCATTTCATTAAATGGTGCTGATTGATCGTATATACATATATGCATGTGAAAATACAACTGTGTCTATCTAACAGTGGCATTTGGAAGGCTAGCAGTTGCGGGCTCATCAGTCTCTTCACAAGTAAGGTAGTATGAATTATTCTCATCTTTGTAAATAACTCGACCTTCATTGTCAGTGAACAAACGCTTCTGTAGTTCATCCCAAACTTTACTTTTCAGTCTCTTTATTGGATGATTCCCTGTGAATGGCTTAAAGTACAAAGCCGCTCCTATTGATGCTGAATTTGGTGATCGCACAATAGCTACTTTTACATCATTAGACTCAATTTTTTCAGCTGCCAATATCATAGCCTCAGACTTGATCCCTCTCATCTTCGAAGGTTTCAAATTGATGAGTACTACAACCTTCTGATGAAGGAGCTCTTCTTTTTCGATATAATTCACCAACCCACTGCATACTGTCAGCTCATCTCCTCTCAGTTCCGTAAGCTCATCATTACTGTCATCCGAGATACTAATCTTAGAAACGTACAGCTTATCAGCATCTGGGTGCTTGCTACACTGCTTTATGAAACCAACTCTCAGATCAAGTAGTGAAGGTAACGGCTCTGTAACATGAATATTAAAAACTTTCATTATCTGCTATTATCAAACAATTTTCTTACTCGTGGGAACAGCACTCTCACTGCTAAAGTATCTCAGAGTCCTACTTCTTAAAGATAAACTAGCTTTAAGCAATCTTAGGATCTTGGTCATTGAACAGTCTCGTTTGAATTATTCAGCTCGATCTGAAATACCTGAATGGATCTCGAAAGTCCAATTATAAATTCTTTCTGGTGTGAGGATGCGAAGGTGTGTCTAGCAACAACCACCACTACAAATAAAGGTATAAGCAATAAAGTAGACGATAAGTTTTTTCAAGCAATAGAGATCATCGTGGTGGGTGAAAGGAAGGTCGTGGAGTTTAAACTGACTATGTAAATATCATAAGCAGATGAGCTACTCATGTAACGCTTTGATGTTTGGAATTGGACCAAGAGGTGTAATACCGTTGGGGTTGATTCCAACATGGGACTTTGTATAATGGAACTTAATGTGATCAAAATTGACAGTATCTCTGATTAACTTATGGTTCCAGTAAATGTCTCTGACCCAGTCATGAATATGAGGATAATCACCACGTATTGTTCCAATATTGCATTTGAAATGCTGAACGTAGACAGGATCAAATCTGATAATAGTGGTAAACAACCTGATATCAGCTTCAGTTAGCTCGTTGGATAGTAAATATTTGATACCTTTAGACTTGTTTTCGTTCAAAAGTTTCTCAACCTTATCCAGATGCTCGAATAAATTTCTGACTTCCTTTTCATAAACTTCCTGCTTCGTTGCAAAACCTGCTTTGTAAACAGCATTGTTTATATTTTCGTAAGTTAATTCGTTGAGTTCATCGATTCTAGATTGAAGGTCTTTTGGGTAATAGTTCAACTTCTTTTTTTCGGGATCATCAATCAGCTCATTGAATTCACTATTCAAAAATCTGATAAGCTCTGAACTCTCATTATTAACAATCGTCTCGGTTTTCTTATCCCAGAAGACTGGCACAGTAAACCTACCGTCATACTTGGAGTCGGCCTTGAAGTACAGTTCGGATAATCTTTTGAAGTGATATAAAGGTTCCTCAGTAGCAGCATCGCAATGGTCTTCAGTAGATGGAAATCTCCAGCCTTTCTCATCCATATGCCAATGCACAACAGATAAACCCACAATTGAATCTTTTGATATTGAGGATGTTTTGGGATCGTAATCTTTGATCAATCCTTTGGTGGTAAGATATATGAAAACCCGATGAGCCCATGGGCAAGCAAGGGAAATGAAAACATGGTATCTTCCTTTCTCTGGTAAAAATTCACTACCGGGCTGGGATGATACAACACTTCTGAAAGAAGAGGCCTTTCTTTTGTACGCACCATCTTTTGAAGCAAATTGAAGGATCTTGATACCGTTCTTCTGTGCCTGGGACTGTTAGTTCAGTTCTTGTAAGCAACTGAAACACATACCTGTGACATTATTGTTTGAATAGAGTAACCGACTACTATGAACCAAGAAGCAAAGGCAGGAACTGTAGGATACACATGTAACTTTATATCCCTCTCGATGATATGTTGCTCTCTGATTGCTAATATCTTACTGATTACTGACAGATGATGCATAACAAATATTACATAATAATCGCGAGCTGTATCAGTTATAATGCTCGAAGTTGACTAAACACGGAACAAAGTGTGACTTCAAAGAAGGCTGGAAGCAGCTATTGGGTAAATGAATTTCTCTACGGATGCAGAGGTCCATAAGAAGATCTCTTCACTGCTAGAGGAGTTGGAAGATAGTCAGAAGACGGTGTACGTACACCATGAGAATCAAGAGTTGTTTATAAACCCGGAGCTCTTCTCTATCCAGCAGAAACAGCTTGCTGCTGATACTTGTGAGACGATTGACATCCAGAGATCTCAAAGTGACAGTCAAAGGCTACCAAATGAAAGCCTGCATAAAGACACTTCTTACCATAAAGCACCGATCTCATCTGGTGCATTGGTTGAGACTGACATAAATATAATTCCTATTTCTGATACTTCTGAACAAACTGATGACTCAGATACGCACTCTAGGAGCACAAATCAAGAGAATACTAAGATCGAAGAAAGAAACATAGGGAATGGCCGCGGACGAAAGCCTCGGATACCTAGAAAGCCAAGGGAGAAAAAGATTTCAGAGAAAATAAGAGTTAAAAGGCACACCCTTTTGACTCGTCCTGTTTCGTTGCCTATAGTGGAAGAGACTGATGCAAAGGAGAAATCCTTTATATGTTCCGTTCCTGGATGTGATTGGAAATTTCGCCGGAAATCTGACATGCTAAGGCACCTACGAAGTCATGAAAAACCAGTGTTCCATTGTCCCTATGCTGTCATGACGAATGAATGGCACAAAGGCGCAGAATCATTTTATAGAATGGACGTCTTCAATAGACATATGAGGCATGTTCATTTCAAAGAAGATGTGGCTACTGAAAAAACTCAAAAGGCAATACGGCCTGGGTATTGTAAAGTGTGCAAGAAGAGATTTGAAGAGTTTAGACCGTTCCTTGAACATAGCTTTGAGTGCGCATTGACAGATCGAAATCCTGGTGAAATTGATAGGATGGCGCCTTTCAAGGGCAAGATTGACCTAAGGCTGGACAATCTGTACGAAGATGATGAGAGTCTAAGTTCTAAGCTCACTCCAATTGATGAAGTAATACGGACTCTAGAGAAAGAGGCAAGAGAGCTAAAGAAAAAAAGCTATTTGGGTCCTGATTTATCTCTGCAAACTTCAATCCGCTTAGTCAAAAATACCCAACAAAGGTTGAAAAGCAGCTTCATTCCGCAAAAATAGTAGATAGATAGATAGATTATAGATAGTGTCCTAAGTCGGTTGCATACTATTAGAAAGTGATTAAACAAATTAATTAATAGATTACTTGCTGATTGCGTGACTCGTTAAAACTGGATCAGTCAAAGCATTGACTAAGACGACATTGTTCTTTATGTAGTAGTCATCCGTCTTGTCAATATTATCAAGATCAATAGCCTTACTCAAGGGTTTGATTACGAACGTTTTGAATCCTAATCTACTGCTGGATACTGCAGTAAATTTGACGCAGTAGTCATATGCTAGTCCGCACACAAAAACGTTCTCGATATCATTTTTTCTCAAAAACGCCTCTAACTCAGTTTTATTATCATTCCAAACGTCATTAAATGCGCTGTAGTAATCACGATCCTGTAGCTGCCCTTTCTGGACAATTGTTTTTGGAACCTTTATCTTTTTATAAGCCTCAACTAGTTCCTCTGGAAAACTAGCACCATGACAAAACTGAACACAATGAGGAGGCCAAACCGTTTGAAAAGCTTTAACAGTAGGGTCTTTAGTTGATGTGAATTCTATATTTTCAAACGGTTTAGTGTTCGAGTGGTTAACTGCAAAGGATGTATGGTCTTTTGGGTGCCAATCCTGACTGTACGCAATTGCATCCCATTTGTATTGTGAATTGTCCAGAAGCTTCAACACTCCTGGGATGATCTCGTCACCATTTTTGACAGCAAGGGAACCTTCTGGCAAGAAGTCGAACTGAATATCAATGACAAGCAAAGCCGATTTTCCAGACATTGAAGATGTAGTTCGTGTTTTGTGTTTTATGACTGAGAAAGTTTTGTAGACTGGATTAGAATAAACAATATAGAATCAGATCGGGGTTATTCAATTAATAAATAAGGCTTGCTTGTTCAATAAATCATTTGATCTTTTGTTAATACCCATCTAGCAAATTCTGAGCAATATTTCCTATTCTGTCCATTTGTGCAGAATTTGCAGATCGAAGATTTCCAAACACAGTAAGACGTTTATGCAAATACAAGCTACTCCACATTATCAGGCTGCTCCAAAAACAAAACGGTGCAAAACCTAAAAAAAGAAAACTGGATTCAATTGTAACATATCTCTATCAGAGCAATAATCACATGCAACAATCTACAAACCTTTTTGCAACAGTCTTGTACAGTACATATTGATTTCAACGACGATTTTGCGATCTATAAATTTATACCTGGTTCAAGCACGACATTATTTTCATAAAAAATTTATTCGACCTAATTCAGTAATTTCTGATTAAGGTAATTACATTGATTGATCAAGACTTTTTCAAGAAAGAAGCTATCCATTAAACTATTTGTTAGTACAGAGAAAGAGGGCCTGGTGGTACTGTATTGAACTGGACAAGCATGTGGCCGGATATATTAGTAACTAGGTAGTCTAATGCTGCTCAATAGGTATACTTTAGATTAATTCGAGGTTGGTTTCTTGTTCAAATTCTGCGTTGAGTATGTGTTCATTTCGCGTTGGTTTCAAGTTTGTCTGAATTAAGAAAAAAAGATGGGTTTTTAGTTATTGCTTCCAATTTGTGCTAGGCAAGCTAGAACTGTTGGCGTGTAATTTCTGAGTGGATACTGAAAAACAGAGAACAAGTTGAATAAGTAATTACTGGAGTGCCCTATCCCTGATTATTGAAACTGTGTCAGCTTCTTTCCACTGACTTGGTTTTGGAAACCCTCTTTTTTCCAGTTCTTGCCGTTCTCTGAAGCATGTTCGAAGAGCAATTCAAAGGTCTTCAGCTTGTCGAGCACGCGCAGCGTGCCTATGCTGCTGATAATAAGGGTTATATATTGGATCTCAATAAAGAAGGCAAGTTTGAGGTTATGGCTTCACTTGACGACGATGCCAAACGGTTTCTTCAAGATCTTAACTGGTTGGTAGATCTTAACAACAGACCTCTTGATGAGCCGACTGATGAGGCGCTTGATGCAACGCTTGACGGTATTCTGAGCAGAATTGCCCCATCCATTGCGAAGCTAACCGCTACAGATATCTCCTTTTCCAGTGAGCTACTGCACTTTTTACAGGTCGTATCGCTGATGATAGCAAACTACGAGATCAATAGTCGAATCAAGCAAGATATGTCGCAGGCTTCCATTGATAATATTTCCATGATATACTACAAGGTGTTGAACATTCTGAGGTCTCTTGATGTACATTATGATGATTTCCTGCTAACAAAGACATCCTTTATTAGCCCTTTGCTGATCACCATTTCGTTTTCTCACAAGCTCAATAATCCCATGAAATCCACACTGGTCACTGTATTGGCTATACTTTTCACTTATTTGCTGAGAAACGAATATCTAATCAAACCGGTTTTGCGCTCATTTATAGTCGCTCCAACCACGAATATGAACATGTTTCAAATTTTTAACAAGCTTTGGGATAAAACCCTCAACTCCACGAACATGACTAACAACACATACTCACCAGGCCCGATAGACATTATCAATCGATTGAATGCACTCGATGATCATGAAATCTCGCAAGCTCTACTAGAAACCGTGTTCCCATATCACTTGGATGGGTATCTCTATGATTTATCACAATCAACGTTGAAGCTCTACTCCGATTTGATGAGTATCAAGATGAATACAGACATCAGTCAAGCTTTATCGAACTTACTATCACGAACCGCAAAAGCTTCGAATTCACAACTGCTATTTATCTTATTAGAGACATTTCGTATAACTGGTACATTCAAGGAATTGGAAAGAAAGGAGGAATACAAACTTCAAGTCTCGTACATATCTTTTAAAACCTCATTGGCCCCTTATATCTACCAAAAAGAAAGTTATTCCTCACTTGAATTGAGATCCAACGTTTTGGATAAAGAAATTCTTCTCGTACTGGACAAATCTTTTTTATTGAGATACCAGGTACTTTTTGAGGTCATTGATCATAATTACAAGATAGACTACAGAGCAGATTTTCCCATGTTATTATCATTGGAACAGTCGCTTATCCTGGTGAATGAGGATTTCGAGCTTCTTAAGGATCACAGCATCCTATCAGATCTTGGATCAGCATTATCTTTACCTTCAGTATTCACTTACATTACATTTATCCTTGCTAAAGCATTATTATCACATTTAAATCCTAAGAAGAAGATGTACAGCAGATTTGAAGATATAATGGACTTGAGTCATTTGCCTCCGCTACCTAGATCACAATTCCTGGATTTTGGATCTGACGCAGTTTCGAAGACTCAGCTGAATTTGAACAATTTCCAGAAGCTTGTATCATGCTTACATCTATCGCTTTCACTGTTGCAGAAAACCATTTATGGATATATTAAAAGTGGGAATTCATTGAATGTTATCAAAAATCTCGATAACTTAAAACAATACATGGAATTGAAGTCCTCCAATAAACTACTTGAACTTTACTTTGCAGCTTTGTTTGGAATACTAAGCATTACAATTGAATTTGAATCAAAATCAAAATCAATGTTGTATAACAGAAGTGGTGATCATTTTTCAGCAATATTTTACGATTATGCGTCAGTTGGCTCTGTTCTCAAGCTTCAAGTTTTCAGAATTTTTGACAAATTATTTGGTCTATATGATTCATTGGCTATCTACGTTTTAGTGAAGTTTGTCAGCGATATATCTCTAAAAGACCTGAAGCTCCAGAGAATTTCAATGGAATTGCTCAATTATCTTGTTTTTGAAACTAAGAACAATCTCGATGATATGATTGTTAACAATAATATTTTGAAACAGATTTTCACCAATTATATCAATGTTTGGAATGACGGTTCCACTCCATTCAAGTCTTTCGAGAAACTTTTGGGTTTGAGTGAAGTCGAGGAGGAGATAGTCCAGCTTGATATCGCTAAATACCAAAAACTTTTAGGTTTTCAAGTTTCTGAGACTCTAAGTAACACCTCTCCATTGAGTTCTTCTGGTTCATTGATCAATAACAGCAGTTTCATTAGCGACAATAATTCTTCGTTCCAACAAAAAGAAATCAGCAGCAAATCTACTCTTCCTACAACTTCATCATCATATGTGAATTCTTCTCAGTTTATGTACAATAACAATTACAATCAAATTAATAGCAATACTACTTTAACAACACCATCCACAGCTACCTCTTTTACATTTAATGATTCATTCAATCATAACTTTTCACGGGCAACTGCTGATGATTGTACGAAATCCAGTTACAATCATATCAAATCTATTCAAAGTTTTGTACCTCAGCAGTTTGATTTAAACTCCAACAGAGCTCAATACCACAGCAGTTTGGATCAATACAATAGGTATTGATCATACAGATACACCTCTTGCTCTCAAATATTACTAGGACACTGCTCATTTTTCACTTTTAAGGTCGCTAGATTTACCGATGTTGAAAAACGTTGGGATATCTGTTGAATTTACTAGTTACAGACTCTCTCAGTTTTAAACTTTCCTGATTTTTGTTACATTAAATTTACCTGAACAATTTCCAAAGACTTTTGCTGGAATATATTATTTTTCATCATAATTTATAACTATGATCTAAGTGATTGATACAGTAGGCAAAATCTGGTAGACATCAGGTCGATTACTCGCTAACTAGTTATCTATATAGCAGTGCTACCCATTATTGAAAGCTGCTATACTTGACCCATTTGAACACTGATTCCTTAGGGTTAATAAGTTCTCTATCATTTTTCTTCTCATATATCGCACCGCTCCCTTCTCCCAAGCCAACAATGACATCTAAATAAAACGAAAAATCTTTAAAGTCAAATCCCTTTGCGAATCTAGCCTTTGCTTCTGCCAGACCTTCCTCTGAGCTTACATATTTAGGAGTCAACTTATCACCGGTCAACTTTTCGTATCTACTGATAGCATCTTTGTATGTGACTTCATCAGAGTACACACGAATAGTGTCTGGTAACGAGTTGTAGTTATCTTTGGTAACAATAGCAGCGACAGTTTTTCCGACATCACTAAGGAATGTTGGGTTCAGAAGAGTTTGTTCCTTCTTGTCACCAATAATTGTAATCTCTTTCGTTTTCAAATCACCCCCCAAAAGACCGATTCCATATGGTTCAGGTACAATTCCAGTTTCATCATCAAAGAAAAATGCAGTTATGACATCAATTGTCTTGATACCTGCTTTTCTTGCAGCATCACTATGCTGGGTCTTAGTAGCCAAAAATTCCGGCAAGTACTTCGAAGACGCAGAGATATCTAAACCAAACTGAGATGGGATGTATAACTGGATTTTGCTTTTGGACACGGCTTTTAAGATATCGTCTTGTGCTGCTGGACCTGCCAAATTGACTAACGCATCCACACCTTTAAGAGCACCCTCGATATCTTTGAAATCATAGTACTCGACCTTCGAAGAATCGTAATCCTTCTTGTCCGAGTGTGTGATGATTCTTATTGGGTAATTGATCTTGGAGGAAATTGTAGAGCTTAACAAAGCAGTTAATACTGGTCTGCCTAGGAAACCATTGACACCAATGACAGCAATTCTGTGGGACATTTTGATTTGGTAATTGAACTCAGTAGTAAATATATATATATTACTGACCAAGATGCTAACTCAAGCGAGAGGGTATAGCAGTCTTAAATAGCATTTGCAACCCTGGCTGATGGAATTTGTCTGTATTATTGCTAATCCTCATAGTTTCTTGTTATTCACATTGTATTTTCCGGAAGTTTAATACTTGATTTAGCCGAAAATGCATTTTTTATTTAGCCGAGAATCCATTAGTAATTGCAAACCTCCTTGATGAGGTTGAAAATTGAAGACAAAAGAAGAGTGAAGCAGGGTGTTGAAAATTGCGGGAATACTTGTGGCTGAGACAGGGATGTTTCCTCAATTGTTCGATATTATTTAACCTGTTTACACGTTATTCATTTATTTACGTCAGGAAGATGACTAATGTTGTAGATCAAAAGGCTTTCTTATTCGCTCACTACTACTCATATTCTAGCTGCATTGCATGTTCTGCTTGCTATCATTTTTGTGCGTTATATATTTATCAGATAATCTATCGTTAGAGAGAGTTGTATGTCGTCCACTTAAACAGCGACTGGCCTGGATTTATAATCTCCCGTTCATTGTCTTCTACCCAAACTATACCCTTTTTTTCTCCCAATGCAAATAGAGTGTCGATGTAAAAGCTAAAGTCGGCGAAGGAGAACCCATTTGAGAGTCTTTCATTGGCCTCCGTGAGCGCAGCTTCTGTAGAGAGGTACTTTCTAGTGAGAATTACGCCCGTAACTGTCTCATAGTGTTTGATAACGTCCTCATATGTAATGATGTCTGAATAGATACGAACTCTGTCGGGCAACGAACTATAGTCGTCTCTAGTGACAATTGCAGCTACTGCATTCCCGATGTCACAAAGAAATGTAGGATTTATCTGTGTCTTCTCTTTAGAGTCTCCAATTATAGTGATTTCCTGTTTTTTCGAGTTACCACCCAGTATATCAAGAACAATAGGATCGGGTGCGAACCCAGTTTTCTCATCGAAGAACAAGCCAGTACATATGTCAACGGTTTTGAGTCCTTGATTTCTTGCCTTCTCGCTTCTTTCTGTTTTTAATTTAACAAACCCTGGGAAAGTTCTGCCAACCTCAGCTAAATCAGTACCGAATTGGGATGGAATATAAAGCCCTACCTTGTTCTTCGCTGCTGCACCTATGACAAGGTCGTGTGGTGCTGTACCCCCTGCCAAATTCACAAGTGCATCAACGTCCCTGAGAGCTTCTTCTATGTCGTCTAGCTTATAGTACTCCAGTTTTGAAGAAACGAATGGCTGCGAGTCGGAATGTGTGATCAATCTTAAAGGGTACTTAATGCTTGAAGTTACTGATGAGTTTGACAACAAGGCATTGACAACAGATTCACCCAAAGAACCATTCAAACCGTAGATAGCAATAGTGCGACGAGCCATAAGACTTTTGAACAATTATTCAGAATATAATTCCCCACCCCCTTGTGAGGAACTTCTAATGGATTTCAAACACACTCTTTGATATCCTTCTTATTTGTTACTTGCTTTCCCGTAAACTGTCATTACAGCTCGGTCAAATAATATAATCGTAGCCTGCCTGGCACAGACACTTCAATAGCATGTACTTAAGAAAAGGCATACAATTCATTGTTTCTTTCAAAATGATATACAGCTAAATAATCTACTACAAAGGCCGATAAATTCACTCGTACTTGTAAAGAAATTTCTGGTTTCTGCTCACTTGTGTTTTGAGATATATGCCTCTATGCATAGCTGCAGCCACAATCAACATTTTTCCTAAGGAACTACCGATCTCTTTATTCCATTAAGTTTCGCTTGGAATCCGAAATCATTCCGTTGTAACCCTTCTTTTCCCGCTGTTATATCTAACAGAGAGCCACTAAGCAATCAGTAACGGTCCCTTGGCCCAGTTGGTTAAGGCGTGGTGCTAATAACGCCAAGATCAGCAGTTCGATCCTGCTAGGGACCATTAATTTTTTTTTTCTTCTTCGAAGAATTAAGCTAATGCTCGAATGTCCTAATTCCGTTATGGCCACCTTTTCGATTGCCTTTCGTTCACATGTGAAGGAATGGCTATTTCTGTTATATATAGTTGGAGGTGATCCACATAGGCAATCTTTGATTGATGTACCTATAAACGAAAGCCTTACATTAGAGAATCCAGTTTTCAACAACTGCACGATCTCATTCCATATTTAGGGTTATTCTGAACATAACTTGCAACCTTGCCACCACTCAACTTTTGTGTCAAGGCTGGTCGTCACTCATTCATTGCATTTACTGCGATATTCACACTGGAAAGAATATCATATACCAACTGAAAAAAAAGAAATGGGTAGCGTAGAACAAGTACAAGTATCTGATGTCAGTTCAAAGGACTCGACTGAGAGTATAAGGGAAAATGCGCAGAGTCATGTCATTGGAAAAACTCCAAATGGAGAATCGTTCAAGGTCCCGGAGACGCACGATATGGTAAGATCGCTATTTGACCCAACGATACACAAATCGTACGGGGAGATTTTGATCTGTTTATGCCTGGCCTCAAACTATTTGGTATTTTTGGCGTTGGATACACCAAAGGCACGAATTGTTGGATTTCTCGGACTCTATCTTTTTTGGAGGCTTGCCTATAATTTTGGTATTGGGATCATCCTGTACTATCAGTCGAATTACAATTCGTTGGTGAACTTTGCTGAAAGTCGCGATCTTTTCAATCCAAAGGAGTACAAGACCATTTTACAAAGAATTGTGAAATTGGAAGTCAAATCGAAAATGGGAAAGTCCTACGATATTTCGAAATACCCTGTTGAATTCAACACCTGGATCATTTTCAGACAGTTTGTGGATCTTGTTTTAATGCAGGATTTTGTCACGTATATATTCCTAGTTATTAGCTGTGGTGAAAACAGTGCGCTATCTCAATCTGAATTTTTGAATTTCTGGCGAATCTTCCTTGGATGCTTACTTATAGGGCTAAACCTTTGGGTGAAGCTTGATGCTCATAGAGTTGTCAAGGATTATGCTTGGTATTGGGGTGACTTCTTCTTCCTAGAGGAGAATGAGCTCATTTTTGATGGTGTTTTCAACCTGTCGCCTCATCCGATGTATTCTATTGGATATATTGGTTATTACGGCTTTGCCTTGATCACCAAGTCATATCTCATACTGATCGTGTCTCTAGTTGCTCATTTCTTACAGTTTGTCTTTTTGATCTATGTCGAGAATCCTCATATTGAAAAAGTTTATGGCTCTGATACCGTTGAAAATACCGTGGAGGAGCTTGAGATCAAGGAAAACTATCTGAAGCCATTGATAATTTTCAAAAACTTCAATCCTATCAGATTAACTGATTATTTGACGCTTTTGATCAATATCTACACCGTTGTTTCTCCATTCATAGTCCAACCCCAGTCCAATTTATGGACGACAGTTTTTTTCAGTTTTGCGCTAGTTGTGAAATTGACTCAAGCTATTGCCACTAGTATTATTCTAAAGAAGCAAAGTGAGGATAAGTTTTGGACAAAGCTGTATTTGAAATATGGTCTGGATAACATCACTGCCTATTCTAATTGGCAAGCTCTTTACAACTTTCTTCTGAATTTATCTTACTCTTCCTTGCTAGCTTTAACCTTTCGCGAGATCTTAAATGGACAGTATAAAGAGGGCAATTGGCTATTGCTAAGATTCATTATTGGGGGGTTACTGATTCTATTGCAGATCTGGACCTCTGATTCCATATACAAATCAATTGGTGACTTTGGCTGGTTTTACGGTGATTTCTTCTTACCTAATATGTCGAGAAAAAATCTTACAACCTCTGGTATTTATAGATATTTGAATGACCCTGAAAGACTACTGGGAATAAGTGGCATTTGGGGACTCTGCTTGATAACGTACTCTCCATTTGTCTTTGTCATATCCATCGTTTGGACCATTCATGTCACGTTGTTTTTGAATTTCGTTGAAAAACCTCACATGGTGAAAATTTATGGTGAACAGGTTCTTCAACAAGTTTCAGGAGTTTCTTTAACTATAAAGCAGCTGATTCCTGGTACTTTTAATAACAAATTTGATTCGATATACACGAAAACTTTCAATAGAGTTGATAACTATATCAAGAGAAGACAGTCATCTACCGTTAGAAAAGAAGTTCCGTCATTATTGACTGAAGACTTATCAAGCAGTGATGAGATTATAAATGAAGGCTATTCTATAAAAGTTTTGAATATCAGCAATTCGAATTCAAAAATCGAGATTGGCACACCAATCGAAGTGAAATGGGAAGCTCCAGCAACTCATTCAAAGAAAGACTGGATCGGCCTGTACAAGGTGATCAATAGTGGCTCTTTCAGGCATAAAACTTCTGTTTCTAGCTCTGGTCATTGGATTGCAGTTTCTGAAGAAGGGTATGAGAGGCCTATTGGAATTCTCAAGAAGGAGTCGAGCAAAGATGGACTGTCTTCTGGTAGTGTCAAATTCTACGGGGATACGCTATGGCTCGAAAAGGGTATTTATGAGATTCGATATCATCATGATAACACACATAACGTTCAAGCCATTTCGAGACCGTTCGAAATATACGTTCCTGAAATCGAAGTTACAAACGACGACAAATTTGCTGATTCGTTATTTCATCTGATCAATCGGGTTATACGTCTCGAAGATGCAAATAGTATCATAGATTACAAGAAATATGATGCTAGTCTCATAGGCCATATTGTTTCAGAATCGACTGGTATTGAAATTGCTGAGCAAGTCATGCACAAATTGAAAACTGTTTCACAAATTGCAGAGAGGGTTCAAAAATCTAAGGCAACTCTAGATGAACTAAACAAGGAAGATTTCTAAATATTTTCACTTGCATTCAATACACTTTATACATAGGAACTTTCATTTATTTCGGAGTGTTTAAGTCTGACAAATATGTTATCAATGCATTTTTGCTCACTTCTGATTTTTTCTGTAGTCTTTTAATTATTTCCGGGAAGCTACCCAAATCACCATCCGAATCACACCATATCCCAACGAGTTCGCTGGTTTTCACAAAGCTTCCTATCGTGTTATTTCTCAAGTCAAACGCTGAAGCAACGAGATCTAGTATCTCAATCTTGGCATCGACTAAAGCCAATGTGGTAGTATCCGATATCAAACTCAGCAATTTCAAATATAGTCTATTCGTATCTTGTACCGATATGACGTTTATGAACACGTCTATTCCTGACTTTGGATATCTTCTCAAATTAATCACTGGAGTAAAGTTGTTCTCAATATAACTGCAAAACCTGTTATTAAGATATTCATCAATCAACCCAGTACTGTCATCAAGGTGAACAGTCAGCGACGCCTTCTCCGCAAAAATCCCTCTGATGGGGCGAGGACCGTAAATTGAAACAGAAACTACATTCCCATCCAACTCTAGATATCCTGATCCGTTTGCATTAGTGATGAGTCCATTCCTTAGGAACGTTCGACTTATTTGGGATTCGATGTCATCTTCCTTCACAGCATCAATCTCCAGACTCGTTTGCTGCTTTTCTGGTAGAGTATCAAATGTCAGCGGCTGAGATTCAGCTGGCCCTAGTATTCTTCTTCTATCAGTTACAGTGCTCATCTATGGGCTGCTTAATCCAATAACCTAGCATTTGCACACAAAATAACCAACCTCTCTCTATCTCAAGGCTCTATAAATTTTTCGGAGCTTGATGTTGCGCGCACACTTTCATATTTCTGATTATCAAATCCTTTTCTGTTTGAAAGTTACCCTGCCTGTTGATAGAGGACATAGTCGCGTGCCGAGAGAGATCGACAAGATATCTCAAGATCTTATCTGACAGCTGCTGCAACTCTCGGCATACAGGACTTTTATCAATCTTACCTACAAAAGATTTGACAGCACTTTCGGCAATCAAGAGGATATGGGTTCGTACACTCAGTAAAGTAGTAACTATCTAAAGTCGGGGTATTGAATTAAGAGTAGTAGTGATGATCATAGAAGGATAGCGTTTTTGGCTTGACGTGCGATGGAAGTCTCCTGAGTAGGCGAATTATACTCGGGGACATAGTCGAATTGAGGTGGTTCGCTTTCTAAATCTTGGAGCCTTCTTCTTTCCAATTCGTTCTTGTCTTCCTCACTGGTAGCATTATCTGGAACAGCATTTCTTATTGGGTTGGGAGTGATGGTTGGAACGTGCGTTTCTACCTCTGAAGTCTGAGGCTGCTGTGAGTGAGATTCTGACTGCGATTGCGAGTAGCTTGGTGCTGGAATGTAGGTTTGCTCTTCCTCACTGATGAGCGGTGGTTCAGATGGTAAGAGAGCTTCTTCTCTCAGTCTCATCGCTTCCTTCTCAGAAACTCTTTGAGTCTCAATACCCTCTGGAATTTCTGGGAATGAGAATTCTACTTCTTCTGTTGTTATGGATAAAGGTGCAGATTGATTGCCAACTGTTGCGTTCTGCTCATGGCCAATACTCAAAGGACTGACGGACGTAAGGCTTGAAGCTCCAATCATAGAACAATCAAGACAAGGCGAATTATCATTTGCATCCATGACTTCATTGAGATGATTTGATCTTGCCTCATGAGCTGTCGTGGAAGTGCTATTGTGAGCTTCACTTGTATTCTGTGATTTCTGGTCTTTGTAAATCCGATCAGTTCCAACGATAATTTCTGTATTCAATCCCAAGAAGTGCTTGACTCTTTTTAGCTTATCAACATTCACCATCCCCAATTCAGATTTCGAGATCTCTATATCTTGTTCAGAGTCTGTGTTGAATATAAAGGTATGAGGGAATTTGGTCTTAGAGGTTTTAGCACTGGAACTGGTCCCACTGATGATCACATTTTTACTAGATATGTTTGCTAGAACTTCGACATAATATTGGAAGGTGACAATTGGACTTCCAACGATTGTAGGAAATGCATCAGCTGGTACTCTCAAAGAAGTACTGATCTCTGAAGTCAAGGTATTTGGATCGATGTATAAAGGAGCCAAAGTCTGGCACAAGTCTTTTCTAAAACACTGAATTGGTGTTTCCGGGTCATTGTCAACCCTGCATAACCTTATGAGTGTGATTATTATCCCATTTGAGACTTGAATTGGTTTATGATGCTCTACTCTTATCTTTAAAGGTATTAGTTCCCCTCGCAAAAACCCCGAAGCGGGTAGGTCGACAGAAAGCCTCACTGGGTGTGATCCATGAGTCGAACCAGAGTTATTATTTGCAGAAAGATTGCTATTTGATTCATTACTGTTATCACTGATATTGGTATACTGTGTTGCATTCGAATTGACTGTGGATGTCGATGAAATCGTCTTCTTGAGCCTTTTATCTGTCATCTTCATGGTTGCCGTTTTTGTCTGAGGTTTGGGTATTCTAGCAACATTAATTTGCACTATTATGGAAAGGTTTCTATCGCAATGGTAAATCGAGTTCTTGTGATGCATAATGTCATTGAAAGACGATCCTGATTGACTGGATATTGGTGATGATATTAAGGATTGATGTGGAAGGCTCTTGTTGTAATTTAATGACGCCCTCACTAGGTATGAAATGGCCCCTTTCTCAAAGTTGATGGACGTATATATGCCTTTCTTAGGTAGCCGTACAGAAAAAGGAAATCTGTGTTCACCTTTACTCAGGGCAACTATATCAGTTTCTGGGGGCTCGCTATCTGATGAAGCTGGATTTTTGAGGTTATCTTGTCCATATATCACAGAATTGTAGTTGAAAAGCACATGTGGTTTATTTCGAACGTTTGTTGTGGAATTAGATTGCTTGATTCTGATAAACCCTACTAAAGTCAACGAGATATTGATATCAACAATGTTTTTCTTCAGGTCTAGCACAATGATACCCGTAACATGATCACCAGGGTTCCAGCTCTTATGGGGTTCATCCAGTTCTATGTAAAAATCTTGCACTAGATTGAATTTGTCAAAGCTCAGACCTTTTTTCGCGCTATTGGTTGAGGCTGACCCAGGCTTTTGGGCGGGCAGGAAGCGCTGCACTGCTCGCCTCATATCGTGATACGTCAACTTGGTGCTCGTAGACAAGTCACTAGCTCAATATGGTCCAACAAATCTCAAATTCAACACCTCCTATTTCACTTTCGAATGATTGTACTTGACTTGTGTTGCGTGTAGAAAACTTAATGAACAATATCAGCAACTACCAAATTAACCTGAAAATGCAGATTATACACTTGTATCCACTTTATTCCAGTTATGTCTTCTGAAAGGATACCTCTTAGCCTTGATCAACTCTCCGTCGTTGTAGAAATGTAATATTGTTCTGTTTTAGATGGTTTTGATATCAACCGCAGCTGGAGTCTCTATTGACCCTAAAGGGATTACCCGCATTAATCGGAAATTAGCAGGTTCGGTATATAAAAGATTAGTAATCGACATAGCTACATCTTACTGTGAACGCTCTGAGGAAACTGAGCACAGCATATGAACCTCTATTTAACTAAAATACATACAGCCTTTGCTATAGAAGAAAAAAAAAAATTAAAATCGAATCAACAATTAAAGAGATGCAAACTTCTTTTTCGACAACACATGCAATATGAACGACAAATACTCTAAGGATTAGTCAAAAGTTTTCTTGTTACCTTTGAACTCTGCAGTAATTGGGGCACGGTTGCTTCCAGTAGGAGTAAATGATTTTCTGCCTCTGTCACCACCAAATGACTTTCTGTCACCACCGAATGACTTTCTATCACCACCAAATGACTTTCTGTTATTGTTGTCCCTTGGTGCACTGAAATCAAGACGGACTGGTCTTCCGTCGATGTATTCACCATTTTTTGCTGCTAAAGCGGCCTTGGCTTCATCGATTGAGGAGAATTGGACATAACCGAAACCTTTTGGTTGTTCGGTTTCTGGATTTGTAGGAATTCTAACTGAAACAACAGAACCAAACTCTGAGAAAAGTTCAAACAAGTTGTCTCTGTCAGCGTTGAAAGACAAGTTTCCTAAGAAAAGCGTATCAGATGGTTCAGATGGTGCATCACCGTACTTAGAAGCTCTATCGTTGTTTCTGTTCTGTTGACTTTGTTGAGGTTTGTGGTTTGAGATATCAACATTAATCGGTCTACCATCAATTTCAAAATCTTGATAGTCTTTCAAAGCTTTCTCAGCAGCCTCTTTGCTTTCAAAATCGACATACCCGTACCCTCTGGATTTACCAGTTGCTCTGTCGGAGATGACTCTAGCACTTAAAACACCTCCATTTGGCTCGAACTCGCGTTTTAGCCATTCATCGTCAACACTCCAGGATAATCTTCCAACGAATATAGTAGTTGGCTCTGCCTCTGTCTTCTGCTTCTTAGATGGTGTTTCTGTTTCTTCGTTTTTACGCTTTTTGGTTTCAACTTCTTTCTTCTCTTCTTCTTCTTCCTCTTCTGAAGAAGAACTGTTTGAATCTGAGTCTGAGTCTGAGTCTGAACCAGAATCTGAACCAGAATCTGAATCTGAGGAAGACGAACTTTTGCTCTTTTCTTTCTTGCTGTCTTGCTCTTTTTCATCGTCGCTGTCAGATGAGTCCGAATCTGAAGATTCTGAAGAATCTTGTTTTCCTTTCTTTTCTTTTTTGTCTTCATCTTCACTGTCTGAAGAATCCGAGTCACTATCAGAAGAATCTGATGAATCTGACGAGTCTGAAGAATCTTTTTTCTCGCCCTTCTTTTCATCATCGCTATCGGAAGAATCTGAATCTGAATCTGAATCTGAGGTTGATTTAGAGGCATCCTTAACTTCATCATCTGATTCATCGGATGAGCTAGAATCAGAATCATCAGAATCCGAGGAGTCCTCTGAAGAGCTTGATTTCTCTTCTTCCTCTTTCTTCTTTCTAGCTTCTTCTTCAGCAAGTCTTTTCTTTTCAGCTTCTTTCAAGGCAAGCTCAGCTTTTTTAGCATCTTTCTTTGAGACCTTCTTAGTATCTTTTGGTTTTGATACCTTTGAGCTCTTAGATACCTTGCTTGAACCTTTCTTGGATTCACTTGACTTCGATGATTTACCCATGGTTAATCTCTTTTATATTCAATTAATACTTCAACTATTCAGAAATGGTACAAGTTTAGTAGGAACCTGCAATAAATATTTCTTTTCTATATACTTTTATGCAGGCGCTTTGAAAATTTTTTGTAGGCGGGTAATCTCATCTCCTGAAAAAAAAAACATTGTACTCCATCAGGAAAGATACCCGATTGGATTTCGAGGCTTCGGAGTACCAACATCGGGAGCCTCTACTATTGTAGTTAATGCCTGGTTAATATATATTTCGCTCTATTTTTGATCATTGCTATCAACTGTTATAGTAATAGGGCCTTCGTTCACGAGGGCAACGTCCATCATAGCCCCAAAAACACCATCTTTAACATTATCTTGACCCAAATCCTTTTTCAAATTCTCCAAGAAGTAGTCGTAGAGGACTTTAGCATCAGGACCTAAAATATCAGTAATTGTTCTCTATTATGATGAAATTCAGCTTAATGAGACGTACCTTTCGCAGCTTCGTGGAAATCCGGTCTTGTTCCTTTCTTGGTGCGTGCAAAGAGCGTGAATTGAGAAACTATCATATGTTAGTTGAAAATCTTGAGTCATAGATTTGTATCGTTGACATACCAGATAATATCTGACCATTCGTAACCTCCATAATCGACTTTTTCCATAATGCCCCCTTTTCATCCTCAAATAATCTTAACTTCAGCACTCTAGCAGATAGCTTATCCACATCTTCTTTAGTATCTTCCGTTGAAATGCCAACTAGCAGCATCAATCCTTTTTGAATTCTAGAATCATTAGAGGTTTTGTTCAGAAAAGTGATAAAAAGGTTGATGTGGACTTACGATGATACCACTTTTGAATCAACGGTAACCGAGGCTTGCTTAACTTTTTGGATGACGATTTTCATTGGCAGTGGTGCTCTTGTCGTTGGCCATAAACCGGTCTTCAGCAGGTTGTGAATCAAGTATTTTTCTCGTGAGTAATCCCCGAGCTACGCATGAAATATCTAATCTCAAAAAACACCTATAGAAACTATCTGAAAAGCTTGGCAATTAAATAATAAACCGTGCCAAAAAGCCTAAAAGCTGCCATAAATGCAACAATCCATAAAATGACTTCTAGAAATATCTCAGATCTTTTATCAATTACATCTGAAGACGAGGATGTAGAGTCCGTTGAGGAGCTTGAGAATTCACTAACACCTGCAGACTCTAGAACAACCGCGATGATTATAAAATTTGTCGTGATCCAAATCAAAACGACCATTGATCTGATGAACGCATAATAGTTTTTAGTCTTCTCTTCATCTTTTTCTTTCTTAGCCTGTTCCTTAAAGATTTTAGATTCCTCAGTGTCAGGTTGTTCTTGAGGAATATGAGCTAAGATCCCCATCTGTTTCTCATATAGTTCGTTAATCTCCTCTGTTGTTATTGGCGCATCAACAAATTCAACTTTACCGTCTTCTGTGACTTTGGCATCGCCTAAGGTTTCTGCTGTTGCCCCTTTTGTACCCCAACTGATATCATGAAGGTTACAAAATGCATAAATATTCAGAACATTGACATATGACGGACTTAATAACAAATATTGGGCAAACGAAGTTATCATGTGCATGGGTCTTAGATGTAATATGGATCCGATGAAATATAATGCATAAGTTGACAAAGTCGAAATTATCAAGTCTCTAAAAGTTTGATTCTGGAAGACAACAGCAGCAGTCACGGTGCCTGATCCAACAACATCTTTTATTGCCTTCACCGACATTATAATGGCAGCTGCAATCATATATGCCATAAGAACTGCAAAGAAAACCATTATCACCACGTAGAATCTAGGTGTTCCTCGTGGAGTGTTACCAAATGATAAAACGAAAGTCGTTACCAGTGATAACAGGTATAACCATAAAAACACCACAGATAGATATTTGCAAGGAGTATAAAGCTCACCAAGACTGGAAGTTAAAATCTTAAAAACAAGGAAATATGAACCCAATGAGAACCATGAAATCAATAGATTCAAAAACTGGTAACAAAATTCTATGAATAATGCAACTTTTCGGCCCGCTGAGTGCGAAGTCCTCATCAACTTGGGAAAATGAACAACAGAGTATATAGCAGCAAAGAATGACCCGTTAAGCCAACGTCTTCTTTGTGAAACGAACTCATGGACTTTTTCAGGAACATCTGTCTCCGCAGTAGCGCTACCAGAGTATTTCAAGATCCATGAGCAATTTCTTTTAGCCACCAATTCAAAACATAATATACGATCTTCTGCAAGATACATATTTGCTTTAAATATACCAGCCCCTTTATCGTGCAAAGTTTCACCTTCAAAATATTTTGCAAGTGGACCATCACCATCACTTTGATTTAGCAACGCAGAATAACGATATGCAGAAAATGCCCCTGGTAAAACCGATATGAATCCAAATGCAGATTCCATCGGTTTATCCAAAATGTTCGACATTTTGTACTCAAAATTTTGTGCCGCTACTAATGGATTGAATAATTTTTGAAAATGCTTTCCCAACATTGCTTTAATCTCACCGCATGCACCAGCAACCTGTGGATTCTTATCAAACTCTTTCCACAAATGATATATCGAATCTTTTGAAGGTTGTGTACCAGCATCTAAAAGAACGACAACGTTAGGGTTTAAGACCTGTGCAAATGCCTCTAATGCCCATCTATGAGAGTTGATCTTCTTTTTGTTTTCTTCCTTCAAGCAGAATAATAACTGAACAGGAACTGACCCTGTCGTTAATTTGACTTGATTTTTATCAACAGATGAGATTCCGATCATTGAACTGTATTCGTAAATATGACTAACGACTTTTTTGTCGTTGACTGCATTTCTAGCAAAGCCCTCTTGATAAACACCAAGACCTGCAAGTAAAGCTTGGGCATTTTCGTTGATTTTTGAACGCCCGTCAGCAACAATGCAGACAACGATCTTTTTCCAGGAATCTTGGCCCCATGTATGAGATCTATTTCTTCCTTCAAAATGCTTGACGTTATCAAAAACACCCTTTAAAGTTCTTGCTAGTAGCACATCATCTTCATTGTATAATGTAATGACAACCATTATCTCAATATCTCTAGGTCTTTTATAGTAACGTTGTCTAAGACTAAAGTTATCAATTATAAAATCTTTAGGATCACAAGTAGCAGCTTGGTATCTCATAAACTTGAATTCTCTAGAGTCGTCTAGTGATTTATCACTATATTTTTCTAAAATTTTATCAGGAACAGGACAATCTAAAATCAAGTTGCCATTTAGTAAACCAACTTCAATCTTTCTTCTTTGTGACTCTTGATGAGCGCCAAATTCATCAACATCATCTGGATTACCGAAGGAATAGTCTTCATTTCCTTCTTCTCGCTGGAAGGTATTTAACTCATAGTTATCACCAGAGATAGGATACCCGAACCCAACATTTGCTTCCTCGCTGTTGTAATCATACATAGGCACTTCAACAGGCTCTTCATATGGCATTTTCAAAGGCAACTCTGACATGGATCCATTTTCATAGAAGTTGTTTTCTCTTACTGGTGGAAGTGTGAGATCATGTTGAGAAGTTGGGAACGCATTGAATGAATTGGCAGAAACAGTTTCGTTGTTATAAAACTGCTCATCATACCGAAGACTATCTGCTGGATAATCGACAGTAATGTCTGGAGCTTGTTGATAAGTTGTTGGAAGCGGTGTATACGGCTCTGAATACTGCCCCGAGTACCCTCCATAACTCTGCTCAGGATAGTGGGTTGGGTACTGCCCCGAGTATTGTGGTGCAGGAGATGAGTCGACGAATTCATGAGTAGTGCTCCTTCTGTGTGGTGAGATCGACTGCGGACGCGTATGAGAGGGAGGCACAGACTGCAACCTATCTCTCTCAGAGTCTCTATATGGAGATGGAACATCAAACGGATCTCTCAGTTCGTTGCTGTTCGCATAGTAGCGCTCTTGGCCTTCATCATGGTCGTTCTCATCTTCGTGATTATCAGCATCATGGTAACCGTAAAGCCCACTCCTGCTCTGGCCTGGATAGCTCATTATCTCTGGGGTTTCAGACTGATGTTTCCTGCTTCAGCGTGATCCCTATATAGGGGGAAATCACTTATAATATAACCGGCTCTGAAGCTGGAACTATTAGTCCTCGTCCTTTTGGCGAAGCAGTTGTCCTCGAAGTGTCTCTTCAATAAAATGTTTTGTTTACGTTTTAGGAGCGTCGCGTACTCAGAAAGTGGACTAGACTTTACTCTAGTGGACTATCTCATGGACTCTGTCGTACAAAATGCAGAAACGCACGGTTCAATAGTGGGTCTGAGATCTAGATCTGGTTTTTTTTTTTTTGCTAATAGTAGAACTCCACACTAGCCTAGTCCCATTTCCGCTATTTTTAACCTACATTTTCAACTATCATCAGCTGCAAGAAGTAGTGCCTCAAAAAGAAGAAAGAAGACAGAGTATATAAGAGTAAATAGATGTGTGCTTTTACAGAGTCTTGGCAAGTCTCTTGTTGCTCTAAAACCAGCACCATTTTGCATTATTTTCCCAGACAAAGTCGTCAGAAGCGTTCAGTACCTCGTCGTTGAGCCTAATGGCTGACAAAGATGTGTTGGCTGTTGAAAGTAGTGTGTTGTGTAGGGACTTCAATGCCTGAAGAGCGCTATCGTATCCCACACTATCTGACCCACCTAATGCTGTATCCCATATCTTCACTTTTTTGAAACTGTAGAGTTGGGCTTCTTCTATAGCAGCAGAGATCAAGCTGACAAAGTTTTCTCTTCTGTCCTGCTCCAGAAAGACGTTCAGTATCATCAGCACATGATCATTCCAATCATGAGCCCAGACGATGTAATCATTTGAGTCCTTGATCTGCGCACCAAAATGTTCGACTTTCAATTCTGGGAAGACATGTTTGGCTGTAAATACATCACGCGAATGAAACACGGAATATATGTCAACATCTGGTGCTAATGAGAACAAAACCTTGCCAGTGACTTTACATTTCTCGACCAATCTGTCTTTCAAGGTTTTTTGCTCGAAATCCACTAAATGCTTGAACGAATCATGACCTAAATATTCGATATGTTCACTGGAACCCGGTACAGTTTGGTTTGCCTCAATTATATGAACTGGAACATGGAAACTCTTGTAGCCGAATTGAGAATAGAATTCGCCAATTTCACTGTATAAAAAGCCAAACCCTTTCGGCCCTGTATCCTTTTCAATATAATCGTTTGCAGCAGATAGCAATGCGCGCCCGTATCCCTTTCTTCTGTGATTTGGTAACGTATAAACAGCGCCAATACATGCTGAGCTAATATCTTCTATTCTGCCATTGGGTGCGATTCTCCAGCTTCTTCTCTTCAGTATTTCTATAGATGATACAATGTTGTCAGTCTTTGGATTGGATCCCACTGGAATGGATTCATCTCTCAGTACAAAGTGGAAGAGGCCTGAACTCCCATCCAGCTTCCGTTGGCCGGATTTTCCCTTGGCGATAATCCATTCTCTATCAGCGTATTGCTCAGCTGTCAGTTTGCCCTTCCACTTCTCAGCACCTACTATATGTGTAAATCTGATCACTATAGGATCATTCGCGAGCTCGAATTTCAGTTGCTTGGAAGTCGACATTAACGTTCAGGCTTTTTTTTACCAACACAACTGTCGTACCTTATTAACTGTCGCTTACTTCTAAGTGAGACTTGTCGATTTATGCTTTTTTTCTATTATAAAACGAAAGGCGCAGCTGTCTAGGATCTAGTCTAAACTTGTACTCAATACGCAGTTAATACTATCAAGATCAAGACAGCCAGCAAATATTACACTCATATCCTGTCCGCAAGCAGAATTCATATGTTGTAACCTTTCTTTCGCTGACATCAATCTTAATCCAAAATGGCGCCCATAGTGTTCTAATCGTCTCAAAAAAGAAAAAAAAGTAACAACAGGCTATCGAGTAAATATTTTAGTGCCCCCTGCCAGAATTGAACTAGCGACCTTTGCATTACAAGTGCAACGCTCTACCACTAAGCTAAAGGGGCAATACCCGAAAGATGGGAACTATTCCCAGCAATAATATGTTTCTTCATACGTAGAGCATATCGGTTATTTTGTCGAAAGATGTTAGTAGAAGCTAAGCAAAGGCAAACAAAGCACCTTCGAAAACGATCCAACCCAAGGAAGACAGACAAATCTTTGAGACATTCAGATTGCAAATGTCATCTCTCCGGTAAACTGCGGTAAGAGCAAACGAGATTTCATGCGACGAATCCTGATCTATTCAAAGTCAAACAAATGCGATCTATACTAATGCGGGTGCAAACAATAGATGTCACTCATTAGATACCGAGGTTTTTTTCTGAATATCCATATCCCTCCGCTTTGGTTATAAATAGACTTGTATTATCCCTCTACATCAAAGAACATTGACTACACCTTATTGTGAACTCAATTCGATGCAGACAATGCGCTCCAAGAGACAGAAAATTGCATTCATCACAGGAACAAACTCAGGTATTGGCAAGCAATTAGCACTCGAATTCCACAGAAGAGGGGTGAAAGTTTATGCTACAGATTTCCACTTCAGTGAGTCAACGCTTCGTTCTTTCCACTCGAAAGGTATCCTCACTGAGGTTGTGGATGTCACCAAGCAAGAAGATATTGATCGTGCTAGGGATCGTGTTGTCGAAGAAAACAATGGCTATTTAGATTATCTCTATAACAATGCCGGGATCGCCAGTGTTGTTAATTGTGTGGATCAAACCTCAGAAGAGATCACTAGGGTTTACAATGTAAACTTGTTTGGTGGGATTAGAGTAACTAAGGCGTTTGTTGAAGCTATTATTAAGGCTAGAGGCACCATCATCTTCTCTGGATCTGTCAGTGAAGGTATTCCTCTTCAAGGATATTCCATATACAGCTCTTCAAAAGCTGCCTTGGGACAATGGGCTTCTACTTTACAAGTTGAGTTGATCAGGTTTGACGTTAAAGTTTTAAATATTTTGGGTGGTTATGTTGATACAAATCTGTACAATGAAGGATCTTATGGACTCAAAGTCCCAGAAGACTCGGTGTATAACTTCCCAGCATACTTGGAAAAACTAGACGACCGTCAAGATGCAATTGATAGGACTAAACCTTACAGGATGTCTGCAAAGACGTTCGCCAAAAGAGCTGTTGATCAGATCGAGCGAGCAAATCCTACGACTTTTAGACTTTTTGAAGGAGGTCGAGCTTACAGGGCCTACCAAACAATCCAGTTGGCCTCTAGACGATTTACTATCAACCATTGTTTGAACACTTTTGGTTTGAACTTTGATTATAGAGAGCATCATCCGGAATTAGCAGAACCAAAGCTGTAAGATACTTTTTTAGAAAAAGAGATAGTGAAACTTATATTAAATAGCACAGGTTTGCAAAGTAACGATTGTAGGGCTGATTCCGTACTAAAATCACTTCTGTTTTTTGTCCTCAACTTCTTGGATTTCCTCAGGTTGACAATCTTGTTCACCAACTTGGCCAAACTCGTTGACCCTCGAATAATCAATTCTATAAATCCAAGTTTGATACAAGTAGATCAAAAAGATAACATCATCTCTCAAAGTTGCCAATCTATGTAGCCAAGGCATTTTAATGACAAAAGCAAATAAATCATCAATGAAAGTATTCACAAACTTATATGCCATAGCCTTCTTAGGAATATGGGCAACCGATTTCAATCTATAATTGATATAAACAGACGGAACCAAGGCTAAGAATCCATAGGTATAAACAAAGCCGACTAACGTGGTGATAATAAAAGAATACCAAGACTTGTACTCTTTGTAAAGTAGCGAATAGACTGCGTATGATAATAACAATGGTGCAGAGATCCAATAAAGGTATTTAAATGCGATTGAGTCGTACTCCTTAGTCTTTTCTTCAGTTTCTGATAATTTGTGCTTATCAGAAATTTTGATTCTTGGAATCGCACCTTGTGAGTAGTCTATTTCAAATTTCAAAACAGTGGTTATCTTCCAAGCTTCGATCAGAATTCCTATGCCCTGGGATGCCAAGATCATGAAAGAAGTTCCTTCACTATTATCAATCAAATACAGCAACGTGATGAGTTGTTGAACAACAGTGGCAACGATGGAGCGAATCGAAACACCGACGTTGTCTTTCTTATTTTTCCAGTGAGATATGTCATTCTTGAAAGCCAGAAACTCTAACAAAGAATGCAACAATGAAACACCTATGGTGATTGCGAGTAGATAAGGATTTGTTTCTATTAGAATTTTTTTGATTGCATCCAATTCAGAACCATCTGTTAGTCCTCCTGCAAGTTCCGATTGCTGTTGGAAACCATCATTGAAGATGGAGAATGCTTGAACCTTCCAAAACTTCGAAAAATCAATATTAAGATTGAATTCTAACACATCAACAGTTGAGTTGATCTCAATCATATGTGTTTTCAGTTGCCAGAAAGTATTGTGATATACCAGCGGATAATATTGTGTGACTGTTCCAGTCAAATTGTCACGACGATCTAATGGATCCAGCGGGAAGACGTCTGCAAGCTGAGGAACCAACTGATCCACGTTTATGATACCTGGAGGCTTGACGATTGAAATGGTCGTGTTTGGATGCCAGTATGCAATGATCGGGACTTCTTCTTCATCTTCTTCCTCAATCTCAGGCTCTTTCTCATCAGCAATAAGCTTACGAAGCTTGGCCTGCTTTTTCTTTGGTAAGTAAGCATTTAAACGGACACTCTTATAGCCTACATCGTTGCTCAATGGACTAGTTGAAAAGATGTGAAGATATAAGGAGCCATTATTCGACCGAACTGACTCTGGAACTTCAAGTTTAAAATGCTGAACTTGAGAATTGGTAGAGTCAATCGTAACGTTATCAATTTTCAACAACAATTCTGCATCGACTTTATCCTTGAAGTAGTATGCCTCATCGTTAACGTAGAATTCCAAATCGAGCGCACTATCTGCATCCCAAGCTGGTGCATAAAATCTAGGAGGTTCCAGCGAATTATTGTAAATCACAGCTTCCAAAGTTGGCACTCGTTCAGCTGTAATAATGGTTTTTTCAACCTCTTCACCTTCTTCATTCGTGACTTTTTCAACTTTTGTGAAGTTTATGTACTTGAACTCAACCTCCGGTTTAGGAATCTCGATGAAACTCGAACTGGTAAGATTTGGTTTCAAGTTGTACCCAGAAAATCCATCAGTGGTGGCAACATTGATACCGGGCTGACTGCTATCTTTTTTGGAGAAAAACCCAGTGACTGTGGTTATAACCAGGTATAAAAGAAAGACCTTTTTGACTGTTCCAAAAATGGACTGGCCTTCTTGCTGATGTGGTGCACTAGCAGCGGGTTCGTTAGCCATTTCTCTAGTTTCAATCAGATTTTTCAAAGATCAAGATAGTATAAAATCAAGGCATTCATTTATTCTAGTTTTTCAGATATCATCGATCCCGTGATACAGCCACATCAGAAATATACGACAGTTGTCGAAAGCTCATTGCAATGAGCTTTAATATCTAATAACGACAAAGATCACAGACGAGTGTGGCTCTAAGAATTTACAGGAATTTATAGACTGTACTATTGACGAGAATTCAGTAATAGGCGATCATAGAATAAAGATATTTTCTCTTAAACTATACCATCGTGCGCTTGCTGCATCTGATACTTAGTCATATTGATAAATCGAGATGACCGCCCTTCACCTACAAGGAACTTAGAAGAGCACTCAAGTTTTGGACGATAACTTGAAAGATAGTTTTCTTGAAAATTGCCTGGACACTTTCATCTGGATGGTAATCTCACTTTGACTCTCGAACAAATTCTTATAGACAAGACCACTTTTCGATATTGCCTCTAGGAACAGGTCGTGAAATAAATTATAAGTTCATATTTAAAAACCTGTTAATCAGTTGCGACTCCGAGATTCTGAAGCGAAAGAGCTAACTTTAAGTAAGTGTCAAGTTTTTCGCTTTTGCTAAAGGGTTTGATATTGGATTAGAGTCGAATTGTGCAGCAGTACAAGTAAAAAATATAACAAAATAAATAATTATCAATTAAACTTTGAATAAATACTATCTTTCTTCAGACCTGTATTGGATTGTGATCATTGTTTCCATTCTTTTCATTTTTCTTTTCGAGAGGAATCTGTATTGGCGGCAATGAGTTTGGGGAACTGCTGCTGTTGTTAAAAGGAGTGTTACTGTTCAGCAGAGATCTAACAGACATGTTATGTATAGGCGGTAGTAAAGCATTCGCAGATTCCTTAGACTGGTGAGGAGCCATGGTCTGCTGCATTTCCCTAGCCTGCCCAATTCTCTTATGCTGCTGCTGCTGCTGCTGCTGGATCTGGCGAGGTGGGCTGAATGTTAAAGGAGAGGTGGTGGTTATTAATGGACGTTGGATTATTGGTTGCTGTGGTGTTTTCAAGCGTTGTGACGATGCAGGCGTTGGAGCCTGAATGGGCACTTGTGGAGGTGGGGTGTATCTTTTCGAATACATTGCTGTGAAATCGATAGCAGGTTGGACGTAGCCCTTCGACTCCTGATTGAGAGGGAGCATTCGTATCGGTGGCAGCTGGATTTGCTGATTATTCGGATGTGGTGGTAGTTGAAGATGTGGTATTTGTTGCTGTTCTGGCTGCTGCTGCTGTTTTTGCTGCTGGGGAAAAGGTCGTATGGACTCTTCAGCAATCAGAGGTGTGGTGTTTGAGGATGACTGTGGAGAACCTGAGGCGCTTGAACTTTGGCTATTACATTTTTTAGTCTTTTTAGCAGGTTTTGTTTCAACTTCTTCAGCATGTGGGTGGCGCTTTCTTCTCTTTATCACTCCCCTTTTCATCTTTATTGGTCTATGAACTCCATGTAATCTATAGTACAATCCGCATGCATTACATATAGTATCACCATTATCATCCCTTCTCCATAACGGAGTTATAGTCGTTCCACAATTCGTGCACGCTATAGCCACATTCGATACTTCTTCAGCCCTAATGACAGTGACTCTCTTGTCCACCTCAGAAGTCGTTGATCCAGCCTGTTCACGTTTAATATCAATAGATGGCGATTTGTCACCCTCGTTTTTGATTTCTTGCTTTTGTTCACTCCGTTGCTGCTGTTGATCGCTCTCAGTCTTTTCGGGCAGCACATTCTGTATCACGATCCTATTATTGAAAGCTGGGCAACCTTTGCATCCAGCAGCACCACCAGTACCATTACAACGCCCATCACCTTTACAGGTCCCCTCGTGCAGATCATTCGACTCTAGCGACACAACATGAGGCGGTCTTTTCAGATTTATTGGCCGATGGCAGTTATTTGCCCTGTAGTAAAGTCCACAGGCGTTGCAGATCAGCGACCCATCAGGCGCTCTTCGCCATAGCGGCGTTTTTGTAGTTGCACAGTTCGAGCATATTTGTGGAGAGTTGGGTGACTTTGATATGAATTTTTTGAACTGATCGTTAGTTGTCACGGACTTTTCGTCGCTTGAAGACGTAGTAGGTGTTGGCGATGGAGAGTGTAGCACCTTTGCACTAGACATCTCTCTTTTTTTTTTTCTTGGTTGGAGGGCGGTGGTGAGGATTTTTCCCTCTTCTTCTATCTCAGTAAATGTGTGTGTGTCTCACCTCCTCCAGTATAGTCTATCAACCAGTATTCTTAAGCTGAGATCGTCCACACAGCTTTATTTGAGCGATGGGAATGGTGGTTAAGGCCCAAGAAAAAAAATTTAAAAGGGCAATGATAAAACTTGTTGTTGAGTGCGAATCGCTTGAACACAAAATGAATGGGAACCACCGATAAGCAAAAGGGTTGTTGAAATTTAAGGTCACTTGGATTGTGAATCAGAATCGTATACACCAATACAGAAGCTCTTCTCGCAAAATACCCTCAGTCCAGCTAATCTTTGCTGTGTGCAAAAGACAGAGTGTTTTGCCAGTGGAAATGGGTGAACAATCCGCTGACCGTAGGGAAAAAAGCTCGTTGAGTTTGAGACCGAGAAGACAAATAAGTTGCAGAAGCTTAGAATTAAAGAAGGACAGGAACACTGCTTTTTTCCACTATGTGTTATATAATGAATTATGTAAGAAAAACGGGAGTAGTAGGTCTTCGCTATGTCAGCATGCAAGATGGAGCTGTGATCAGGATTGGCCAATCAGAGGCTGCATAATTGCAATCAATTGTCAGCAGGATAGTATGTTCTGTAGGTAGAAGCAGAGGCTGGGAAAAAAGAGAGAAGAAGTACGGGAACGTAGACGCTGGCTGAGAATCGATCCCAGAGCGCTTGCTATAGAGACAGAGCCACCGAGACAGAGCGAACGAGACGAACGAAGCTGGTGCAGGTTGCTAGTGCAGAGTAGAACTGGTGCTAGGCTTGCTGACAGCGCCCAGTCGGGAGGAGGGGGTGGTGGCTGTCAGCCAATGAGGTCACTCTCAATTGACACTGTGTGTGTGTGTGTTGTTTTCGCACCTCATTTTTATCTTGACCATCTACAGCCAATCCTGCTTTCGGAGATAACTTTGTTGGTTTCGTGTCTGTCTGTTTGTCCTCCAGTGCAGAAACCGTGAAACGAGGGACGCAAGCCATTGGGAATCCACAGCAGTGCTCGCTAAAGTGCTACGTGTCCAAACTCTGCTGTCCAATGAACAAAAGCAAAAGAATAAGCGAAAAACGTACGGGTGGCCTGAGGGGCGGCGGCGGGGGGATGTTAGAGCAATAACATGTTTTCCCTTAGCGATCGTCCATCCAATTAATTAATCGGCCTACTTTATTACCGGGAGAAGACTAAGCTCTACGTTTGAACATAAACACCCGTTTCTGTATCACGAGCGAGTGGAGATCACATGCCATATTTCCCCTTCTTGCCCTACCTGGATTTGGCTGAAACTGATCAATTAGATTACTTTAATTTTTTTTTTTTTTTTTTTTATTTTTGTTACGGTGGAGACGTTTTGAGCAGGGCAGAAAAAGGCTATTACTGGCCCTTTAAAGTTTAACGGACATCTTGTGATCGGCAACCGGCTTCGGATTTCTGAAGACAAACAAGCTGGGAATAGGCACTCCAGCAGCCACATATCGACATTCGACTTTGGCTGGACGTAGAAATCCACGACTACAGGTTTTGTCCTGGTCAAGTCAAGTCAAATCAGCGCCAGTGATTAGGTGTCTATTGAAATCTGATGACTTGGCGGGTTGTTTGTTGTATTAGGGCAAGAAAAAAAATGAAAAAAAGTAAGAACTTTAAAAAAAAAAAAAAAAAAAAAAAAAAAGAAAGAGTCTACGATAATGAACGCAGTAACTATAGGTTGTATACTCTGAAACATCATCGTTACTCTTCTGTTAGCCTTATGGGCAGATACAAGGTTCGGCAGACTGGTTTTTACTGCTGCTTACTGTTGCCTGACGTTCCGTCCATATCCACATCTCTGGCCATGTCTTGTTCTATAGCCTCTGTCCTGCCCACCTTGACAGTGATCTCGTGAGAACTATCTATAAACTAGTAGGGAATTACCGCTAATCTCGCAATCGCTAAGTAGCTTTGGAAAAAAAAAAATTGATTTATGGGTAGCAAATCAGACACTCAGTAATGAGCTTAGATTCAACGCTCGTAAATCAAACCGGGTTTGCACGGCAAAATGTTGTTGTGGAACGGTTTTAGCTACTGACTGGACTGATTCCAGCTGTTTTCGAGATAATCTGCAATCCTTGCCCTTTTCGTAAGATACCTGGCTCTGGTGAGCTTTGTCTTATAACGCACAGAAAAAAAAAATGAATAAAAGAGTTTTCTGCTCGTAAAATAGCCTAAGCAGTTATAGCTTCTGTGTGAAATGAGCAAAGGATTGAAAGCCAATGGGTATTTGTGGCTGAATCTCTAAGGATTTTGTAATTCTCGAAATGCCATGAGAACTGCGGATGATATGAAATCCGTGCTGAACTTTTATTTTTATGTCAAATCAATAAGTTCTTCTTCATCAGCATCTAGGCAAATGATTTCTTCTTCTGGTTCCCTTGAAACGGTTCCCACTATTGTCCTCTTCTTAGTTACGGTCTTGGAAGCCACATCATCAAATTCTCTCTCTCTCTTCTGATTGTTCTTTTTGGCGTTACCAAGAGGACTATCAACCACTTGAACGATTTCTAGTTCATCGTCATCCGGTATGTCTTCTTCGTTACCAGCATTACACCATTTAGCATCTTGGAGTCTTTTAATTGCAGCCTCTCTAACCAATTCTCTTATATTTTTGCTCTTCACATCGACGTCGTTCCCACCGAGCCTATTGACCTCATTGAACTTTCTCTCGCTCAGTTTCTTTATTCTACCTTCCCGGGCATCAATATTGTTCCGGCCGCCCAATCTGCTGGATTCAGATAGATACCCAGTAGCTTTGAAGGCTCCATTCACCTGTATTTCTTCTAGCTTTGAAGTCAGCACATCTAGCATTTTGTAAAAATCTGCATTATGCGGCCCATGTCTATTATGGCTCAATTCGTGTAACATCGTCCCCAATAATTCGTTCATTGGTAGAAAAACTGCATCATCATAATGTGGTCTTAATCTTAGCATGATTTTGCCTCCGTGGTTCACGTTCATCCCTAGCAACGCGGCGTTTTTGGGGCAGAATTCACAGAGGTTTTTGACCTTCAAATTGTACTCTTTCATTATTGGGGCAACTATTCTGGATATTTCCGTAAGTATTTCTAGAGCTTCTTGCTGTTTAGGTTTGCGCTTCAGAGCTGCAATCTTTTCAATATATGGGTTGGGATTCTTTGGAGGTATAACCGCCTGTTTTGGCGCCTGTCGCGTGAAATTACCTCTGATAACCATAGAACCAAGCTTGTGAGAAATGGAAAACGCTATTTTGATCTGGTGTATTGGTTAAACGTATATATATATATATATATATATATATATATATATATATTATGCTCTATAGCTTCAGCTGTGACATCTATATGCGGGTTCGTTTTGATCGAATGAGTTCAATGATAGAGGCACTTCAAAACTACATACGCCGTTTGATAGATTAAATGCTCGGTTCAATAACGATTTGACAAACCTGAAGTCTAATCTCCGGATAGCCCCACCACTCAAAAACGAGCCTTACCAGAGGTCTTCCTGGTAACTGATAAAAACAGAGAAGCAAATCTCTGTGCTCATTCATGAGCGACTTAATTATTGGTTAGCTAATCCATTTTATCTCCAATCTTGAGTAGCTAACTCTCGAAATTTCGTAGATTTGCCCTACTATGAATAGCATTACATGATTTTATCTAATTCAAACTATAAGCTCTAAACAGCATTACTACCTAAGACAACTGGCGATTTTAGATCGTTCATTTCATAATTGGCCCCATCGATACTGGATGAAGAATTTGCTTTTGGGTTGTCTCCATTTCTAGCATCTAGATATTGCACATTTGAGTGACCTTCAACCAGTCTATCAATGAAATGATCAGCCATTTCCTCCATCTCGTAGATATCTAATCCCATTTCCTCTGCTTCTTCCGAAACACGCATTTTCAAGCCAGGAATACGGTCAATAATATAGCATAGAGCAATTGTCATGACTGCAGTCCATCCAACAATTGAACACCATGCCGCAAATTGGTAACCCATCTGTTTCCAGTGATGGAAAATCCAGCCGCCGTCAATCTCTGTAACACCGTCCATTCCTGCAATAGATGGAGAAGCAAAAACACCAACACAGATTGCTCCAACAATACCACCAATTCCATGAACGTTGAAACTATGAGTTGTATCGTCAATGCCCATCCATGCAGCACTCTCATACGTCAAATTACAAACAATTGCTGTGAAAATTGATCCAACGACGATGGCCCAAGGCTCCAAGAACCCACAAGCTGGCGTAACGAAAACGAGTCCGATGACAGTCCCTTCTGTTGCTGCACTGATTGACCATTTCTTAGTTTTATAATATTCAATAAATACAAATGTAATCATGGCAAAAGAGGCAGATATTTGAGTGTTTGCTAAGATGTAAAGGGTTCTTGGTGTTGTCACAGTGGTCAAAGTTCCTGAGTTGAAAAACAGCCATGGAAAATAGATTAATAACGACCCGATAAACGACATTAGTGGTGAATACGGTTTATAGTCCAATTTCTTCCCGTTTTCTTTCCATCCTTTTCTAGGACCTAGAAACCAAGAATAGCACAACGAAGCAATACCAGAAGAAATATGAACTGGGCCTCCGCCTGCAAAATCCAAAGCTCCAAGGGTATACAACCATCCATTTGCATCCCATGTCCAGTATGCAAACGGGCAATAACACAAAGTGCACCAAACAAATCCTAGAACCAAAGAAGGTAATAACCTACCGCGTTCTGCAATAGCACCTAAAAATATCTGAATTGTGCAAACAGCAAAAAAATCTGAAAATACCCAGCTTTCCACTGCTGGAATAGTCAATCCTTCTGCCAATGGACCTGCATCCAAATTCATCATTGCACCATTTCTAAAATTACCCATGATGACACTTGCTGAAGTTGTTGAAGATGCCAGTGAAAAGCCGAAAAAATACCATTGGGCTGTGATGATTGCAGTAACTAGATAAGATTGTATAACCAATGTCATAAAGTTCTCGCCTCTAAGCATTCCACCATAGAAAAGTGCAATTCCCGGAGTTATCACTAATATACCAACAGTTGCGCAAGCAACGTAGGCCATGTCTGCGCCGACTAGGCCTGCCACCTGTTCTTCATAATTGCTGACGCCCATTTATCAAAGGATTAGAACAATGAAGGCGTGGAAAAGTCGTTATTGCTAGCTGGAGAATCCTTCCTTTATAACTTGAGCTTATGGGCATACCTTTTTCTGATAAGATCTAGTTATCTTCTTAGCTGCTGCGGTATACTATCTAGTATCTAGTATCAGTAGACCTCAAGCGCGGTTGTAGAGTTTTAAGTAGTGGCATGAATTCTAGGCACCTAAATGTGCATGACTGGAACCCTATGATTAGCTAAACATTGTTGCCCTCAATTTCGCCAGTGCTGATAAGATGTAAGATAAAAAAAACCTGATCGAGAAATTCTGGGCCTGCCACCTTGCAGCAGAATAACTAAAACAAAAGGAAATAAATACATAATTTTGTCTAACTGAAGAGTTGACAGTGTGAAAAGATTCTCACAAAGAAACTAGATCGTCTTTTCAGCTCTGAAGGAACCTCGTTTTATAAATATTTACTCAAAAACCGTATAACTCGCTCTGATCTTCAGATTTTGCTTCCAAGGTATTTGACCGTGGGAATGTTTCGACATTCCTGAAAGGGTAAAGTTTTACATTGGTTGTAAAAGTGACACTCCTCTGAATTCTCTGAGTTGCTGCTTTTAGTAATAATTATCGAATCTGCTCAAGAATGTTTGTTTGTCCAACGCACTTGAAAGATCTCAGGTTTTGATGCTGTATAAACAATACAGCATAATCGTATTTTGTATCAAGCAGTGATGTACCATTATATATTTCGGCTGTACAGATATCTCTGTATCTGATACTGGAGCAAGTGTATTCCGATCGAAATTCCAGTTCAATTATTTTTTTCGAGCTTTCTGTTATGGGCAGCAGGTTTGAAAGACACTCTTGGCGCACAGCTTAGTTCCTGTCAGTTGCTCTACGATTGGTCATATCAACGGAATTGGAGGGCAGGTGATGTTGCCGATTGAAACTATTCACTCGTTAGCTTGTGGCATGAGTGGTCCCAACCTGTGAGTTTGAAATAGTGATACTTTTTTAGCGTTGTAAATTCCCTCCAATCTCCATCTATATAAAAATAAAAAGGCTGATTATCTCAAAAAAATATTTTAGGTATAATGTACCATTTTACTTCAAGTCATTTTGAGTAATATGCTCCATTATGTGACATAAATATTTCTAATTTAGTTTCCATAATGAAACTACAAGAAAGTGGAAGCGTAGGCAATTGAAATTGTAGATTGTTTCGCATACTTTTTTGGAGAGCTTATTATCATCACTCTCCATTAGAGTTATATATAAAAACAAAACAACAGCTATTACGCGAAGACTTGTGAAAGCCTGAACAACCTTTCTCTATTTACTACTCTAATTCAGGATACTCAAAATAGTTGCCGTCCTCTAATTCCTTGAGAGAATATGCAGGCACTCCGTTCTTTTTAACGAATTCAATATACCCTTCTTTAATCTGTTTGATAGCAGACCTTATTCTAGTTTGCCTTTCATCCCAATGAACCGCAAAGTACCCATAATCGCCGGATGCTTTGTTCACCTCATCATTGAGCGCATTAGAGTACTCAACATCCTTAGGGAAGCTAAGATCATGATGCCTACGTTCTTCTTCATCATTGATATTGTCCTCAAATCTGTGCATCACTTCCTTGCTAGGAAGGTGAATTCTATTTGACCAGATTCTTGCAAGCCAACATCCTTGCGTCTCAGATAATCTTGTAGGCAATACAAACCGTGGCAGCCCAATGACAGCCAAAGTTGGGTTTGAAATGTAGATTAAATGCTTGTATAATCCGTGAACCTTTGCCCCAGTCGTGATCAACGACTCGTTTTCGATAAAGGGTATTGATTTCAGGTAACCAGTCGCAAATATTATCCGATCAACATCTTCTAATTTCGAATTGTCTTTGAATATGATGGTTTTAGTGTCACTGTCGAATTTTTGCAGATCTGGAACGTCTACTATTCTGTCGTCTTTCCCGGCAGGTAGCTTATTCTCAGATCTCACCGACTTATAGATCTTACGATCCAATGTCGTAGCCAGCTGGTATGCAATATCAGCACCTGATGCTGAGTTCCCTACAATCAAGATGGTCTTATCGTCTTTGAACTGATTCGGCTCATCGTAACTTTTTGCATGAATCACTGAGTTGGGAAATTTCGTAGACCATTCAGACAGTCCTGGAACATCCGGAATCATAGGCTGATCATAGGATCCCACAGCAATTGCCACTGCGTCAAAATTCTCAGTTGTTGTTGAATTGGTTATCAAGTCTTGTGAGATCACTTGCCATTTTTTAACATCCTGTAGCCATCTTACTTTGATGACTTCAGTATTGAACGAAACAAACGGTCTGATATCTTCCGAGTAACTTTGGATATATTTAAGAATCTGCTGGTGTTTTGGGAATAATGGGACATCATCACCAAATGGATAATCTTTGTATGCCATAAGATCTTTAGGAACATTTGCATCTAGATATTTATATATTGGAGATTCATAAAATTTTTGACCACCAACCTCTAATTTCTCAATTTTTTGGAAAGGATCAACCGACGGTACTTTTGTCTGTTTAACATTTTTGGACTTCTCACCGGTGTAGTTCCATAATCCGCCAAATTGCGATCTTCTTTCAAATACTTTGATCTTGTGGAAAACTTTCTCGCCAACTAAGGCCTTCGTGAGTCCAGCCCCACACGGCCCACCACCTATAACAGCAATGTCCTTTATATTGAATGACATTCTTCTATCACAGCTCTAATTAGCAGGTATATCGTAAATCAACTGTATATAGATGAGTAATCGGCTATGAGCTTGCCAATCCAGAGAGAATAGTGTTACGAAATTTATATATATATCTCCGTTTTCCTTTCCACTTCTGTATCTGCCTGCACTCAGGTATTGCATCATATCTGCTGATCAATCAACTTAAATCCGACGACCAGACCAAAAATGTGCCTCAGAGATAGACCCAAGCAAGTATACAGTTCTACAAACCGTTTGAACAAGGGTTTTAATTACAAAAACCATGGAAAATAAATCATTTCTATTAGATGGTAATTATTATGGTAATTTAGCCGTAAGCCATCGCAGTAGTCCATTAAAGAAGGTATAAGGTATGATGTGTAGATTATTAGAGAATGGTAAACGCGACTTTTTCCAGAATCCCCCCCCAAAAAAAAAAAGAACAGAGACGGTAAAACAAGGGAACAACTAATCATTTTTCTAAACTAGAGTACTGAGCTTGGGTTGCCGAAGGAGAGGGTACTTCTACTGGCTCCTGACTGTGTTTATCAGCGTCCTCAGCCGTCGATGTAGCAGCAGTAGTGATATGATCGTCAATCAAGTTGTGCTCTGGTAGTTTTTGAGATGTGTGCGATCTAACAGGCTCCGGGATATAGGCAGCATCTTCATAAGAAAACTCACCGATCTCAACTTCATCTGTACCTAATTCTTCCTCCTCTGGTGCCAATCTCAACTTGAGGAATGGAATTCTATCCTGGATTAGCAAGATCAAAGCTGTAATGACACAAGTCCAAAGAACAGTTGAAGTCAAAGCGGCTAATTGGTAACCAACTTGTTTGTAGTGGTGTGTGATCCAGCCACCTGGAATAGCAGTTGAACCATCTGTAGCGGCAACGTAGTCGGCGGCAAATATACCAGTCATAACAGAACCGATACAACCACCAACACCGTGTAAAGCGTAGACGTCCAAACCATCATCAATATGCAATAAGTTTTTCAAGTCGACAGCAAAGTTACAACCGATACCTGCAACGATACCAATAGGAACAGCAGCCCAGATTGGTGTGAAACCTGCAGCTGGAGTGATACCTACTAAACCTGCAATAGCACCAGAGCATAAACCAACAGTTGTCCATTTACCTCCGCTTCTGAACCAATCGACAAACATCCAGGCTAATCCACCACATGCAGCAGCGAGATTGGTGGAAACTGCAGAGTACCAAGCTCTGATGGTTGCATTACCTGCGGAACCAGCGTTGAAACCAAACCATCCAAACCATAGAAACACAGTACCTAAAACAACAGAGGAGACACTGTGAGGTTTGTACTTTGGTAGTCCTTTACCAGTGAGCGGATCGTTTCTCTTTCCCAAAATCAAAGCGTAAATAAGCGCTCCATGGCCAGAGGTGATATGAACTGGACCACCACCAGCGTAGTCTAAAGCGCCCAACGTAGCTAGCCATCCCTCAGAGTTCCATGTCCAACATGCAACAGGACAGTAAACGAGAGTGACCCAGATGAATAGGAAAACCATCATTGGGCCTAGTCTTGCTCTTTCGCAAGCACCACCAACCATCAAAGAACCGGTGACACACGCAAACATGCCCTGGAAAAAACAGAATAGCACATCAGGCAAAGATGTGACGACGGATTCATTACCAAGAACGTTTCTGAGCCCAATAAACTGTAAAGAGCCAAGGAAACCTGAATAAACGTTATGCGAAAACACTAAGGAGTAGCCCCAGAAAAACCACTGGAATGAAACTAAAGATACAGCCATCATAGAAGCCCACAGCAGAGAAAGGGCATGCTTCTTTCTTGATAGCCCTGAATATAGAAGACCTATACCTGGCACCATGATCCAAACTAAAGCTGCTGCAGTACCAATCCAGGCCATGTTTCCTAGATCGAAATCTTGATTTAAATCAGTGGTCAAAGAATTACCACCAGTACCCAAGTGGGTCAAACCACTTTCAGCGGTACCAGAATCTGTAGTGGACATTTGTTGTTGTTGTTGTTGTTGTTGTTGTTGTTCTAGTTCTAGTGTATTTCTTTTTTGTTTTAATCCACGACAATAAATAAAACCCTTATTATACAGATGGGAGTTAAACAACAGGGAAAGTGACACTTTTTATACGACTGTGAGATGAGGCCATAAAGAAGAAAAAAAGTCACTCTTTTTTTTTTCCCTCTAGTTTAAGAGCCTGAGATTATGGGTCTGGGGGCAGCTCTAAGCTTGGGTTCCTGGGTTTGGGATCGTGAGTTGGCACTCTGTAACTTTGAAAACTTGTTCGAGGGCTGCTTTATCTTGCAGCTGGTTTTCTATGTTTTTGCAATTCCGTATCGAGCAATAAGCGTTGAGGAAAGGAAAAATGAAGGCCCCCGATAACAACCGGGGAGGAAGGGCTAAAACAGAAACACTAAACTGAATGCCCATTATAGAGTGACGGGTATGAACGAATACAACATGTCGTCATTAGAGAAGCTTTCAGCAAGAACCTTAGAACCTAGTGCTTTCTTGCCGGCGATACTGCTGCTACTGTTGCTGCTGTAGTACAGTCTTCCGACATCCTACGGGCGCATCCAGGACTTCTTCTTTTTTCTTTTCTTTTTTTTTTTTTTTTTTTTAGATTTCCCTTTTCTCTGTTTGATGAATGAAGAATTCTGGTCTGAATGCTCAAATACGTTTTGTCGCCTTGTATACAGAGCAGTCTCCCAATCCGGCGGGGTATGCTCTGATTGGCGGGTTTGTTATTATCGTCCGCCAAGGGTTTAGAGAGTTGGGTAGGGGAAACATCGATGGAGACTAGTGCAAGGGTCTGATGAGGCCAGTCAGGAGCCGCGGTGTTATCATTGACCAATCACACACAAGGAAAGGGTCTATAATCAGAAGAACCAGAGCCCATCAGTAGACTGTTAGAGGGCCTTGGAATGCTAGCGAGGACAAGTTTTTTTTTTTTTTTTTTTTTTTTTTCCTCTAATCTCCCAATCAACTACTGCAGAAGCACAATCAGAGAGATCTCTGTTTATGATTGACTCACTTTAAATTTCTACATGATGCGCGTTGCAGGAAACCGGTGTTGTGCCTTTTCAGTAGTAGGCCAGAAACACGTCAGAGGCACTATGAGAGAATACTCTATTTTAATAGATTGCATGTTACGCTGACGTATGTAGGTTGGCTGTACATATTCTATGAGTACTCTTCGGGTACTTTGCTATCTGTGACGGCTGTCAACACTGGGAAAAAGTCCGCTGAGAGATCTTGGCTGGCATTAATCCGCCAATGAAAAGAGCGCCGACTCGATGTCTATTCCGAGCGTGAGAGGAGCATTGAATGAAGTGGAGGTCTTTGAAGCCTTCAAGCGTTTGACGCATAGACGCATCGGTGCGGCAATACAAGCGCGTTGTAAGTAAGCCTGAACAAGTCCTGGCCGTGGAGCTCTTTCTCTAGTATGCTCTAGTGTAGTAGGGTTATTCGTATGCAAGAGGTTATTATTGTTTCGAACAATAACGGTCAGAGCGCTTATTGTACACTTGTAGAAGTTACAGAAGATAATATGTAGAACGCGATGCGATTGGACCAAAGGAAGACATAAAGATCGAGAGCCGTCCTTATGGCACGACGATATCAACAGTGTTCTTGCCTAGACTGATAATTCCTGCAACGCTGGCGCCCGCTAAAGCTGAAGTCTCCATAGTGCTTATGAACGTTTCAAAGCCATTCAGGTACCACAGGTTATCGAGGATCTGCAACTCGTCAAAATGAGTAGCTGGCACTAATTTCGGGAAAGGCCTCCATAGTTTCCTGAAAAGAATCTCGAAATCGTCTTTGCTGCTGAAGAAATACCTCAGCAGGATCTCATCAGTTATCCTTTCTTTGGAGAATACTTTATATATGACTTCATCGGTGACGTTGTTATAACCATCGACGCTGAAACTGAAAAACGGCGGTTCTAAAGTGTTGCCTTTCGGAGTTGTTGAAAGAATGGTTTGCGGAATCCTCTCTCCAAAATAGAGGTGATTGTTAACGCCTGTCGATCGTGGACTGCTAACAAAAGTGACCCACAGGCTTTGGTACTCAACCTCCTTGACAAGGTTTTCTTGAACTTCGCCGTTGTACACAACTTGAATCTCAGACAAAACCAATGGTGCTGCAATTATAACCTGATCGAATTCCGCATGCTCGTTGTCACCATAAACTACAGTCCAATGGGTACCATCGAAACTCAACTGTTTGACCAGGGTATTGAGCTTCAATTCAGCATTTGAGCTCTTGATGAAGTTCTCGAAAATTTGATAATTACCACCAACTACTTGAACGGCATCTTCAGAAGCTAACGAAACAGCAGCACCAACCCCATGGATTTGTCTGATGTTTGATGAGTAGATGCTTCTTGTGACAGCTTCAATAATATCCTTGGAGTACTCAACGCGAATACCGTTTTCACCTAGGAAAACGTCAGCGGGGATCGAGGCTGGATGGTCCAATTCGCTCAACTCGATGACATCATAAAAACTTCTGAAGGGGAACTCATAGTCGTAGAAGTAGGAAATGAACTGGTTGACGATGTTCTTCACAAGAAATATAACCTTCGCAGGACTGAACCCGTACTTGATGAAAAGCTTTCCTGCAGTTACAGCATTGCTCTCGTTAGGTCCTATGTAGAAAACGAATTCTTCACCATCCCAAAACCCAAGACTCCCATCAAACACTAAGCTATCTAGCCCTTCACGATCTTTCAGTTCGTATGGTTGTAACGCGAGACCGAACTCAGAAGCAGCATGATAAAGAATCCTGTTTTCCTTGATGAAAACAGAGGCGCCTAACTCAAGCTCCTTGAGAATTGAAACATTACTCCGGGAATAGTTCTCAACAGTGCTAGACCTACCACCAACGTAGTCAGCTTTTTCAAAAATGGTTATGTCATAGCTGTGGGAAGTGTACTTCTGTAAGTAGTGTGCAGCTGAGGAACCGCCTGCACCTGCACCGATGATGGCAATGCGCTCGGCAGAGACCAGGAGGAGAAACAATGACAGAAAATAGAATCTCATGGGAAGTGTTGTTGTTGAGTTTTATTGCATGGACACCCTCGTTCTCTTTACAATTTTTATACTGCACCCTCCTCCACACTTATTAGTTCTGGCCCCTTGTGCTAATTTGCGTCAAAATCAAAAAAATAAATGTGAATATATATATATATATATATAAATGTAAAAAAAGCCATAAATTACAATTGAGCAATTAATTTCGGTCGATATAATTCTATATATATATACATATTTATTCTATGACGATTCCTTTTTGATAGCGTCATACAGTGCCTCTATAACCTGCTTAGTTGGTAATTTTTCTAGGGTCAGGCCAGTCCAAAAGATCTGCTGGGCAAAACCCTGGTAAATCATAGCTTCCACACCAGAAATAACTTTCCAATTCTTTTCTTTGAACTCGTTGTACAACAAGGTCTCAATTATTGGGTGATAGCACATCTCTAGGACGACCCCTGGTTCATCTTGGTTCATGAAAACGTCTAGAGTAGCTTTTGCTTGCAGCTCTTCTGGCGTAACAGGCTCGAAATTTGGTACCGTCAGCACAACGAGCTTTGGTGCCTCAAGCAGTTTTGCCTGCTCAGGGGACGTGACGGGTACGATCTCTCCATCAAATCCGTTTGCCCGCATAGCCCTGATAGCTTCTTGAATCTCATGCTCGAATCTATTGATTATGTAGAGTTTGGATACATTCAACATCGAATGAAGTGTATAGATAGCCGATCTACATGCACCACCTCCACCATAGACTAAACCTGGGTGACCCGCAGACTTTTTAGTCTCCTCTGGATAGTTTTGGAGAAACCCATCTTTGATACCGATGGTGTCAGTGTTTGTACCAATCTTTTTAAGATCGCCCGTGCGCGAGTCGATGCGGACAAACACAGTGTTGATGGCTCCACAACCTCTCCCGATATCATCGAGCTCATCAACGACTGTGTCGATAGCGTTGACCTTGTTAGGCATAGTGATGGCACTCCCAATGAGTTTCTCATTATCGAACTTGTCTTTAAAACCTGCACAGTCAGAGCTCTCAAAGAGTTTGTACTGCCAGTTGAGATTCAGGTACTTGAAGCATAAATTGTGGAATAGAGGTGCTTTTGATTTCGAGATGTGCTCGCCGAATAAGTAAAAAGTGAACTCTTCCGACCTTTGCTTCTCGAAATTAGGATCTATGAGATGTGTGACAGCCATTGCTTTTTATATACTATAGTAGTGAACGGAATGTTCACACCGTCCCGTTCAACAACAGATTTGTTTTTCGAAAAAGTTTTTCCCACTCTAAGAAAGGAAAAACTCTACTGAGCGGACATGACGAATCTATCGGTGGAGAGGCTTGAGTCCGAGCGAAAAACCTGGTCCATTTCCACATCCATTGATCTGGCTAAAATTGAGCCATTGTAAATATTATTGCAGAGGAGTTTTTCTTGCCTCGCTTTGAACTGTTCAAAGTACCCCGGAAAAACTACAGGTAAAATTAAAAAAACTCAATGAGTATTAATGCGTAATAAATATGCAAAACATAGTAACAGAATGAAAAGACAAAAAATCAAAACAAGAATCATGCAGCATCGTTAATGTATGGCTTTGTCCAGTAGGACTAAACGTAGCTCAAAGAATTAGGGAACTTTTCAACCGCACTCAACTGGTCCTCCACTACCTTTTCAGTTTCTTCGAATTCGTGGGTTTCGTCTGGGATTGAGTCATTCTCCTTCTCCTCCAATTTCCTGTCTTCAACAATCTTGCTCATGACAATAGTGTGCGCTTTCCAAGCTCTTTGAGTGAATAGATCATCGATGTATTCACTTGGGATATTTTTGGTTTCCGGGTATAATAAATAGAAGATTGGAAGGAAAAACATCATCATTGCCGCAAAAAAGAGGAAGATTCCATATCCCATTCTTTCAATCATCTGATTGGTGAATCTGGCCAAAATGAAAGCCCAGAACCAGTTCGAAGCTGCATTAATTGCACTTGTAACATTTCTGAGAGTTGAATCGAAAACCTCAGCATTCCAAACCCACGGAGTTCCACTCCATGAAAGTGCATACCCAACGGTCCAAATATAGAAGAGTGCCAGTGCGCATTGGCCACCAGAATCAATATGCGTGTCCCCTCTTGCTAGACGGGCAGAAGGGTCAGCAATCTTGATATACGCACCAATGTAGAAGAAACAAAAGGCACAAACTATGAACCCAACGATTAACGCAGGGCGACGGCCAACTCGATCAACGATAAGGACAGACCAAATGAAACAGGCAACACCTTTGATGATACCAAATATACCTGTTGAGAGTAAGGAGGAGTTCAGACCTGAGACACCCATAGCTTCAAAAATCTTTGGAGAGTAATAATTAACAGCATTAACAGCTAAAGTGTTTTGCATTATGAAACTTGAAGTCGTTAATAGCAATCTATAAAGATATCTTTTGGTGAAGAAAAGCCGTCTCAAAGGATCAAGCATTCCAATCCCGACTTTTTCGATTTTTTGTTGAATCTCACCTTCAAAAACGTGGATTTCGTATTGAATGTACTCGTTCTCTTCAGGCAACTGTCTCAAGTAACATAAACTTTTGATCCCCTTCTCTCTCTTGTTAACAGAAAACAACCAGCGAGGGGACTCTGGCAACGTAATTAGTCCTGCTAAAAAAATACCAGTAGGAATCAACTGAATGGCAACTGGAATTTGCCATTGTTTCGCTTCGTTATCTGGAATGTTGACAGATGTTCCGTAATTGATCCAGAATCCTATAACACCACCCACTTGCCATGAGATTTCATAGAATCCAACAAGGCGACCTCTGATAGCCGCCGGACTCACTTCAGCAATATACATTGGTGCAACATTGGAAACAGCGCCAATCCCAAACCCTGTGATGACCCTTCCAGCATACATTGGGCCCAGACCTCTATCACTATTCGCAGCTAACTGGATTCCAGAGCCGATCATTAGTATTATTGCAGCCAGCCATAAAGAAATACGGCGGCCAAACTTGTACCCCACTGGATAAACAAAAAGAGCACCAAAAAACGCGCCAGCCTGGAACAAAGAAACAATTGTAGATGAAGTCCACGATTTCTGAGCAGAAGTCACCTTGTCCAGGCCGAATTCTGAAATGAACGAGTTAAGCGAAACCATTCCACCAACGAACCCAGCATCATACCCTATAATAACAGCAACCCAAGATGCTAAAATAGCTGCCCAATAAATCCTCCAGTTGTAAACCTCTGGAGGAGTAGGCCTCATCTCGTGCTTTTCGAGCAGCGAAAAGTACTTGGCATACTTCATCGTAGAGTCTTTCAATATTCTGCTCTTCAGTCCTATAATCTTTACCACAAACTTCTGATTTCTCAGAGTTGAAAAAGCTTTGGACGATTGAATACCAACACCCCCAATTCTGGAGCTTCAGCGCTAGAGACACCGCCCGGCAATTATAACAACAGATAGCACCGATGTAAGGGACTAGAGCCAGTGAATGAACAGCTAAGCAGCCGCGATGAGCTGATGCAACCTATGCTCTTTCTCGAGAACCAGATCTGGTAACTCTACGTGAAGTTTAATTGAACGGCTATTGAAGGGGAAGAAAAGTTTTCATTTTTTTTTCAAAAACCATGAGTCAAAAAGCTAAAAGCTTTTAGCTGCAATAACCGGGCAAACACAACAATCGAGCAACAGTTTCCCGGATTTCAACCGGGCACGTATTCCATATAAGGTATAAAACGCACACGTGATATATATATATATATCACGTGTGAGAAATCCAAGGGGTAATAAGCCAGCAGTGTTTGGAAAGCGCGCGCGCAAAAATCTGCAGTTAAGGCAACTTGGCCGAGTGGTTAAGGCGAAAGATTAGAAATCTTTTGGGTTTACCCGCGCAGGTTCGAGTCCTGCAGTTGTCGTCAATAAAATTGTATTCTTTTCTTTATTTTTGTCACTTATTTCTCGTACTTATCTTCATTGATATTTGTCGCCTCAAACCAGCACCACCTCGGGTCAGTGCACAGTATTTGCATTTGGTTGTCTTGAAGTTGACTGTTTGTTGCCTCCTGATAGTAAATTTGCAACAAATTTGCCATTGCCAATGGCTGAACAAAGAACTGGTTTAAAAAAGTCCGAGCAACAATCGCCGGTAATAAAATGAGATTAGAACGCCATATCCGAATTGCTAGCTTTGTCCGCTACATTACTAGATTATCCTGATCTGAATAACCTATGACTGGATACTCATCACCGGTTGGAGGCGTCGCAAGACGCCTCAACTCTTCAATAGTTATCCACTCTACAAGCTTCAAGATAGCGAGCTATTTCAACTTCGGGGCACGGACAGCTGTAATCAATATTCCTGATACGAACAAGCTTGTCATTTGGAACTCGATTCCTCCAGGCCACGAACTATCCAGGGCCATAGACCTTGCTACGGACAATGAACCAAGCAAGTACGAGGTGGTTGCTGGAATTGTTCCAGATATCGAACATACTTTAGCTGCTCAAGAACTCAAGAGACTTTATCCCAATATTTTCCTCATTGGCCCATCCGGGATCAAGGACAAACCAGATTTGAAGCTGGATTATGCTTTTGAGGATTCTGCAGCTAACCACGTTGTTGAGGGTAAAAGCATTTTGAAAGATTTGAAAGATTTCCAGTTTGTATTTTTGAACGGTCATCATAACAGAGAACTGCTGACTTTCGATAAGGCTACGAATACACTGTTTGAAGCAGATTTGTTATTCAACATGCCCTGGTCAGGTTCGAATCATGACCAAAATTTGGATAAAAGCAAGACTTGGGCTTCATCCCTAACTGGGTTTTTGAATCCTTATTCGATGGTTGGTGGGTTTTTATTCAGGCTACTGATACCATTCAAGAACGACCAGAATCGATTAGGCTTGAAAACGGTTTTTGAAGAGTTAGATTTTGAAACCATTGTCCCTGCCCACGGGGAAGTTGTCAAAACAGACGCAAAGAAGGCATTCAAAAAGGTTTTTGGGTCATATCTTTAGACCCCTTATCTGATCCGTACTAAGGTGTTAACTTTATTGATTTTTACTGTACATTTGTTTATTGATCTAGTGTAATCGTAGCTCTCTAAAAATTATCCCATTTCTCTTCTTCTTTGGACCAATTCTTATTGGATAGGCCCTGCAGCTTTGTTTTTTCCTTTGGACGTGATAGTCCGAACGCTGGCTTTATCTCGGCCTCTGATTCCTCACCGACACCATCAAACAGTTTGCCATATTTACCAGCACCGTCAGATGGAACGTGACCACCTTGCGCATAATTGTTATACGCTTCATATCCATAGTTGGTAGTCTCTTGGATTTTTTGCCCGAACTGAGCAGCTGCCCTTTTGGCTTCGGTGCTCAAATCAGTTTCACCCAATTGTTGCAAACTTGGTTTCACGACAGTCTCGTTTACTTCAACTAACGATTTTGACACAGTGCTCGAGAACAAATTCCAACCTTTAGAAAAAGTACCAATTGGATCTGACTGTAAATTTTCTAAAGTGAACTCAGCTAATGAACCGCCCGATTTGCTACCTGGCTGAGGAGTGTTACCAAACCCTCCATACTTACCGCCTTGATTTGGTGGAACGTCGTCTGGTCTTGTCTCGTTTTTAGCACCCAGCTGGGCAAAGTACGCTTCGTTTTTATTCTTTTGCATTACCGGCTGTTGCTGTTGCTGCTGTTGCTGCTGCTGAGCGGTCTTGCGCGAACTCAGAGGTGTAATATCTGAGTTTTGAGATGTGTTCTTCGCCTGAGCAAGGTTTAGATTTGAGTAGTCCCTTGGAGTGAAAGGCTTACCTTCAATTTCACTAGTGAGCTTTTCTTTGTAGTCTTCCGCAACAATGTTATCATATTTGATCTTTGGGTCTAATTTAAGGTCAACCCCATTAGCTTCAAAATATTCTGCACATTTCTCGTTCCCACCGAATTCCATTCTCTTCACTTCTTCTGGCTTGAACTGGTCCATAGTGATAGATCTGACAAAGGAAATATGGACACCAAGTCCACGGTGCACCCCTGCACATTCGAGACATATAAAGATCCCAAATTTTGGAGAGGCCCATTGTGGGTTTGGTGCATTACAATCAAAGCACTTCTTGTTAGAGCCGGACTTCTGAAGCGAAAGAAGCTTCCGTCTCGTGTCTGGATCAACTGTCCAATCACCAGCCGCCATGTTTGTTTCCTTAAACTTCAGCAAGACTTCAGAAAGCTAGAAATGGTAAGCCTGGGACTTGAAAGAACCTCCGTACTGTTTATCTCACCTTCGACTCGATGCTGTGTGACAAGAATCAAGATTCAAAAATGAATAAAAAAAGAAAAAAAAAAAAAAAAACCAACCTGAAAATACTTACCCGGAAAAAAGATTCTCAAAATGGAGTCACGGTGAGAGTTCGAACCTCGGCTAATATACTCTTGAGTTGAAAGAGTTTGCTGTGGGGAAAGACAGTAGATGTGTTGGGTATATAAGGGTAGTTCCATTATGGATTGGAAAAAGGTGGGAACTATGAGCAAAGTGTAAGGTGATTGATTAAGTTGTTGATCATATTTCAATTTGGAGATGGGATTGGACAGAGGGTTTCTAGATAGGTGCTCTTTCAAGCTCGATCTTTTCAAAGGCAAAGTTGTCTTTGTGACAGGCGGTGCAGGGACAATTTGCAGGGTGCAGACGGAGGCACTTGTCCTCCTCGGAGCAGACGCCGCTGTTGTAGGGAGAAACGCAGAGAAAGCGGAGCGAACAGCCCGGGAGATTTCTGCGCTTAGACCAGGTGCTAAAGTGATCGGGATTGGAGGCACAGATGTCCGAGAGCTGAAACACTTAGAAGCAGCAGTACAGCGGACTGTCAAAGAGCTTGGGAAAATTGACTTTGTGGTTGCTGGTGCGGCTGGGAACTTTTTAGCAGATGTGAATTCACTCTCAGCTAATGCGTTCAAGTCGGTGGTTTCCATTGACTTGCTCGGCAGCTTCAACACCGTTAAGGCAGCTTATAGCCAGCTCTTGAAAAACAAGGGTGCAATTATCTTCGTCTCTGCAACTCTACACTACTACGGTGTTCCCTTACAGAGTCATGTTGGCGCTGCAAAGGCGGGTATAGATGCGCTCTCTAATGCTTTAGCGGTGGAGCTCGGCACTGTGGGTGTCCGATCCAACTGTATTGCACCAGGATGGATTGCCAATACAGAAGGTTTCCAGCGCCTATCAAACAGCCACGGAGAAGATGAGCTTGCCGGGCACATCCCGCTGCAGAGACTGGGAACGACTGAGGACATTGCTAATGCAACAGTATTTTTGTTCAGCCCAGCTGCTAGTTACGTCACTGGTACTGTGCTGGTGGTAGATGGTGCAGCTTGGCACTTGGGCCCACCAATGCTTCGCGAAGGGCTTTACCCACACGCACTGAAAAAGAAGTTACTACAGACTCCAAAATTATAGGTTAATGCTATATTATCCAAAATTATCTGATGTGATTTCGTATGTTTGACGATGACTTATGAGCTATTTAGTATGAAATTTAGATGCAAGTTTTTTGCCAGCTGTAGATACTTTGTCCTTGAAAGACAGTTTTCTCTTCAACTTCCCTTCCTCGGTTCCGTCTTCTCCATGATTAATCTTTGGTCCATTCTTATTAGAATTATTCAAGATTTCCTCTTGAAGGATCGAGTCCTCTTCACTCAGCGGCTCTGTTGAAATCTCTTCTCTAGTAAATTCGTCATTATCGTCATCATCATCCTTATCATTATCATCATCATTGCGATCTTTGTCATCATTATTATTACTTTCATTATTATTATGATCGTCAGCAGTAGCAGTATTACCATTAATACCATTTCCATCTGTTGAATCGACAGAACCATTAGACTTTATGCTTTTTGCTTTCACATTCAGCTCAACAATCCGGATCAAGTCATCTCCAGAACTTATGCAATTGATTGAGTTCAAACTCGATTTGAAATTCGTCACCATGTAGGTTGCAAGTAGCTTGAAATTTTTCTTGTTTTCGTACTTTTCAATTCCAATTAGTACGATCTCAATTAAATCCAAAATAGTAGAACTTGTAAGATTAGATGAGTTCTCGTTCTCATCCAACAGTTTGAAAATCTGTTCAAACAAGTTGTAAGAGATAATATAACGGGTATAATAATCATCATTCAACAATATTATCGATTTGAAGCATCGTATAGCAGCTAATCTTAGCTGTAGCTTATGTCCTGGTTTGATCAGGTGAGCAACTCCAATTAGAACATGATTTTCAAGAAAAAAAGATCTCGAAACAGATTTATCCTTCGAACAAAAGGTTATCAATTCACATAGATAGCTGTAAAGTTCGTCATTGGAGGTGTTTGTTTCCTTATTATATGTATCATCAATAGTCCCATCATCATCGTTAGAAATTTCAGTCAAGGGACTAAACAATTTTGGGGCAACCTGCTCATAAAACGCATTAAAGTAGTTCGTCGTGTTCAGATGATCCAATGCTGAATCATCATTAGCAAAATTATTGGAATAAAAATTGCTGGCAGGGTCCAATAACGATTTCAAAGCTTCAAATGCTTGAATCTTAAGCCCATAATTACTATCCTCCAACAAAAAAGACGTTAATACCAACAGCAATGTCATATCATCAGATAACGTGGTCTTTTTAATCTCTTCTTTTTCATACTCAAGCCCATCAAAAAAATCGTCATTGAAAGAATCCACACCACTCACATGAGGTCTCCCATTCGAGGTTTCGTTCTTGCTAACATTGTCATTCTCACCCTCATTTTCATATTCAGACTGTCCAGAGCCATTATCAGAAACATTTTCGGGTTCATGTTGAAGTTCTGGTTGATGTTCGTGTTTGCGTTCATCTTTGGCTTTGGATTCATCTTCAGTATCAGGCTCATGTTCATGTTCATGTTCATGCTCATGCTCAAGAGTGAGCCGCTTTTCAGGTTCGTTGTTCATGCTTTCATCATTATCAGACTCTAAATCACCACTGATCAGCAGCACATCATGCTCTATTATAGCCACTATCATCTCTGTTGCAACAACTCGAACCTCAGAAGAGTCATCATTCAAAACAAAATTAATAGTTTTGAAAAGACCCTTTCTGATAAGACTTTTATAAAAACTGGTTTTCTGTGGTGATTGAAGGTTTTTAGCAATAAGGATGAATTGATATAATAGCTTGATTCCATCCCTTCTCTTCTCTAGCAGTTCAGGATTATGGGTGCCTTGCCGAGCACCTTTTCCAACATCCTCATCTTTGTATAAGCTGAATAAAGCATCTATGAACTTGCTAGTCTCCAAAAACTTTATGATCTCAACTTGGTTCAAATGAATTAACGTCGAGACCAAATTGAAAGTAGGATCATCTAACAATCTCGACAATACAACGTCTTTCAGCGACTGCAGTCTGAATGTCCTCTTTATCAAAGCTTTAATTGCATTATCATGCAGGGGTATTATTTCTTTGAATTTGGCATCATCTTTGAGAAAAAAACGATGATTAAATTTGAACTCTGGATAGCTGGGATCGTATTCAAGAATTCCAACAATGCCCATCATATTTTCATCCTCTAGTATCAGCTCAATGATCTCACTCTCATTATATAGTAATAGAGTCTTGACGATATTACACAGTAGATGCAAATCTCTAATTTTCTTGTTTTCTTCAGCAATATTGAAAAGGTCGATCAGTTTCTGAAGGTAATTGGATTTCTTCAAAAAATCAGCTATTGATTGTTTTTGATACACTGAGTTCAAATTTTCATTGAAACAGTTCGAGATATTCATCAGATCATCAGAAGTTGGGTTCACAGGTGGATAGTTCACAGGTCCTGTTATGAGTTCACGTACATCTCCATCTAAATCGGTGGAGATTATAGTCACTAATGATATCTCGGGCGCAAAGCTTCCTCTTTGCACCTTAATTATGAAATCACATAATGACAAACATCCTTCTCTTTCTTGAAATGATAATGCCATAGTTTTACCCTCGAGATCTGTCCATACAATTAACGTCTCCTGCTGTCTCTGGAAAGTTATACTTCCTTCTATTTTAGCCTTTAACAATACGTGCTTCTGATCTAATTCATTCCTCACTATTAGATAAGGTACTTCTTCTCTATCAAGTTCTCCAAAGCAATATCCGGTTCCGTTATCTATCCATAAGTTGTCGTCCAAAAAGTACACTTTAACTCGCCTTAACAACAAGCTTTTTGATGTTTTCTTCATCGTCAACACAGGTTATCTATCACCTATTAATAGCACAGATAACTTGAGAGATCAAAACGCTATCAGAACTTGCAAGGACTGGAGAACACACAGCTAAATGTGGCTCTGAAAACCTGTTGTATATGAGGGAGGAATGTTGAAAGTTATCTATTCTCTAGTCCAGAGCTAGTTGTGTGGGTTATGCTAAAACGGTCTGAAATCTGGAGCGTCAAACCTACAGCAGCCAAACAGCGCGACAAAACACAGCAGCCAAAGTTACCCACGCAAGTAAGGAGTACTGTGGAAAGCTATCAATGAGGGAAAAAGCAATGAACAGCGTCAAACAATAAACCACTGAAACTGTTCTCAACGCTCTCTTCCAGTCTTCTGCGTTCATTGTATTTCTGTCTTGTGTTTTCAGTTTTGGTGTTTTTTGGAGGAAAAGAAAAGTGTGATTCGGGCAACAGAGATGATCGAAGCGATGAGATAGATAGGAAGGTGATGTGGAGATACTCAAGAGAGGGAGGGATAGAGAGAATATAAGACGCTTTGTTCTAGTATTTCAATGGATATAGCAACTAGGTGAATTGATTAGCTGCTGAGTTCACCAACTGACTTCCTTCCTTGTTAGCAGCTCATTTTGCCACATCTCTCGCTATACGTCTTCCTCTTCACCTACAGCAACTCCAGCTATAGAGTTACGTCTATTACGTTTAGAGTTTATAAAGAATTCGAATTCGTAAACCAATATTCGCAGTGGTAGTCATATATTCATTTCCAGATTCCGGCATAGCATTAAAGCTTCAACACCTGGTCATAGCCTTTGTATTGGTAAGTATCCAGATCATACTTCTTCACAACATTAGGTCCTATGAAGCGTCCACCGACAAAGTGCTGAGTGCTAGCTGCAATTTTCTTTGCGACTGGTTTCGGAGCAGTGAGGCTCACAAGCACAGCAGGGTCCCGGAGGCCTCCTTTGGCATATCCCTCGTCAACGTCCCAGCCGGATGGGATATCTACTGAAAGGATTGGTATAGAGGAGTCATTGATCGTATTGATGAGTTGATCGAATGGGGCCCTAATTGATCCCGACTTGAAAGAGAAGCCAAAAATGGCATCGATAATCAATTGGAAATTGTCGATCGTGGATAAAGAAGACAGGAATTCAATGTTTAGATTTTTCAATTGTAGTTCCAGATTTTGAAACAATGGTTTTGAAGAAGGTTTAGGATAATAAACAGATGGATTGTATCCCCATAGCTTCAAATGTCTTGCAGCCACAAGACCATCACCGCCTCGAATTATGAAAGTTAGCATTTTGAATCGGTTGAATTGACAAGCTGCTCACCATTATTTCCAGGGCCGACAACAACAAGGACATTTTTAGCTCCAGGAAATGACTTATAGGTGGCTTCAGCGACAGAGAGCCCAGCAAGTTCCATCTAAAGGCAAAAAAAGAGAATGTTAATATTTTCTCAAAAGTATTTTGAAATGTAAGCGAATCTAACAAACTAATTGGTCTATGGAAAACCCTCCTGTACTCATCAGCTCCTCATCAAGAAGTGGAGCGAGCTTAGCAGACAAAACTTTGAAACCTGTCATCGAGTTTGTGTGTTTTTTCTTTTACTTAGAAATTCTGGAGAGGTTACTATGTATTCCCTTGTCTGAACTTTTATCAGTCGATTGTGGTTCAAGACCTCATATATAAAGGAAAAGAGCAGAAAAACGTGTATTTACCGGCTTACAAAGCTATACTACTAAAAGAATCTGATTTATAGTATTGTACAGTTTGGATTCTGGAGCTAGTAAGTAATCTGTAAATGTGGGGATTCTCAACTCTCTTCAGAAACCTTCTTTTTGATGAATTCCAAGTCTTTGGAAACGACGTCTCTCAAGAACTGTACTTCTTTGTCCTTCTCCGCCAAAGTAGCCTTGAGCTGGCTGATTTGCTCATCTTTCGCTGCAAGTTTAGCGTGTAGCTCTCTCATTTTAGCTGCAAGTTCCTTGCCATAGGACTTCACGGCTCCATTGGTCGGTTTATCACTGTATCCAGCCAATTGTAGCAGCTCCTCCTCGGCATCGGGGCCTTCTTCAGCCTTGAGATGACTATTCTCGTCATCGTCGTCATCGTCGTATAGATCTGGTTGAGGGCCCTTGCTGGAGAAATTGGACCCAATGACTTCTCTGATAGCACCTTCAACATTTGGAAACCTTATACTCTGTAAAACTTCGTCTTTACCGGCATCAGTGAAGTCAGGAATCCATTCTTTTTCATTGTATTTGTTTTTTTTGAAGATCTTGACAAATTCAGTCTCACCGTGATTCAAACCGTGCTGGATTCTTTTATATTTTTGGTAGAGTTGATCTGGTGTGCGCTCTTTGAACCCTTGCTTTTTCGCTTCGTTATTGAACAGATTGGCAACGATCTTAAATAAGTCTATCAATACTAAATTAGGGTATTTGTCAGAGATGGTCTTGTAAGCCTTCACGATGTATAACGATTCATATCTGGAGTATAAAGGCTTCTTAACGCCAGCACCTTGCAGTTTTCTAGATTTTTTGGGTTTTGGAGTTTCTTCCTTGGTCGAGCTTTTCCTCTTATTAGAAGTCTGAGATTCTTCAGTTTCCGTCTCTTTAGTGTTTTCCTCATCCTGCTTGGTTTGCGTTTCTGCAGGCTCTTCCTCATCTGCAATAGCGTCAGCAGGTTCTTTGGATTCGGTTTCAGAGTCACCAGCATCTTCGTCAGCGTTATTGAAGGTGATCTTTATGCCTGTGTTTTTATCTGTGTACGACTTCTTCTTCGGTTTGCCGTTTGCGATTGTAGTGGGTTCAGCAGTCGTTTGTTGGGATTCGCCTCCGATATCATCCTCCACCTTCACATCCTTCTCTGATTCAGAAACCATTTTCCAAGTGCTTATCTTACAGAAAAGAGAGACGCTGCTGGTGTTAGCGGTTGCAGTGATAAACACTCTCGGTGTTTTTTGTGGTGTGTGTGTGTGTGTGGCAGAGCCTTTTTGCACCAGTAAAGTTTTTTTTTTTCACTCCTGGATGATTATTTCGTACTCAGCAACTGCAAGAGAGCCACCGCCTAGCTAGTCTGGACGTATTTCGTATCGGCAGGTGGGCAAGCAGCTGGCACCTAAATTGAGTTATGTATCCAGATATTCAGAACCTCGCTGTGTCAGTCGAAAACTTTCCTGGAATTCGAACAAAAACGCTCCTTTCTAAAACACTTAAACCAACAACTTTCAATTGGAGCTTTGATCAACAGCACACCAAAAAATATCTTTTGAATCGACTTCCACAAATTCAGCTGCCACGAAACATCGGTGAAAATAGAAGGGCAAAAAAAAAAAAAAAAAAAAAAAAAAAAAAAAAAAAAAAAAAAAAAAAAAAAAAA
>JAKTRK010000045.1:0-82762 GCA_030579675.1 Liangdongia quercuum | reverse complement strand
CCCCCCAAAAATCCCCTTTTAAACAAAGGGAAAAAAAAAAAAAAAAAAAAAAAAAGCAAAGGAGGGAGGTAAAAAAAAAAAAAACTAGAAGAGAAAGGCTAATAAATTAAAGCATATAAGCAAGACAGAACAACACCCACGAACAACGCGCTCAAGATCAGCGAATCAAACCGGAAACCACAGTACTCACCACTCAGATTATAATCCTATGGCATCGCTTGCTGCATTCCCTAAACTTCGTCGCACTTTAACCGATGTTATGGAGGACGAGCTGTATCACGTTCCACAGACCGCTATGACTAATAGCCATGGCGGAGCAAGCTCAAACAACAACGCATCGAACATGAACAGTCCGACTCTCAGCTTCACGTCGCTCAATTTACTAGGGAGCCAGTTTTTGAACCCAAACGGTCCACATTCTGCCGCTTCACTGATTTTGCAGAACCATAATAGCAATAACACTCTAAACAATCAAAGACACTCTACTGTAAATCCCAAGCTTTACAGAAACTCAAGCGCTTTAAACTCGGAAGAAATGCTGACGATACCAGACCATGAGGGAGCTAATGCAACAAGAAGCACCTCCACAGTCACCAATAACAACATCAACAATAACAATAACAATAACAATAACAATAGCAACCAGCAACAGCAACAGCAACAGCAACAGCAACAGCAACAGCAACAGCAGCAGCAACAGCAGCACAATAACAATAGCCATAGAAGCAGCAATAACCACGAATTGTACTACGATATTCCTGAACCTCTACCACTAGAGTCGAACATTTTCAATGAATTTGCAGATCCAAACCTAACAACTACTGGCAATAATAATGGCAACTACAATTTCTCAGCTGGTGACCCATTCCCGCAACATCAACAGCCAACTACCTCAGCTCCTGCAAAGCTGTTAAAGTTCAACGATGATCTCACTCTGGACTACTTCAACAATGAAGAAGATGATTCGAAGTTTCTCATATGGCCAGCTGCTATTTCCCCAAACTTGATCCCTGAGGAGATTGAGGAAGAGGAAATCAGTGACGAGGAAGAGGAGGAAGAATACGAGGAAGAAGAGAAGGAGGACGAAGGGGAAAAAGACGGCAATCTGACGTTTTTGGAAAATTCGTTTGACCCTAGTCAAGGAATCGAAGACGTTGAAATGAGAAACCTCGCCCAGGATGATGATACAAATGATTTGGAATCCGACATTGACCGTATGAGTCTAGTCTCCTCTGATGACGAATACTCTTCCAACAGTTCTGTTTTGGAAGAATCCTATACCCCAACTTTCAAAACACATTACAACATGACACCCCCAGTTTCTAGACATGGAAGCTATACACACAAAGAAGTCTCACATTTAGAGAGCGCGGTATCCAGAAATAACAACGACTTCTCTTTCAAAGGCAACAATATTTTGAGTAACAATGATAATCTTAATAACGTTCCACCTTTCAAGAAAATTGGCAAGAAAAACATGATTCAAGTTAGCTTGAAAACCAGTGCCATGAACAACCCAAGTAACGTCCATCAATGCACCTTGATCAATCCAAGCACTAATCAACCATGTATGAAACAGTTTTCAAGACCCTATGATTTGATAAGGCATCAAGAAACCATCCACGCCTCAAGAAAGAAAATCTTTAGATGTGTTGTCTGCAACAAGCTAGAAGGTGGTGTTTCTAGTAAAACCTTTAGCAGAGGGGATGCACTTTCAAGACACATCAGGGTCAAACATGGACTTACCGGCACTGAAGCCACAGACGCTTTGCAGTATGCCAAGGATCATGTTGAATACGTTTGATTTATTGACTTTCAACTTTTGATTGGGACAAGCGTGAGCTATTCAGATTTGCTCTTATTATGCTCTACATTATACATAGTTAGAATTGTTATGTTATTTTAATAATACATTTAACACATTAATAAAACAATGAATCAATTCGAGTTGTCTTTTCATAATTTCGCAAAACCTTCGTTTGCGACTAGTTCCGCTCTCTTCCTAGCAGTCTCTGGGTCAAGGTAATATTCAGGCTCCACTAGGTTCAAGTCATCGTCAACTTTAGCCACTAAAGGGACTCCATTGGGAATATTGACTTTCCTTATGTCCTCATCACTTATCTTATTGATTATCTTCAGGATAGATCTGATTGTAGAACCATGGGCAACAACTAGTACAACCTCATTTTTTTTCAAATCGTTCAATATTTCGTGCTCGAAATATGGCTTTAATCTATCAACGACCATATGTAGCGATTCAGTTGTTGGAACCTCATTTAGCACAGATTTGTACCTGTTATCAATGGCTGCAAATTTATCATGGGGGTCAATCTCAGGAGGGCATCCATCGTACGCACGTCTCCAATACATGTATTTCTCTTTGCCAACCTGCTGTAGCACATCCCTTTTATTACGTCCTTGCAACGCTCCATAATGGCGCTCATTCAACCGCCAACTTCTATTGACATCAATCCACAACCGGTCTATTGTATCTAAGATTATGTTCCCGGTTTGGCAGGTGCGCGTTAGCTTGGAAGTGTATAGTTTAGTTGGTTTGAGACCTGATTTGAGTATTAATTCGCCTGCCCTCTTCGCCTGCTCTTTACCCTTCTCTGTGAGCTTAACATCGACCCATCCACAGAAAAGGTTCTGGTCGTTGAACTCGGACTGCCCGTGACGCATTATTATGAGAGTGTGTACAGCCATTGCTATATCTTTTGTCTTGTGAAAGAACGCAGCAGTAATACTATATTAGGCTGGAGATAATAAAGTTGATGACTCCTTGTAAATTCGTGAGAACAGTTAGTAGGGCTGAAAAAAACAAAAGAAATCGAAGAAGCAAGTTTTCGGTTGAGAATCAAAAGTTTATTTTGATCATAGATGTAGTGACTTGTTGGTGGAAACCGTTTGTCAATTGCAACTCGTTAGCCTCCTCTCTAAAAAAAAGGATTTGGAGTGGGATGGTGCCATACTACGTAAGATTCTTAAGCTAGCAAGGCATAGCACGGCATAGTACAGCGTTGACCTACTGCAGTGAAACGATTTATAGCCGTTTCTAAAGCACTGGCACCTACAATCTGTGAATTTTCTAGCTAAATAGTATCCTTCGAATGCTAGTATAAACTGGAACATCTCAAATAACTAATTACTGATGAAGAATTTAATAAAGCTAGTATTCGATAAGCATGTCACCAGCCGACTTAAATTCATTGTTACTTCCGAATAAACTGGAAAAAAGAGTTTTCCACATGAGACTTTTGAGAAAAGTGAACTAGAGTAACATAATGATGGTTTGCATCATTCAAACTGCTTTAATTTGCGGAGTATTTGAAATTCCATGACGTCCTTAGGTTTTATAGCTCTCCCCAGGATGCCAAAAATGTGGCCAAGCCAAAAACATTTAGTATCGTATATTTACATTTTACCTAATTAAGACTAAATTGATCCTCATCTTCAATCGAATTTATACTCTTTAATTCTAAATCTCTGAATTTGAATCAGGAATACAGGAAGAGTGTAAAAGGTTTCTCTAAACAAGGTCAAAAGAATTGAAAAGAGCAATGTCTCAAGAGAACGATTTGGCGTTTCTTCCGGGGAAGACAACTTCACGAGGCTATCACTCCCATAAGGGTTCCACATCATCTTCAGCTTCGGGAGTTTCTAAAGACCAAAATGCAGAGGATGTTTCACTGAGGAATATCACCAAAAGTGCACAATTGGATAGGGATAGACTTTCGAGCATGCTGGAAACATACAAGAGCTCCAGTACTTCTGACGATGAATTCACAGATGCCGACGAGTTCATTTCTAAATTACCAAGTAAACCAGGAGCAGTAGAAAATGGTGAGCCATCCAATGAAAGATTTGAGTTTGAGCTTACACCACCCAACAATAACGAAAAGAAAGCCAATGGAATTTCAAGAATCAGCTCTGCTACGCATCATAGCGAAGAATCGAATGTGAATTCTTTAAATTTGGCAATATCAAATCCACATCTTCCAACAGACCCGTCGCCTAATAGAGCATCAGTTTATTCAGACTATAACGGTAGCATTCACGAAGTTAACAAAATTGAATATGTTGTTGATAGAAACACGGAACGAGGAAATACTGAGCGTGTCAGCAGAAAGCCATCAATAGTGAGAGTCAATATAAATTCTACGACCAAGCTAAGAGATCCTGAAACTCCAAATGAATCAGGAACCCCACAAGACTCTGAATTCCAATTTGAGAGTTCACCTGAGCCAGAAAAAGTACCTCATGGGATTCACTCAACGCATTATGCAAATTTTTCGTTTGATGCAAGCGAATCAGGTTCTTCTGATGTTATAAATCCCTTGAATACCTCAAGGATCAACCAACAGCCAAGACAATCTGATAGATACGAGATAACTGGGATTGATCCAGCGATTCCATCACGCTCAAAAGATAGACCAGTAAGTACAGCTTTTTTAAGGCCACAGGAGAAAGAGTTGTCATCCAATGATCAGAGATCGAAGTCCCTTGATATGCGTTCAATCGATAGTTTAATGGTTGAGCTCAACAAGGAGATTCAAAACTCCCCATATGAATATGAGACGCCTGTCAAGTCGGCAGAATCCGAAATTGAGAAGATAGAGCCGCAACAATCCAACGTACCTAAAGAAGCTAAAAGACCACTGCCTCCTCCACCCGTCCCAAGACATGTACATCACCCAAGCCTCTCATTTGGTGAAGATCAAGATGCAGATTATGTTGCTGAAGCAGGAATCAATGAAGAAGCCACAGAAGCTCAAATGGGTAGAGAAGTGGAGGTGGAAATGGAGAAGCATACAAAGAAGCAGCGTAGAAAGAGATCCGGCCATCATCACAAAAGAAAGAGCACAAGAAATGATATAGGAAGAGGCCATTTTGATCAGGAGACATTAGCACAGCTACTACAAGTTACAGAAGGTACAATAATCGGGCAAGAGTTTCAAAATATTGGATTGGAACCAACAGAGAAACAATTAATAGAAAGAATTGTGGATTCTCTCTCAAGGTTGACTGCAGATATGATTATAGACTCAGAGAGACACGATGAGAGTGTTAAAAGATTGAACAAGGCCATCAAAGCTTTGGAGGGATTTTGACGAGCAAACGGTTTAGTTCTATTTTTATTCCCTTATTTTTATTCAGGGTTTTTTGATATTGTTACATTCATCGTTATGCGCCGTTCGTTTATTAGTTATTTAATTTGAATATATCATGTTGTACGTTCCTATAGCATCATATAAGTTCAGCCTTCACATAATTTTCACTTATCGATGGAGAGTTACTTCTTCTGTTCTGAGAATCACGAATTTCTTTTTCGATGCGAGACTTGTCTTTGATTTCAAAGATTCCTAATTCTTCATCGATAACTTGGGTAGTCAGTTCTGAATTTCGAATCTTGTCAACATCTTTGTGTTCTAACTTCCAACCCAATTTGTCGGATAAAAGGACAGCAACTTGGTCACAATAACCCAAGAATGAAACATCAAACTCGGCATGCTCGACTAAATCCTTATTGATCAAAATTTGAGGGATTTCTTCAGGTACCATGTTAACAATTTCACTAACAGGAGCAACTTTCAAAGAGGTTCCTATGCAAATCAATAAATCACAATCCTGAACGTCGTATTTGATATTATCATGAAACTTATCCGGTAAGTTCTCTCCAAAGAAAGTGATATCGGGCTTCATTACACCAAAAGATTTCGGGTAAAAATCTTCGTTTTTCCCCAGCTTTCTAGCCCTTTCCGTATAGCAAGAACGACATAGGGGCAATTCCATTTCTCTGATATATTTGAAAATTTTAGTACCGTCAATTCTCCATCCACATGTTTGGCAAGTTGCACTGGCAAAGGAACCATGGCATTGAATAACTTTATCACGAGAAATCCCAGCATTTGCCTCTAAATTATCAATATTTTGTGTATAGTTTCTTAAAAGTTTCCCTTTCTGATCCAATAATTTAATGAAAGCGTGCAATGGAGTGAAGGAGCCAGCTGGGGGAAGAATCTTATGAGCTACTCTGTAAAAAATAGTTGGATCCTCTTTGAAGGTTCGGAGATCGAAAACTTCTTGAGGATCTGTCAATCCAAGGTACTCTAGACTGGCGTAAATACCGTTTTTCGATCTGAAATCTGGGATTCCTAGACTTGTTGAAACACCTGCACCGGTCAACACCAAAATCTTTTTGGCGTTCTGGATTTGGGAGATAGCGTCGTTTATAGATTTGACTGTACCTAGTCTTGAGCGACTGAACAGCACTTTATTCATGGCTCTTTGTAGCATTTTAATGATTTTCATGAAGTTTTTTTCATCATCGATATCGTCATCAAAGCTTGCTGAAAAGAAGCCCAATATCACAACCGCATATAAGATATCTGAACCTCTTGGGCTTTCTGGCAAGTACTTGTCCAAAAACTGCACCATTCCCTCTTTCTTCAGGTATTTTCTTGCGGCAAGACACTCTTCTTTCGTAATTTTTGGAGGAACCCATTTACCATTCACTTTCTTTACTCTGTGCTTATGAGGGTTTGCAAGATACATATTACAATTTGCTGACGGCTGCTGCTGCTGTTGTTGGTCATCCGCCTGGCTTATAGCATTTCGTCCAATGTTGGCAGAGGCGCCCGGGGTCACGCTGTCAACGGAGGAGGATCTCGAAGACTGTGACGAGGAGACAACATTTATCACATCACTGGTATCCTTATCAGAGGCGGTGTTGGGATCAGCATCGATGTTGGTGTTGGTGTTGGTGTTGGTGTTGGCGTTGGTTTCCGGCGTTGGTGCTGGTGCCGCTGAAGTTGGGCTCGCTCCTCTCGTTGAGCTGAAGGAACTGGCGTGAGGGCTTCTGATCTTTGGCGCTTTCGGCAGAGGGCCGCCAGCGGAGTCGGGGGCAGAAGAAGGGGGCCTTTTCAAGGACGCACTATTACCGTTCATTAACCTGTATACAAAAAACCTTCAGGTATTTCAGGATTCAAGGTGATGGTAGAAGCCCCTATAGAAGGTCGCTTCGAGCTGATTATAGATAAGCTGCTGAGTTGTTGTTGTAGTCGATTTGGCGGATTTTTTTTTTTTTTTTCTGTTTTTCTCTGGCTCAGTTCAGCTTTAAGGAATGTGGGCAAGGAATAAGAGGGAAGAAGTGTCCAGAGAGGAGGGACGAAACAACCCAGATTGTGTGGGAAATTCTTCGTGTCCCTTTCTCTTTCTGAAGTGGTCTCTACATCTATATGCGTTTGCAACCAAACAAGACGAAACCAGTCGGTTGCGCTTCTCCCTGGTTTCTTGCACAGCTGGCGATTTCATGCGCTGTGGGCGGAGAACTAGGCAGAGAGGGAGAGGAGGAGCAGAGGAGGAGCAGGGGGGGGGGCTGCGGAAGAAAGTGCCCCCCCCCACTGGTCTAGACAGACTATCCCGGCAGGGAGCGTTTGGTGTTATGATGGTGTTCAGATGATGTAACCTACCGCGCGCATTGCACATACGGATCCCTTTCGCCAACGATGGTGGTGTTATATTTTGCCGTGACACGGGAGACGAGTGTTCGAGGAAAAAGCTGTATGAGACGGCGATGGAGCTGCAATATCTTAGGGCAGGGCTGAATAGCCCCAGAGAGCGCATGCGTAGATACACACATAGATGACATCGAGACTCTCCTCAGAGTTTGCGAAATTACAAGAGATTACCCGCTTTTTGAGAGTCTGCGATCGGTGTAAGAAAGATATTGAAGATTTTTTCGACGGTCAATAAATAAATCAAAGAGGGTTTGAAAACCAGAAGGAGGAGCAATATTAGTGCTCATTAGGACACACAAAAGAGTCTTGAAATTGCTAGGAAATGTCTGGGAAACCAAAGAGACTACCACAACTGGCAAAGATCCGAGTGAAGAGAACAGAAAGTGCACAACAGGCAGGGCCTTGTATTGTGCTCATGTCCACGCTGCTGAACTGCTGGTCATCTAACGGCGAGAGCTCGCCTGCTTGCAAAGAGATCGAGCTGAGCTTGAAGAAATGCATGGAAACCAACGTACGTATAAACCCATTAGAGGATCTCATAATGGTTACATGTCATCTGCAGTAGTTGAAGGGCCTTGAAACTAACCTTTTATGTCTATAGAACAAAGTCAACACTACAAAATCCTCCATCAATTACCATGCTAACCGTCTATATCCAAGGATCAACGGTAAACCGCACGACTAGAAGAGAAACGATTGCACATGTAATCCATATCATAACACAGTAGTAGTAAATGCAGCGTCCATACACAGAGAGCTGCGTTAAAATTAACGGTTAAACGATCCATTATCTGCCCATCATTACCTGTACATATACTCGCCCTATAGCTCCGAAAAAGTTTGTCCTGATACAGATACAGACACAGGATCGAGCATAGGCTTGACAGTCTATACGACTAAACGATACTAGTTTCATAAAAAAACTTCGTAGTTCATTCTCACGATGCTTCGTTCCGATATTCTCCACATTGCTTTTGTCGCTTTTTCCTTTACGCATTTCCCAGATGACGTTTTCCACTCGTTTAGATTTCCAAGATTTTGTTTACAGCTCGTTTAAAGAAAAATCGATGCGACGCCAAAAAACCAAAAAGCTGAATTCCACCACCACCTTTATTTAAGAAGAAACGTATCCTTTAACAGAGACACATCGATACATAATCCAGAGGGGACCTATAAAGACACTGAGAAATGTCAAGTACAGATCTAAAGAAATCACAGAAGGAGTTCTCTGAGGTTCTCCACGGCAAGGACGCCAGTTCTAAATCTGGAATCTTTGCCCTTATTTCGAAGGACAAAGCTGCTCAAGAGACAGCCGTCGGTGACTACTTGAAGCACTGGGATGGAAAGACGGATAAGGAGGCCGAGGACAAGAGATTAGAAGACTACAATCAAAGTACCCATTCATACTACAACGTTGTTACCGATTTCTACGAATACGGATGGGGAACCTCGTTCCATTTTTCAAGATACTATCCTGGAGAACCGTTTGGCCAGGCTACTGCAAGACACGAGCACTATTTGGCCAATAAGATTGGCATTAAAGAAGGCTGGAAAGTTTTGGACGTTGGTTGTGGTGTTGGTGGTCCTGCTAGAGAAATTGCAAGATTTACAGGTGCTAACATTGTTGGAATCAACAACAACGATTACCAAATCACTAGGGCTAATGCTTATGCTAAAAAATTCAAGCTAGAGAAACAGTTGCAGTTCACCAAGGGTGATTTCATGAACTTGGATTTCGAGCCAAATTCTTTCGATGCAGTTTACGCCATCGAAGCTACGGTCCATGCTCCTACCTTAGAAGGCGTTTATGGGCAAATCTTCAAAGTACTGAAGCCAGGTGGTGTATTTGGTGTTTATGAGTGGGTCATGACTGAAAACTATGACGAGAAAAATCCAGAACATAGAAAAATCGCCTATGAAATCGAAATAGGTGATGGCATACCAAAAATGTATGGCGTCGATGTTGCAAGACAAGCTTTAAAGAACGTCGGATTTGAGTTGGAATACGAACAAGATCTAGCAGACCTTGGTGATGATATCCCATGGTATTATCCATTAACGGGTGAATGGAGATACATTCAGAGTTTATACGATATTGGTACTTTCCTAAGAACTAGTTACTTGGGCAGAAAGTTCACCACGAATTTTGTCGGACTACTAGAAACTTTTGGTATTGCTCCAAAAGGGTCGAAACAAGTGACTTTGGCTTTGGAGGAAGCTGCTGTTGGTCTAGTTGCCGGTGGTAAACAGAAGTTATTCACCCCAATGCAATTGTTTATTGCAAGAAAACCTTTGAAAACGAATTGAGCTGATTATTTTTCCCGCTTGCTAAAAGTTTTTTTTTTGTCTGACGGTTTCCGTTTCTACATCTGCTGAATATTCCTTAGTTATCGATAGCGTAGCCTCTTTTGCTGATAGAGCGCGATTTGACTTTGTACATCATAATATTCATTGTTTATAATTAGTTTAATAATATTCATGCATATTATCACTCCATGCTGAAATCACCATCCTGATCGATACCTGTACTTTCGTTGATTGCAGAATGGAATTCAGAAAGATCCTGCTCTCCCTCATGATCTTCGGAGACATTCTCCTGCACACTAACATCCTCAAAAGATTTATTGAGAATTTGACTTTGCTCCAGCTCAAACTCTTCATCAACTTCGTCCCCAGCCTCATCATCCTTATCCTTGTTTTGTGATTCTAGTATAACCGACAACTCGAAATCTTCAGGATTCACCTCATCTTTTTCATTCTCTTTGGCAATCTCTGCGAGATTATGGATGTTTGTCAAAAATTTGTTCAAGGCGTTTTTGGAAACAGCATCTAGACTTGCAACTTCATCCTCAATATTATCACACACCTCTAAGAGTTTTGCTAAACTCTTATATGGAACTTTTGATCCGATGAACATCTTTGATAAGTTTGTAAGTATGAGCTTTCTGTATTTCTTGTTCTCGACCTCCTGGAAAGTATCTAAAAATTCTGCAGCCAAATCAATATGGCTAGTAGATTTTTTGACATAATCAGAGTCTTGATTAACAACGTTGGCAGGATCAGTCCAATATATTAGCTGCTGTAAAATGATACTCGGTGATACCATTTCCTTATCATCAGAATCCGTATCCTCAACATGTGCAGCATATAATCTTTTGAAAGCATCGGCTGCAACTCTGCTCATTCTTTCCTGGTGCTGAGGGTGCGAGAAACAATACACAGGCAAACAAAATGTGAAGACTTGGAGTAAACCCTGATTTTTTGAATTTGCAGGGTTATAATATGTTAAAATCAAAGTCTCGAATAACTCGTCATCATTCAAAATATCAGCAAGATATAGTTTGCATAACCCTTGAGCAGCCAATGATTGAACCTCTGGAATATCTGTACTTTTTAGTGTTCTGTATAGTAATTTATGAAATGACAGAGAATCAACCCCATCTTTAACATCCAAAACCTTTGATCCATGAACAGATAAGATATCAAATATGACTTTGATCGAGATGGTTCGCAGCTCTTCATGACCTTTGGATAAACAGAACCCAAATAAATAGAGTTGGTTTATCGCCAAATCTAAATCTAGTAGACAACATAGCCCTAGAGCGTACGTTCCTAATTCTCTTATCGTACTAATGGTATTTCTGACAGCTGGACTTATTAAGGTATCAATTAGAGTCGTAATGGAGATGTTATCTTTTAAGCCTTCATTTGTCAACTCTAGCATAGATTTACAGATTACCAAACAATGGGTTGTGGTAGCTTCATCTTCTTTAATTTCATTGCTTTCTGACGATTCTTGTTTTTGTTCTTGTTCTTCAATATTATTATCTCTTATATCAGTTATAATTTCATTCACCATGGAGCAGAAATCTCTTTCGTTAATTGACAACTTTCTCAATACCTGTAAGGAAACCTTGATCAATATATCGGTCAACCCATCATTTGTCAAGGAGGATCTTATTATTTGTAGCATAGCCCTTCTGCCAATCTCATCGCTAAAATCATAGTTGACACCAATATTCAATAATTGCTCAATAACAAAATCTGAGTCTTCACTATCCTCTGAATCTTCTAGATTTTTCCGAGCTTGTAAATATTTTGATAACAAATTTGCTAATTCAGCAGCTTCAGGATAATTTTTATCCAAAATTTCATTTAAAGAGTTCTTATAGCAATGATGATAAAAGGTTCTAGCTAAGAATGCGATTTCTGGGGTCAATTTGAGCCAGATATCTGGTGGAAATGAAATTTTAGGAATCAAATCTTTTCTATTTTGAAAAAAAAGTTGCATTGCCAATTCAGCTATATTACTACGAGTAACATGCAACCTTTCCAACAGTTCAATCAAGTCACCATCAATAGCTTTCAACCAATCCTGCGAAAACATTTGGATACAAGCTTTTTGCACGGTCTCTTCACGGTCTTTCAAGCCCCAAGATAGAAGTTTCTCTCTAGTTCTTGAATCCATGGTCCTGAAATCACCCAACTCTTTTATAATTCTCGAAAAAACTAATCTTCTGTTCATTGGATTCGTATCTCTTGCTCTCTCTAATAGATAGCGCTTCGTCACGTCTGTCTTCACAAGATTCAATAGAGCAGCACGACGAACTTCAGCGCTTGAGTCATTCTGAATTGCAATCAACAACTTACTTGTTGCTTCATCAACTTCATCGACACTTCCATCTTCATCTGTGTCTTGGAATCTTGAAATACAATGTAACGCTTTTATTCGTATGCTTGGCTCCTTGTCATGTAGCCTCTTATCTAGCGACCACATTAACGTTTCATAAAGTGAATCATCAATTTCACCTAACCCACTCATTGTGAAATCCAAAAACTGTACTACTCTGTATCTAACATTCTTATCGCGGGACTCAATTCCTCTAAGCAGATGCGTGATGAAATAACTCACGAATCTCGTGAATAAATTATCATCGTTCTCATCTTCAGAGAACTGCTCTTGTAAACTGATAACGAATCCAGAAACTAGCTTCACCACTCGATCACCAACAGCTTCTGATTTTTTCACCACTAGGACTTTGTTGATGAGCTTACAGAAATAAAAATTGAATGAGTCTTCATGAGCGATCTCGCTTGATCTTTTCTGGATCGCCTTTAATAGTACAATTTGTTTCCTATGAGCAGCAATAGACGTTTGTGATTCTTGAAATACTTTAGCCAACGCGCCATATATCTGCTCAGGACTTGAAAGTGAAGTTACTAGCTTTCTAGACTGTTTTTGGACTGCCACCGATGCCATTTTTAGACGGGTTTTGAGTACTTCTCTCAAACTATTAAGTCGCACACAGCTTATAAACAAAAGTATAAACAACACATGAAGAAAACAAAACAAACATTACATAATCACATGGAAACCGGGTAATTGAAGAGCATCAAAAAAAATTTTTGGTTCTACTATGTGATAGAGCCTGTGCAGCTGAAAAGTTTTGAGATGAGAGGAACAGTGGATTCAGGGATGACTGTGGACGTACACCGGTGTAGATTTGTGGATTATGATCCACACACCATAACGAGTCTAGAGTTCAGTCACCGTTCTACGAAAAAATTTTCCCCAGGCGACTTAAGGCTGGCTGTTGGAAGAAATAATGGAGATATTGAAATTTGGAATCCAAAAAGTAGATGGATTCACGAGTTCACTCTTTACGGAGGCAAGGACCGTACCGTGGAAGGCCTGGTTTGGAGTACCCCCGAGAATGATGAGCCACGGTTGTTTTCTATTGGAAACTCCACTATGATCACCGAATGGGACCTGAAGACTGGTCTGGTATTGAAACAATATGATTGCAATTCTTCCGATATCTGGTCTATAACAATCAACGAGAACCAAGACAGGCTAGCTGTTGGATGTGATGATGGAACAGTGGTGATTGTTGATATTTCTGGAGGGGTTGGGTCGTTAGAGCATTTTGGCTTTTTGCAAAGACAAGATGCTAGAGTTTTAAGTCTTGCCTGGAAGCGCAACGATCTCATTATTGGAGGATGTTCAGATGGCCGTATAAGAGTTTGGAACACGAAAGAAGATGATTTCGGGCCAGCTAAGTTCAGCTTGATATCGACAATGAGAGTTGATAAGTCTAAGATTGAGTCAACGTTAGTTTGGTCCGTTTTATACTTACCGCAGCAGGGTCAGATTGTTAGTGGAGATTCCACAGGCTCTGTCAAGTTTTGGGATTTAGAACATTTCACTTTATTGCAAAGCTTCAAAGTTCATGAGGCAGATATTTTGACGCTGGCCACAGATTTAGAAAACGAAAACCTTTACACTGCAGGTGTTGATAGAAAGATTTTCAACTTCAAAATAATTGAAAACGGAGCCAATAAGCAAAAGAAATGGACAAATATATCTAGCAGGCTATTCCATTCTAACGATATAAGATCTATGTGCTGTTATGAGTCCAAGAATTACAATTTTTTAGTATCTGGAGGTGTTGAGAAAAACATTGTCATTAGTTCCATTAAGACCTTTATTGACGGTCAATATCATAAACTTTCATTTATTCCACAACAACAGCATGTTGTCTTGAACAAAAGAAAAAGAATCATCATACTGTGGCAAGACCAGACAGTTAAGATTTGGAAATTACTCAAGGATGAAGATTTAAATTCGATAGTGCATGATAAAGTTAGCGACAACTATCTGAGTAATTCATTTGAACTTATCTCCAAGTTGACATTAAGCGATCATGATAACATCAGTGTTGTTAACATATCTCCAGATGGATCATTACTTGCTGTTGGTAGATTGACGGGCACAAAATTATTCCAGCTAAAACCAAAGCTAAATTCCAATAAATTAACAGTCAAGAAGCTAAAGAATGAGGCTTTGAAAAACATTGGGTCAAGAAACCTGGTTTTCAATCGTAACGACTCTTTATTAGTCGTTAGTACAAATAATGAGATTTTGAAGTTCGATTCAATCGACTCTGAAAATGAATCAGTTTCATATACTGAGTATACACTTGCTCCTAATATTCGTCATAAATCCAAACTAGGGCATATTGAGTGTATCAACAATATAAAGTTGACACAAAACAACAAGAAACTTGTGATATCGAAAGTCTATGGTGCTATAGATGTAATTGACCTTGATGATGAAGAGGCTATAGATGTCAAGCCGTTTTTGAGATTATCGAGCTTTATAAATAAGATAGAAGTTTCGCCAAGAGAGACATTAATTGTTTTAACAGTTGATAATAGATTATATGAATTTGATATTCCTTCATCATCTTCTTCCTATACCTCATCGGTCTCATCCAACCATCTAACCTATTGGTCAAAGGTGAACTCAGAATTTTTACCAAAGAGATTTTCAAGATTAAAGGATTCACCGATAGGGATGTTTGCAGATTCGAGTGATAGCTATAAAGTTTGGATATATGGATGCGATTGGTTAAGTTTTTTCAAACTAGACGTCAACATTCCAGTCAAACAGCTAAAAAAGGATAGAAAACGAGTAAGATCCGAAGCACAAATTGGAGTTAATGAAGATATTGAAATTGATGTTGAGGATAGCGAAGTTGAAGAAGAATTTGATGAAGTTCAACTGATTGAGGATCGGGAATTGTTACTTAAGAACAATTCATCAGAGTTTATTAGTTCAGGCGTCCCATTCTGGATAACTGATAAATACAAAACGATACTGTTTGCCGATAGTTTTAGCGAAGGGAATGAGATTTTGGTGATCGAGAGACCACAATTTGCATTAGAGCAACAACCTGCATTCAAATTACAAAAGATCAGAGTATGAATACTATTAAATATACCTAATATCGTCTGAAATTCATAAAAAAATAAATAAAGAAAAAACAGAAAACTTTTGACCTTTTCGTAACCTTAGATCTCGATTTCTGGCAAGACTCTAGCTGCCTGAAACCAGATTCTAGCTGCTGCGCCTGACCCGATAAGGGTTTTAACGAGCTGCTTTTCTGCAGGAGATCCTGGGCCTTCTTGTGCTCTTTCTTCATTATTTGCGTCAAAGCCTTTAGTCGTACCAAACTGTTTGCAGTATAAGGCATGAACATCCTTTGATATTCTATAGGCTTCAAACATTTGGAAGTAAAGCCCATCATTATTATCGTACAGATACTTTCTGAAAAAAATGAGGTGACGCTTGAACTCATTCTTGATAGCGTTGGAAGTAGATTTTGGCGCCTTGTCACCGACAATCAGGAGATAATCTGCGAGTCCCTCAAAGAGAAGCTGGATGAAATAGGAGGGATCGCGCCAGTATCGTCTATCAAACTCGTTATAGTCCCTGCAAAAGAGTGACTTATTTCTATTTGTGGCAGCGGCAGCCAGTTCGTCGGCATGCTTTCGCCAAGTGTCCTTGCCCGTGAGTTCATAGAGGAGCGCAACACATGATAGCAGTACACCAGTGTTGTAAGTCCACTTCATCCCATTTGGATTCGAATCAAACTTGTCCACACCATCGAGAACAAGGTAGTCAGACTTGTCCAGCAAATTGTCTAGCACCCATTGAGTCGCACGCTCACCAAACTCGGTATAAACGTGAGCCTCGGAGGGGATAAGTCGTGCGAGTCTGAGCGCGGCGGCGGCACACTCCGAAGTGGAAATGGCACTGATGTAGGACTTATCTCTGTGCCAAAGCACTCCACCTTTGTGCTTCACCTCGGCGCTAGAATCCTTGTTCCAGCCGCCCATGAGGTATCGTACAAGCTCACGAGCCTGGTCTAGCAGCCGTTTGTCACCTGTAACTTCGTAGCACCCAATGAGCGCTGAGGCAACTTGAGCATCGTCGTCGTAATAGATGTCTTGGTTCCCGTTGAAGTTCTCGACGGCACAGTAGCCGTGTAGCTCCGGTGAGCGATACTTCCCGAGAGCAGCAGCCGCAGGGGCCACTAGCGGAGAGAGTTCCTCCGGGTACAAGCGCGCTCCGTCCACAATAGCCTGAGTCGCCACTGCGACACTCCAAACGTTGAATTTGTTCTCGTCGCCGTAGGTCCCGGAGCACTTTGGCCGCGGAGACACAAACGTGCTCTTCTGGCTGTTCCAATACTTGCCCCAAAAGTTTCTCACAACGGTGTATCCTTCCAAAGCCGGGTTTTCAACAGGGCTGTGCGGTTCTGTTTCACTCATATTCTATAAGACTCTATTGGGTTCTATCAGGATTGCACTCAGCTCCAGATATATTGCCATTCCACTGATACGTGTTGGTTGATGTGGTTATCTTTTTCCCCTTTTATACTTTTATACATTTCCCATCTGAAATTACATTATTGCGGACCATGAGCCAATCAAACTACAACCTTAACTCACTGAGAACAGTCTCTCAGGTCCTCAAGGATGTCGAGGTTTTATCAGCTTCCATTTTAAAGGACATTGAATGTTCAGCAGCTAACCATGCTCAGCTCAGCTCTTCAACCTCCGCCTTACTCGAACACACTCGTACCTTGCAAGAGCAAGAGCAAGAGCAAGAGCAAGAGCAAGAGCAACAGCGAAAGTTACAGAAAAAGCACGCCAATCATAAATAACTTATAACTATCAAGTTCTATCTATACGATTTTGTCTAACAATGCATTATTCTCAAACCCATCTATATCATGGGATAAATACTCGCCGATTCTAATGCCAACGCAGGTGATGAATGCACTAATCAAGAACATTTTGTCGAACCAATTCTCAATCAACCCACTTTCATCGTCTTGAACGAGAAACAGTCGTCCTAACTCGATGGTCTGCTTCAAGTTGGACTTCAGTATTAAAATGGTTGCCAAGATATAAACACCAGTTAGTTCACTGACCGAAAGATTCTTGATTATTGAAACACTTTTGTTCTTCTCATCTTTCGCGCCCGGGTCATTCAGACTCGATAGATCTAGCGGTAGCAACTTGTAAAGATGTCTAAACGTTAAAAAAACCCCATTAAGTGAGGCCATGAACAGTCCTCCAGAGATGACGAAACTTAGTTGATTCACCAAGGAGTTCTCATCCTTTACAGCAACGACTAGTTGAATGAGTTTGGAAATCGTAATAACTAGAGGATCTGATTCGTTCGAGTTAATGTCGTTACTTTTGAACTTTGAAAGAATGAGTCTTAGTACTATAACTTGAGTCAATTTGAAAAAACAATAAGTAGTCACAGAGATTTCAACGATCCTGTTCAGAACATTGCCATCACCACTCCTCGAGCTGAGATTGATGTTTGATTCTAAGTTCAATAATCTCAAATAGATGTCGTTTTTAATGACTTTTAACGAATAAATCTCCTTTGCTAGTTCGTCTTGTTCAATCTCATCATTTGACTTTTCCTTGAAATAGCTTTTCAAATCCAGGAATGAGCTTTTGGGCTGTGTATTGGTTCTCTTGTTCAACCCTTCATGGCTTGATGAGTTGACGAGGGTTTGATTCAACTTATCAAGCTCTGTTTCTTTGCTCTTGATAAGAATCTCTGTGTTTTCCAGATTCTTTTCGAGTGATTTTAACTCATCGTTAGCGTCAATATGATTGAACTTTTTAACTCTTTTATCAAACCTGCCTTTGGCAAAGTAGTAAACCGTTGAGTAGGATCCAATACCGTTCAGAATAGAGATCAACGTTACACCAATAACAGAAACTCTTAGAGAGAAGTACGAGATCAAGTTCTCTTCAAATATCGTTCTATTGGACACCTGCAAGTCAGTGAAACTCTGGAACTTGACAACAACGAACAACCAAAAGATCATTATCAAAAGAGTTGCAAAGTATTTGATTCCTGCAATGTTCAGCAGCTTCGTCTTGAAAAATTTGTTCACGAGCAAAAAAGAGATCAAGATCGGCTGCACCAGTACTAAGCTTGCAATCAACAGCATCAGATTGATGTTCCACAAATTCATTGCAACGCCTTCGTCAGTAATTGAGGAATCATTGACGCTGATAGCCTGGAACAGGATGAACTCGATGATTATGACCGAGTTCGTTAAACTCAAAGAGAAGACGATTTTCGATAATTTATTAAGAAGCTCGATGAGGCTCTTGTTTGTTGAGTTCAGGTATTCACTGCTAGTGATCAGCTTGGAGATGGGATTGTTGGTGTAGAAACCGTTGCTCGATCCTGATGAGTACTTGGACGCCCTGAGGCCAGATCTCGATTCGAATAGCCCGCTAATGTGAAACCATGTGACGGTGTAGGAGTAATAGAACACTATTACAGCGGATACCAGTAGAAAGAGTAGATAAATCATTTTAAAAGAAGATGTGGATAGATAGATAGATGGTGGGTGGGCTTCCCACACCAAAAGCAACAGCAGAAACACTTACGAGAAGCTGGGCACCGCAAAGCAAAAAAAGGGATACAATTTATGAACTCTTTTTCCACCTAATAACTCAATATATATAAACTGACCGTCAATAACCAATTCATGTTTCGAAAAGAGGGAGAAGAAAGAGAGACAAGAAACACACACACACACACACACAGAAATAGAGAGAGAGAGAGAGAGTACTAATTGCTTTGATAATAGGGCTTGATACTTACCTTTTCCGTTTTAAGGAAACTTCCTAAAACGGACCAAATTATTCTGTTTTTATTTTTATTTTTTCTTATTAGGAAACGCGTAAAAAAGTTTTGAAATTTCTCTTCCTCCATTTCCATTTCGGAAAGACAAAATACTGTTTTCAATTCGAGCTCAATCATTCCAAAGCCATAAAAAATAGACTAAAGTCAGACCAATTCAAACCGAATCAGATCGAATCAGATCAAATCAGATCGGGTTCAATCAAAAAAGGGAAGGAAGCCAAGTGAGAGCAATATAACATTCAATATATATATATATATCTATATCTAGTTTAGAGCCGAACCAAAACCAATCCATTTCCAACACAAGTGGGATTGATTGACTTCTCATTGAATAGCGAGCAACTCTCGATTCTGAAACCTGATTGTGCATTTTTATTCTTTCCAGTGTTTTTCCAAGTTTTTTCCGGTTTGGCTTCACCTGGATCTCGAGTATCAAAGTTGACAAATGAGTGTTCAACGAGTGCAGAGTGTTCGCAGCACAGCGTTCTCAACAAGACAAAGACCCTTTTCCACAAACAACCCGTTCAGAAACGCTTCACAGGACTCGGGTCTTGAATCGAGTTCACGTTTAGACAGTGGCGAACAGAAAAGTTTCAACGACTGGCTCAGTAGAAACCAGTCGCAACAGAGTTTCAGCAGTGATGACGAAGATGGCGACATGTTCAGGTACCCGCCTCAAAACATGAGGCCTAAATATGAGAGAACAGCTTCCTCCAGCTCCGCCGGCAGTGGGTAAGTATATTATTCATTATTCAAACAATCGAGACGTTTCACGAGCAGAGAGAGAGAGATAGAGAGAGAGAGAGAGAGAGAGAGAGAGAGAGAGAGAGAGCAGGAAGCATGCGCAAGAGTTGTTATAACTATCGTTTTCCAATACCATTATCATGATCATCAAAAGCATGACGGATCTGTCTACATGATATGATCCACACACAAAGAGTGCAACACTGCTTCACACAGAATGTCCATTCACACACACACATATACAGAATACTCACCCAAATAGGCAATCAACAGACGAAACGGTAAGGCCCACATATATCGCCCCCAAAAGTAGAAACACCAAAATTGAACAAAAAGCACAGAATCAAAATAGAATGGAGAGATATAGCCTCGAAACGGGCTATAAAAAAGGATAGGAACAACAGCGCCTTAGACTCTTGTCAGCTATCTATCATTTCGCTCACTCACTCACTCACTCACTGACACGATCTTTTGGAGGGATAAAATAAAAGAAGAAGAAACGACAGTACTAACTAGAGCAATAGCAGAAGAATGTCCGCCCCACGCCGCTCTTCAAACAACCCATTCTCAGACTCGCTCTCTGCAGATTCTACGGGATCAGTGAGACCAAGCGCTGTAGTGGGCCAAAACGGAACAACGCACTCGCCACCAACGTACCAGACAGACGCAAACACAGCCAAGTACTACTCGACCAACGAAAAGAGCCGCCGGACAGGCCAGCAACAGCAGCAACAACAGTCCCAGCAGTCTGAGCGCGACCTCCCACCAACATATGAAGAAGCAGCAGGCCCTCCGGCAGCGAGAGCACCTTATCAAAGAGAGAAACAATCGAGCACAACCACTACGACAAGAACAAGAGAAAGCCGCTCACAAAGTGACTCTGATAGACATCGTCCAAGACCCCAGCGCACGGAGAATGGGACTGCAGAACACCGTCAGCAACGTCCATCGAATGGCCATTCCTCGTCTACACGTGAGCGTCGCGAAGGTCATTCTTCAAGCACGCGCGAGCATCGCGAGCATCGTGAACATCGCGAACACCGTGAACACCGCGGAGACCGTGAGCATCGCTCGTCTCGACGTCATCACTCCTCTGAAGAAAAGAAATCCTCTCGTCACCGCTCGTCGAGAAAGAAGGAGGAAATCTCCCCAGCCAAGAACGTTGACACTATTGATAAGCTAGATGTCAGTGGGCTATTCGGTGGTGCATTCCACCACGATGGGCCGTTTGATGCATGCACACCAATCAGAAATAAGAATGCTAAAGCCGCCCCTGTGGCTGCATTCCCAGTTGATGGGCCAAATAACTCGATAAGGGGTTTCGCAAACTCTAAGAATGAGACCATAGACTACGTTCTAGGCCGCAAAAACGAATTTGATGATGATGACGATTTATACAGTACCCCGCATTTGAAGAACGGTTCAAATTCTACAATTGCAGCAGTCAAACAAGATCCAAAAATCGTGCTTCTCGATACGAACAAAACATCATCGCCTGTATATGGCCAAACTTCGTTAGGGTTGGGCGCGTCTACTTTTCTCGATGGCGCACCAGCACCAGCAAAAGCTGCTTATGAAGATGCTCAACAGCGTGCAAATATTGGCGGACTGAACAGAAAAAAATCAATAAAGCAACGATTGACCGGGGAAAACCCACCAGCTGTGGCAAAGCCAATCCCAAAACTTTCAGCAAGGGATGACGAGGATGAACCTATCCGTTTCAGCCCAGACAAGTCAGAGGGTAATTCCTTGATTAGAAGAGTGAAAAGTTTAAAAGTTGGAAGAAGCAGAAGCTGAGTTACTCCATTTATTCTACGCATTCAATTAGGCTTAAAGGACTAGGTACAATCATCATCATAATAATATAATCAGCTGAAAGTTCTCAAAAAAAAAAAGAATTAAACAAATGGCTAAGGCTTGTTTTTTTTTTCTTTTCTCTTTTTCTCTCTTTTTTTTTTTTCAATTTTGTAACCTTTCATTTCTCTTGCGTTGTTAGTTTGTTGCATTGTGTTATATAATACCAGGTTATATCAGGATGGAGGTAAATCTTTTGTTGGTTAGTATAATCATTTTCTATATTTACGATTTACATTATACATTTTCAAAAAAAAAAAAATATGTTTTATATATCTAATATGTACAGGTTGTTAAGAAATTATCTAAAATCTCATGCTAATGTGTTTTTGGCTCTCTTTGGTAATCTCTTGGAGACTATGTCCCAGTCAATGGCTTTCCACGTTTGCTCTAAATATTTAGCCTTCCCAAACACTCCATAATCCAATAGCCAACTCTTTGGCGAAGCATCAATTGCCAAAACTGGGAGGTACTCAACATCTGAAAACATGGAGATATTTTTCGCCTCTAAAATCGGCAAGATCGATGAAGACGATACGGATTTTCCATCATTAGCCAGACTCGATAATCTGGCAGCAAGCTCAGTCAGTTGACCATATCTTAACGAGTTGTTTGGGGTTCCAGAATTATAAGTGTTCAGAACAAATAGTTTGTCGTATTCATCTCTGGATATTTGGTTTGAGGTTGGAGAGTAATGATTTTGAGGTTTTCTTGCAACCAACCAGGTGAACCCATCACCGTTGATCGCCAGATTCGAGTTCAGTAGTAAAGTCTTGAATTCTAATACCGAGCCAAACGAGTCATCAATCCAATCTACTAGTTCCTCTTGAGTAGGCTCGTTGACAAGTTGTGAGTTTATATCTGTACCCTCCAACAATGATTCCGCAGTCGCTTGCACTGGAATACTACGGTCATCGCCTCTAACAGCACCCAATGAGCTTATAGCAAAATTCGTGTTGAACAACAACGAAGCATTGGTGAAGATATCAACCTTGGTGGACGATTTTGAGTACTGTTCAACTAGCTCAGATATATTTTCACCAGCATTCAGCTGGCTTTGTTCAACCTGTTTGTTTAGATTTCTAACATAAAACTCTGCTCTTTTATACCAGGCGTTTTCCAAACCTTTAGCACTAAACAAACCGGGAATACCTTGCTCTCTGAACTGATCAATATGTTCAATGGAAGGAACCGTATAAGCACCAGAAGAGGCTGGTGTTGTGTGTTGTGACTCCGCTATCGTGGATTGCAGCCTCTTCAGACTCCTCCATCTGACGCTTCTTAGCATTGCAGCCCTCCTTTTCACTAAAATATCAAATAATCCCAGCTAATGATCACTCGAGTATCGGTTTAGTGCTTCTTCTTTATGGTTTCCTTTGAAACTGTATGATTTTTTTCAAGTACCTAAAAAGGAAAAATGTTAGTGCTGAAATTTACACTGTGCGCCAATTTTTGGCCCCGAACGGGTTACGAATCAAAGGAAAAAAAAAGTGTGAAGAAAGAACGGTACACATATGACTTCAAAAGATAAATCTACTCTTGTAAATCATCAAAGGAGGGTTCTCGATAGTAAATTGGCTATTCCCAGCGCAAAGTTTCCATTGGCAAAAAAAAAAGAAAAAAATCTCTGTGCTTCAATTTAATTCTACTCGAATGTCTTTAATACCCGTGCTGATAAATACACTTATTCCAAATCAGGTAAATTTCCCAATTAATAAATATTTATAGAGTTTTTCACTATCAGTTTCTTATCAAAAGCTGGAATAAGCAAAGATTGAATGTAGTGAAAGAATCAAAAGGGAAGAAATTTGGAGAGAAAGTAAAACTTGAAGGTGAACGTAAAGCAGGAAGAGGGCATAGGAGATTAGGGTGTGGTGCCAAGATATTATTAGAGACAAATGGATAATCTGGAAGGAAGCAACCTATCGTTCTCAAAGAAGCCCATCTGGGGCCATCCTCAGAAAAGACATTCTGTTATGTCTGACATCCTTGTGAATCAGCACTCGGACAGCAACAACACCAACTATACGCTGAACAAGGAGCGACACTCCAATAGAACTTTCTCGACGACTTCAGAACTAATCGAGGCCGACCAGTCTTTAGAAGATCCTTTGCTGGACTATGACGAACAAATCAGGGCACCAAAGTTCCAGAACAAGAAGAGTGTAGAAGATATCGGCTCATTTCCTGTGGAGGAGCAACAGAAACAAGCTGGTAGCAACATTCTCAGCCCTCAACGTGATTCAACAGCCAGACCTTCCAAATCCAACTACCAGCCTGCAAAAGTTGATATATCGCTAACGACCCGCCGTTCAAGCCTGCCGGAATACCAGCAGACGACGTCAACAAGTCTTGCAGCTGGGTTATACACGATCGAACAATACCTCATCAATTCTGATAATACACTTCAGAACTGCCCTGAGAGCTCCGACTGCATCTCCGAAGCGACGTCTTCAACTGCAAAGACGAGCCCAAATTCTTCAAAAAAACCTTCAGCAGAGTCTATCTCGTTTATGAACAGAAAGAATGTACCTATAACGATGAAACCTTTGCGCCAAATAAAAGATCCCAAGACACCAAACTATATCCCTTGCGTTTTACGCCCAACCGAACATTCTCCTGGGTTGAGTCAGATTCCAGATGAAAATTTGTACGAGGAGAAGAAAAATGATACCAGCAATGACAGTTGCGTTTCCAAAGATCATTGGAAACCAAATAATACAGCTTCACGGTGCTTCGATTGCAACAGGACTTTTTCGATGATTAACAGACGCCATCATTGCAGAAAATGTGGTGAAATTTTCTGTTCAAATTGCTTGTTATCTAAGGCAAAGCTGAACTTTAACTGCCAGTTTGATATGAACGGTGCTATCTCAAAAGTTTGTTTCCAGTGCGGCAAAAATTGGAGTTTATTCCTAATTGATAACCTGAAGCAGTCAGATCCAAATCTCTATCCAAATTTCAAAAATTCAAATAACGACGCTGGTTTAATAGACCAACTTGTTGAAAATGAAAACAAAACAGGAGTTACAACTGACTGGTTTCAGAGCTCCTTCTAGTTCATTCTATTTATATATTCACCTCTTCCCTTCTATATTCGTTTCTATGAGATTATGATGCATCCCAATATATATGTGTATTCTATGGTGCAATGTTCTTATTTATGGTTTTTTTTATACATTACTCGTGAATTCTTTCAACTGTAGAGAAATGAAACGTTCTCGTAGAGTGAAAGCATTGGATTGACACCTTTCTTATCTGTAGTTGATTCAATATCACCCCAAATCTCCAAGAATTCCGAATGTTTCGAGATTTTAACAATCCGGCCACAAACTTGGGTATAGATTTCCTTTATTTCATGAAAATTTGTTGGAAAGTTAATGCTATAATCCCCCTGCTTCTCCAAGAACGTTCTTGAGTTATGTCCGCGCCCGCTGTGCACTATAGGTGAATTGTAGCCTTTGATCGACCTGCTTAGGTGGTCATAATCAGATAGAACGAGTTGGTGATCCGGAAACCTTGCATTCAATATGCTGAAAAATTTCAAAGCACTGGACGGTATGAACTCAGGTGAAGACAACCCACACAAAGCTGGATCTATAATGTTTTCTAGAGATTGTACTATTTTGAACTCTTTCAATGGATGCTTATTCTTAGCAAAGATGGATCTGAGTTTAGATTCTTCTAAAAAATCTTTATTTCTCAGATCAATAAACATTTTACTCCACTCGTCAATCTCAGGACTCGAAAATTCATGGAATTTACCTTGTTCATCAATAACGATGAAAGACTGATATGGTTGATTGGTATCAATGTCGTATCTGATACAGTCATGTGGTAGTTTGTTCAGAACTCCCCAGCCTAGCACAAAACATGGCTCAGGCACATAATCATCCCATTCTAGAATCGACGACTTCACAACCTCGATCTTCTCGCTATGGGCGCGCTTATCAATAGTTGGTTCATTTGAAATTATTCTGTATCTAGTTCTAGCGTAAACATCCAATTGATTTGCCTCAAGATAATCCAGAATGTTCAGCATTAACGTCACGTTTCCTCCAAAATCATAGATTATTAAGTCGTTGTATGGATAAAGATTGAGTTTGTAGTTCACTAGTAGGTATCTTGCAATGGCCTCACCATAGTATGGTTGGAAAAGCTCCATAGGAGTATACCAGCTTTGAAGAAACGTGCTTCCCGTATACGACTGGAACTGCAGAAGCCAACTAGCTGCAAAATCTTTATGATTGACCTGTCCTTGTGATACAGGCATCTTATTTTGGATAGATTTGTAGGTAGTGGAGTAATATCCGTAATGAGGATTGTATAGTGAGTCCTTGATAAAGTCTCGCGCTAGCATCTTAACATTTGATGGTCTCGATGAGCACCCTGCAAGCTCTTTTGAGTCAACTAAGGGAATTGAATCGAAATATTTCTGAATAGGTTTGCCGTCAATTTTCATCCTTCTGTTACTATCTTGCTTGTTATTGTTCGGTAGTCTATATCCTCGACAAGCTCTAGAAGAAGAATGGAGGCCTCTGAATATACACCATAGTCTCTTATTGCCAGAATGTAAACTCAGTATCATCTCCAAGCAGCTTTGTGACGTCAGATAGTGAAACTTTGACGGCTTTTCTTTGTCAAATAATGCAATCACTCCTCTCTCTATACACTCTTTGGGAAAGAGTACGCAAAAACAAGTCACGTTATATAGCACGTGAATAAGATCAATAGAAGACTACCTAGCCTCAACTACAGTTTTGCATCACTCTATCTATATATAAATGGCCAGAGTGTACTATGTATATATGTATATAATAATGATCTCTAATAGATAGACCTGTGTACAGATCAAGATCTCTCCTGGAAGGCCATGATGGCTGCACTGTTGATGTTTCTTCTGATGTCTTGGTAGTCAACGTCGTGTGTGTCCTCGACTTCACCCCATCTATCAGTCTGATGAATGATTTCGAGAGTAGCAGCCTGTGCAATTTCCTCAAGACTGAGATGAAGCTCGCTGTTATCGTCTTTGCCCACGGGCGACTTTGCTCTCAGAACTAGCAGCGCGCAGATAAAAGATTTAGCAGAGAGGACGACTTTCTCAAACGCAACAAGGTCCCAAGTAGAAAGAGTCCGTAAAAACTTTCTCGCAGCTTCTCTTGTTTCCCTTGGTTGGAAGTTCCCTCTTAGGCCATCTCTGTCGGAGTCTAAGTATGTCAATTTGATAGGCTTGTCTGAATATCTCGACAAGAACTGTTCAACGTCTTTCATGATTGGACGATATCTTTTCTCTTGATCTAGACGTAGCTTCCCTTCATACTCGTCTTTTGGCGAGAAAACGAGCAGGGTGTCTGTGTCCAGGTATCTCAGCAGTCCTTCAGCAATGTCTTCAGTCTTTCCAACTTTAGCAATCTGTTCCAGATCTTTGGAAGCAGCAGCAGCGTCCAAATCGATTGCACGGGACACTAGAGAGGTGAGAGGCAGCGAATGCGGTTTAATTTGCAATGAGCTAATGCACCCCCATTCATGGGCAATCAAATGAGCCAAATGCTGGCGATCAGCAGGCAATATCAGCTTGTGGCCAAGAGGAGTACGGATTGGCTTCCCATCAAGTTCGATGGTATACCCACCATTACTATCTGCAGCATGATTGACGCTGACCGTGGTCCAGAACTTCTTGAGCGTCTTAGCGAGCCTGTTTGTTTCAGACTTGACATTGTTCTCAACGGTGAGACTCTTCCCGAGAGGCTCAACTTTTGTGGACGGCGAGGTAGCGTATCTGCGAGCCCAAACACTACCCGATACCACTCTATGAGAGAGCCTTTTAGCCAGAGAAGTGTACATTTTGCCTTCAGGTTTTCCGAATACTTATTATGATTTGATGTTTGAACATTTTCAAATTTGAGTCAAAGGTGACTTTTCAAACGGAGCTGAATTTGAATAAATTGAATACGAGAAAGAAGTAGATCAATACATTAGTTCATAGATAAAAACGAACAAACCGCAAATATGTCAGGAAATGTCGAAGCCATCCAAAGAGTAAGATAATGAAAAACAGAAACGCCTGTATAAAGGACCGTTTTATTTGCCCTCTTGTCCCCGCCCCACTAACAGACGTCTTATTTCAGCTCGTGTTTGAAATGGATCAGCAAATACAGAAGAATAGGGCTGAACTCGAAATGGTTAAACTCCAATTAAACGCTAAAGAGACCAGTGCTAAGATTGCTGATGCTACGAGAAACGAACTTGCAACTGGGAGTGCTAACAACAGGGTTTGGGAGGGCGTTGGGAAGATCTTTCTAGCCACTCCAATAGATGACTACAAGAAAAGACTAAGTCAGGACGAATCGACATTTGAAGAACAGAAGAAAGCCCTCAAGATCAAGGAAAACTACTTGGAGACATCGTTAGAGAAAACTATAAGTAGCATGAACGAGATTCTGCAAAAAAAATAGTGTTCCCATTTCGCAGTAGCGTATGTATAATAATAGTATTATAAAAAGTAACAAATAAAAAAAAAGAAAGCCAATCATTCGCCTTCATACAGCACTGTAGCCACCTCTGTTATTCTCGCCAAATATCTTTGCAAATATCTCCGAAATGAAACCAGGACCTGCTCTGGCTAGATTCACTAAAGTGTCCTTGAAATCATGCAGTGCATCCTGGAGGTCAGCAGGTCTGTTTGAGACAGTTATCCAGGCGCCAATTATAATATACGAACCGAACGCAAGCACGAACAAGATAAATAGCCAAGTGAACCACCCCCATGAGTCTTCCTTGTTCTTGTCTTTACCGCCGTCAGAATCCTTGTCCTTCTTTGGAGGCTGGGTTGGTGTTTTATGGCCTTTGTCCGATTTTAGGCAGGCGGCAGGGGTCCACCATTCGATATTGAGCCTTTCTAGGTCCCAAATGACGCTGATGTCCTCCTGATCAGAGCAGTACAGCTTTATATCAGAGCCAATAGAGTTAGACCCCCAAGAAGCACCTTCCAGCTTAACAAGCACCTCGGTCTCGTTCACGGAAACGTCGTAGCTCAAACGATTGCTAAAGGAAACTATCTGAGTCTTGATAGGCGCCTCGCCAGGAAGTAGCACCGTTTGAACCCCACAGATCTGGGAATTGACAGGGCAGTCCTCGTCAATGATCTTTTCTTGGTTGCATAGGTTGAAGTACCACGTTTGGTTCGTTTTGGAAGGCGGTGTGTCTGATATTACTGTGTTCGACGTTATCGAAGTGAAGAGCTCGCTGAACTTGTAGGGCGCGAGATACTTATCCGTACAGTCGAGCGCAGCAGCTACCCCTATCAGCGCGATTGCTAGCAGCTCCAGTTTCATTCTACTCCTCTCTTCTCTTCTCTCAGTCTAGATCTTTCTCAGAATAGTCGCACCAGCACAAGCTATGGCTAGGTTCATATAATAACATGCTGGCTGCTACGGGCTCTATATATACACATACATACATATATATATATATATATAAAAGCAGCATTGGGGCGAGCAAGGGCTAAAAAATATCATGATCACATGACTTCTAACTAGGGCTCAATTCTGTTTTGCTTCCTGAAAAACATCCAAACATCTCATACAATTTCTCTTTTTGGTGTGCAACACAGAGAGAGAGAGAGGGAGGGAAAAAAAAAAATTAAAGCTCCAGTTGAAATCTAAATTGCAAAAACAGGTTCAAAGCCAAATACACTCAAAGCCTACCAAAGTATTATTGTCAAAGCAATGGTTCGTTACGGTGCTACCTCTACAAACCCAGCCAAGTCTGCTTCTGCTCGTGGCTCATACTTGCGTGTTTCCTTCAAGAACACCAGGGAAACCGCCCAAGCTATCAACGGATGGCCATTAGAAAAAGCGCAAAAGTACTTGTCACAAGTTGCCAAGCACGAGAGGGCCATCCCATTCCGTCGTTACAACTCTTCCATCGGTAGAACTGCTCAAGGTAAAGAATTCGGTGTCACCAAGGCTAGATGGCCAGCCAAATCAGTCAAGTTCATCCAAGACTTGTTGACAAACGCCGCCTCTAACGCAGACGCCAAAGGCCTTGACACCTCAAACTTATACGTTTCTCATATCCAGGTCAACCATGCTCCAAAGCAACGTCGTCGTACTTACAGAGCTCACGGTAGAATCAACGCTTACCAATCGACCCCATCCCATATCGAATTGGTTTTGACTGAAAAGGAGGAGACTGTTGCCAAAGCTGAAGAGAAATCCGTTGTAAGATTGAACTCAAGACAAAGAGGTAGATTGGCTTCCCAAAAACGTATCACTGCTTAAGCGGCGGATATGTTTTGTATAAAAGAATTAAGAAATCATCACTTGTTGGTTAATATAAAATTTAATCGGTTAATACAGGTTGTAGTGGCTATAAGAAGGAGCAGCAGCAGCAGCAGCAGCAGATCGATAGAAGTCTGCATTGGCGAGTGCTTTGGGTCTCATTACATTAGCTTCAAATATAAACATATACACCAGCACCAGAACCTCTCTATGGTCACCTCTTACTGTATTTTTGCCTGTGTCTTGTTGACAATACCAACCTCTGGTGTCAATGCGCCATGCAAGCTCATAACGTAGAAGCTCATAGCCATAACTAAGAAGTGCAACCCAACGCAATAGCCTAGGAAGAGCATTCTGCTTGTTTTGTTTGCAAGTATCGCTTTTGCAAAGCTTAGGAATATCCTCTCCAAAGGGGAGAGCTTGGAGGTGATTCTTTCAGCTTCACGCTGTCTGAACTGAGTTAATGGATGCAAAGATTCCTCGTAATTCGATTCGTATGCGTCTCCCCCAGAATTATAATTCAATGAGCGCCGGTTTACGGACCCTTGAGAATGAGACCATAGATATCTAGTTTTCTCAAATAGTTCCGTATTGTGCTTCTTCAGTTTCGAAATCTCTTGCTTCAATTCGCTGATTATATTAGCCTGCTTCTTTATTTGTGTCTCAAGCTCAATGTTTCTCGAACGGAATCGATCTCTCTGCGAAGTCACTATTGGGAGAACTGACGACTCTGTTTCTTCCATGATTGAACCGCCAGCTATCGAAGACGCAGGAGAGATTCGACCTCCGACATGTCTGCCACTAGGGGCTCTCGCTGAACTCATTTTAGTAACGCCTGAAAACATACTCATTGTGTCAAAAGATGAGCCTTGAACACTGGATAGGTCACTCTCTAGCTTGTTGTTCGATTCTGTCAATCTGGCTATAGTTTTTTCGTTCTCTTGTAAATTCCTTGTCAATGCTTCAATTTTTTCTGATAATGCTGCAATTTTTGATCTGAATTCTGTGACTTCTTTAGCCAGTTTCTGATTCCTCAAAACTAGCATCTCATCTAATTGGGTTGAGCTCGATTTTACAGGATCTTCTTCTTCTGTATCATTAGCATCATCATCAGAGTCATCATCATTACCAAACGAAATGGTACGTAAAGTGGTCAGCTCTCGTTTTATATCTTCGTAATCCTTGTATTTATCCAACTTTTCTCGATCATTCTCAACATCTTTCTTCAGTTGGTTAACTTCCCTATTTAAATTAGAGATCAATCTAGAGTTGGATTTATTAGCATCATCAGATAGTTTCTTTTCGTGTTCTAATTTAGCAACAAGCAAGATGTTCTCGTTCTCTAGTTCAGACAACTTGAGCTCATTCTGAGCCTTCTGGTCCTGTTTCGTCAAATCACTCTTAGCTATAGTTAGTTCACGAACTAGCTCTTCGTTACGCTTTTGTAATTGTAGATTACGAAGCTCAATGTTTTGGTTTTCTCGTTTCAGCAATTCCAAATTAGCCGCATTTGTAGAGACTTGTATCAAATCTGCTAGCCCTTTTTGGTCATCAGCTTCCTCCTCCTCCTCACCGAGGGCAATTCTCTGGTTCTTCAATCTTAAAGTGTCAATTTTCTGTTGAGTTTTCAATTCGTTTACTTCCTTTCGGAACTCGTCTAGGTCTTTCAAATATTTTTCTTCTTTACTTTTCCATTCGTTCGATTTTTCATCAATAACACTTTGCATTTCATTCTCCTTCAGCTTCAATTTCAAATTCAATGTTTCAGCAAATTTCTGTTCAGATCTTAGTAGTCTTATTTTCAACTGATCATAGTCAGCAACTTTAACCAATTCATTCTCTAATCTCTTGTCTTTTTCCCGTAACTCCTCAACCTCTGTAGCTGTGATGACAGCATCCAAGGACGCTTCTAATAATGGCTTTGGGTCAGGGACTTCACTGATGACCCTATAAACCTCGAAAAACGCTCCTTCTGATGTCTTTGCTCTCTCCGTCAACCTATCAATCTCATTTTGGTACTGCTTCAACAATGTCTTGATTTCCTTCAGCTTCGAGGAGTCATCCAGTTTCTTGAAGTCTTTGGTACGAGTAGCCAATTCACGACGAGACACCAATGATGACTCCTGATTACTTTTGATGGATAGAGCAGGGGTGTCAAGATTTCTTTGAAGCTGTGGCAAGTTTGCTTCCGTCCACGATTGCAACGCTTTCTCAAACGTTCCCTGGGGTTTATCTTCGGCCATCTTCTACCTAACAATTAGCTAATATCTTGCGTTTTTCCGTATAATTTGTGTGATGTTAGTTTGGGTATTTTTATTGTTTTGGGATAGCTTTCGAGAGGAAACGTAGCGCGAACTCATTCTATACATCAGATTTATATACCGAAATTTAATACAATTTTAACTAAAAATACACATTATTTATGAGATAAGAAAAGGTGTAACAAGTGAAATGAAGTATATTGAGCAAAGCGTAAAAGATACTGATGACAGTAGGGTGGAGATGCTCAGCCAGACCAATATCTATACGTCTGCGGGGTCTCAATACTGATTGGCTTGATGAGATCTTCAGTGACACCACTGTTTTCGGCGTTCTCTTCAGTGCCACTTGTGCTAACTTCTCTCTTCGATAAATCAAAAGAGGAAGTCTCCACTCTTGGTGGGTTTGCAAGAATATCTCTGACTTGAGTTATAATGGAAGTGAGTTCATTCGGATCAGTCTTGGTCGCTGCTGACGTTAGCTTCGAAGTGACTAATGAAGTAGTTCTAGCAAACGCCAATCTGTCTAGCAGCAGGTCCTGCTGTTGTTTATCCAGAATTTTTCTTTCGAGGTCCAACTCTTTTTCTAACCTTTCCAGCCTTTTCAATTTGAATTCTAATTTTGTTAACTGCGTATTAACTATGATATTCGTCAACTTATTCATTTCAATTTCTTCATTAGTTTTGAAAACATGGCTCCTTGCACCAATCGATGCGATAGCAACTGTTGAACCCTCCTTCAAACTCTGAGGATTCGTTGAATTTTCTTCTTTTTCAGTTTCTTTATCTAGTGTGGATTCCAAATTCTTCTCATCGATTATTTTTATCGCATTTTCAGTGGCTGCTTTCACGACTTTAGGATCCACTAGAGAAACCAAAAATGCAATAGTGGATAAAACTGGATTGTCAGCTTGTGAAAACGGTAAGTAAGGTGCATATTTTAAAGGACCTAGATTTTGTGATTCGTCTTCGAGATACTTGTCCTCTATTGGTAATTTCAAAAATCTAATGATGCATTGCTCAACAGTATGAGTTCCAACATGTTCAGATATCTGATACCAATCTCCTTTGAATTTCGATAAACCCTCTAATAATTTTCTCAAGTCTTCTTTAGTCCAGCCATCGTTTATACTATCAAATATTTTGGGTTTCTTAACGCCATTTGTGGAACGGTCCTCAGCTTTTTCTATGTTAATAGCTGCCTTATCCGAATTGTCGCTAGTGGCGCCCGCTTCATTGGACTCCAGTTTTCTTTTTTGTGAAGATATCAATTCTTTCAATTTCTCCAACTTTGGTTGATCTAATGAAGGCTTGAAACTTTCAAAAGGAAACAGCCCTTTAGGAGCATCGTAACTAACACAATAATCACCAGTGAATGGTGGCTCAACCGGCTTCGGCTTCACTTCAGCATCAACTTGATAGTTGATCAATCCCCATCTAGTCAAAAATCTGTGTAGTCTGAGAATCGTTCCGACGTCTCCAACCAAATTTCTTCTTGCTGCAGTTACCGTTAAATAGTCATTCGGATTCAACCTGTAGACATTGATCAAGAAATTTCTATACTTTACATATATTTGTGCGGTTTTGGAAGGATTCTGATTTGTGAAGTATTCTGGCAAGGATTCTTTCTCTATAGGGTGTATCTTTGTGAAGTCAAACCATGATGCATATGAAGGCAAGACAATTGTATGTGTTTGAGGAATATAGGGCTCTTTGGAGAGAATGTCTTCTTCGGAGGTGATTGCAGTGGCTGAAGCTTCTTCCCCTTTCTTTGTCTCCTGTTCTTGCTCTTTCTTCTTTTCACGCTGGAGCTCGATATCTTCTTGGTCTCCGTACTGGTGTTGAGATTTGTCTTCGTCCTGAGCTTTATCATCGTCAAGAAACAGATGGTCTCCATCATCCTCTTTGATTTTTGGAGCTTCGACCGATTTTGATCTGGATTTTGGTTTTGATTTTCGTACTATCGAGTCATCCTCGTCATCTAAATCATCCGAAGCAGCTGGAGAAGAAGCTTCATATTCATTGTCCTTGTCCTCAGGAACATTAGCGTCAGGAAGACTAACGTCAGGAACATTAGCATCGGAGGAATTGCCATCGGACGGATTAGCATAGGAAGGGTTGACATCAGGAACATCAACGTCAGGAATATTAACATCGGGAGTCTCACTATCTGGAGCTTTCGAATTATCTCCTTCAGGCTCGTCCGAACTTGTGTTCTTATCGTGATTTTCCTCAGATTGTGCATTCTCTTCAGATTGATTCTTGACATCTTCCATCTGAAGGTCATCATCGGCATCATCACGATCCTCGTGCTGATCATCCGTAGCTTCAAGTATCTGTTCTCGATCTTCTGTCTGATTGATATTATCATTCAGATCCTTTTCCGTACTTGGCGGGGTTTGGCGTTGCTGTTCCTGTTCGTTATTGTCATTTTCGTGATCGTGGTTTGTACCAGGCACCGTTTTCGTATCCACCGATTCTTGGGCACTGGTTTCCGTTTCCTCGGCCTTGACAGCCTCTATAGAGGTTTCAGTAAGCTGATCAGATCCAATGGACTCTGAATTTTCGACATTTTCTATTGTTTGGGGTTCTTCCTCACTCATAGTTGCAGGAATTTATAAATAACAACAACTGTTACTGCAACAGCAATTACAACTAATAGAAGACAAAAAGTGCAAACCGAGCTCGCGGGTAGCTTATGACAAGGGAGATTTGTGGAAAGTCTTATATTCTGTTGGCGCTAAGGATTCTGTGGCAGTGAGTAAGCAAACGAGGAGAGTTCCTCATGTAATTTAACTCAAGTAATTGCCCAATTGCAGCCCAAAAACGTAGCGCGTGTTTCCTTCTTGTGTCCAGGCGTCTCCAAAATATTACCACAGCACTAAGTGGCTTCTGAAAAGTGTATGAAACGCGTCGAAACACAATAAACTTGCCGCAGATTCTTTGTTGTTTTCCACGACCCTCTTAACACTCAAAATTTCACTTCTTTAATGCTTTTTTTTCTACGGAAATTAAATGATAAGCGCCACATCCTGTCTTTATTAACCATGTAGACTTCCATATGCGGAAATAAAATCAAAGACACATCAAAAAGATCTCAATTTTTGCTACGAGAAGTTAGAGGGAGCGACTAGAACGCTCTGAAGTGAGTGTCGCGTGTATGGGAAATGCTGCTGATGTAGTGGTGGGGTCAAGGATGTCTGTGGTGCATACAGTATCGATGCACCAGAGGAGAGCTCTTCATGGCTTGCAGAAGTTCAGAATGAGAATACCACGAGTTGCTGCTGCACATGGGCAAGAGGCTGCTGAGGCTGCAACACTGGCGCGGACTGAAGTAACGGAGAGTGATTTGGATTTCATCAAGAGCACATCGCTTTTCAAGTCGCTAATTCAGGCTGACGAGCCCTGCGAGACCTTTGAGCTTCCTCGGATAATTCAAAACGTTGCTAAGTTCTTGCCTCTGACCAGCAACAAGATGCTGCCGTACAAGATACCGCGTGGGACTCGCTCGCCTCTTGATGTATACACGTCAAAGAACGTGGACGAGAACGTGAAAGATCGAAAGGAAGTGGAGGGGCAGAAAGAGGTAGAGGAGGAAGGGGACGCCAGAATACCTCCGAGTGTGTTCCCAAGATTGTCAGTAACGAGACTGTTGACCAAGAGCTGGTGTGACTTGCGTGAACTCTATAAGGTGTACTCTCTTGAATCTGAGCCCCAGACACAAGCAATGAGAAGAGGCCAGCTGAGCCATTTGAGGCTTGAGCTTGATACCCATGCTGCTATAGATCTGGATTCCATGATTGAGAAGGTGCCAGTGAAACCAACAAAGACGGATGTATATGCCAGAACCGTTATAGACACCATATTGAAACTCAGAGACTTGTTTATCCATGGAAGAGCAAGGGAAATCTACTTGCATGGATTTGTGAATAGAGACGGCAAGCTACAGACTGAATCGTTTGGATCGAATGAAAGCATTCTTGTGACTGGAATAATTGACCATTTATTTTTGGGCTGCTCAGATCCTTTGAATAGGCCAATAGAACGTGGTGTGTCTGAACACTTGGGAGACTTGAGAAAATTTATCGAAGCTTGCGAGGTTCTCGTCCATAGTCATAAAGATGAGTATTCGTTACATGTGAGTGATGTTAAAACGAGAAGCCGGATGTCTGTACCTGGACAGAAAAGTGTTGTTGCAGCATCGAAGATGCAAGTCATGATATATAGGAAACTTTTGGAAACGATTGGGAGAGATCAGGATGCTGGGTTTGGCATGTTTGAAGCTTATTGTTCTAGAAGGAATATTGATATTGATCAACCTATCACTCCAGAGTTTGCTCTCGCTTTACTTGGTTGCTGTGATGTTTTCAACCTGGATTTTGAGAGGCTATGCAATGGTGAACCAATTGGTGTATCAAGTTTTGACAGCGTAAAGACGGATAAAAGTTATGACTGGAGTTATCTAAGGAACGTTGTTAAAGATGAAGAGCTTGCGAAGCTCGGTTCGCCGTTTTTCAGAAATTGGAAGACACCCTTAACTACTAGATATTTTCTAGTCAGATGTTCGCAGTTGTTTGAGATGGCTGCCACCTTACTGCTGAACCCACAAGAAGAAGAAGTGGAGGCTGAAGATTTGAGCGTTGAGTATTATTTCAGAGACGTATGCTTCAAGACTGTAACTTTTCGGTACGAAGAAGCTAAAGTGCAAGAGCTACTTGACAATGCCATCAAATTTTGGGTAGGCAGAAGACAGCCTGAGCCTATCGAACGAACGTATGAGAACATCAATACGTACTGCAGATACTGTCGGTTTGCACAGTATTGTCAATGGAGCATACCTTCAAAGACATGAGAGGGTTATTTATTTGAATATACAGGGCTTTTATTTATGACTTATCGCTCATCGCTGTTTCATGAGATAGTACTTTGCCATTTCGTAGGCTGTCCAGCATATGGCTGTGGAAGGCACATTTGAGACGATTCTTGGCCTTGTACCTTTCCAGAAGCCCTTGAGTCCCTCAGTTTGGTTGATGATCTTGACAGCATCCCACAAGTTTGTCGCGTTTTGCACGCGGATATTGTTGCTCATTCCCTTGATTTGGAGCAAGGTCTTTACACAGTCAAGAGGAGTAGTCAATGCAGCTGCGACACCACCGGCGACACCACCGGCAATGCAGTGCTTCAACGGGTCGTGCTGGCCGCTAGGATTGATAACTTTAGTTGTGCTTTCGTAGACAACAAAGTTGAGCGCAGTGAATGGAATACTCATCACAAGTGTTGCTGGATAACTGCAGTACAGAGCCCGGATCCCTTCTGTTCGTAGGATCCTCGAGCAGGTTGCTCGCATCGACGTATGACCGTCGAGCTGCATACGCTGTTTGATGACATCAAATGGGTTCATCAGGGCCTCAGACACAACTGTAGCTGCAGTGCCTGCTACCGCTATCCTCAGTGGCTGGTGTGACCCATCGTCTTTCCCCAGCAGTGCTGCCTTGACAATCTCGTAGGTGCCAAAGTACACCGCGTGTGCAGGCCCAGCGCCCAGCACGACGGGCAGCGTGCCTCGCCATAGAGACCGCCAGCCCTCTACCGACGCGATGTTCCCCAGCGACGCCATCACGCTGCTGCCTTGGCCACCGCTGATATTGATTCCCAGCCCTCCTGGCGCCTGCATCCTCGTCTTCAGGGCGTCTACGGGGTACATCACCGTGTGCTCCAGAATGCCAGCGAACGCGCCCGCCAGGCATTGGGCCGCCAGCGTCGCTCCTTCTGGAAGGGCCTCGTACTCCACTTCATAGTCGGGCTCTAGCAGCTGCACGGTTTCCTTCATCATGCTGGGGAGCTCCTTTTGAACGATCTCTGTGGACATGGCCAGGCGTAGCAGATAACTCGTCCGTGCTTTAACAAAATGAGGGTGTTATTTCTCACACAGCAATGAGCATCCACACTGTATCGCAAAAAAAGAGAAAGGCACCGCCCGCTACTGGTTCACAGAAGAGTCTTTCTCCAAGGTCAGGTGGCTCGTGTAGCTCTTCTCTTTCTCCCGCTGCTGCTGCTGCTGCTGCCTCCCGCTGCTTGTTTTTGACAGTTATTGACCCGACTATTTATGCACTGGTGTTGAAATTGACTCTTGATGCAAGCTACGGAGTAGGTCATCAAAAGCGGCCTAAATGCGAGCATGCTCGGCCCTCGAAACAAGAAGCTAACCGTACAAACAGTACTCTCCGGCCGGGGGAGCTGCTGCTAGCCCTCATGGGGCACCCTTTTCAAGCCGATATATTCTTATCTATCGCTCCGGGGATTCGGTACTAATACCCATCCCGTCTACAATATAAGCTGTTCACTATTACTCCATACCGTACACACGTACAATGAGAAACAGACAACTAGCGCCAACCAACTAACCAAAGAAGACCATAAACTAAAAGTACACAGACAGACAGACAGACAGACAGAATAATGTCACTCCAATCTCCAGTATTCTCCGGACAAGTCACCATCACCATTGTAATCATCATCGTCGCCGTCGTCGTCGTCACCGTCGTCGTCTCGAGCGTTCTCAGCATCTACTGATGTCACCACAATGTGGCGGTGTGCTTCGCCAGGACCGTTGTTGAAAATTCTCAGTGCACTGGTTGTGAACAGACCCATGTCCTCTTCAGCATGTGTGCTTGTGCTCGTGCTCGTGTTCCTGAAATTTAGTCGTGGCATGTCACTAGTTCTTCGCACTTGCCTCTGGCGTCTTCGATTCCGTCTTCGTATCTCGAACGTGAGCCCTCTCTCGGCAACTGTACCATTAGCATCACGGTCATTGCCGTTCGCACTGCCATCGCGCGGACCTGTAGCACCATCCGCAACGCCTGGGTCGCTGCTCGTGTCGCCCTCATTCCGAACAGCACTCAACTCGCTCCTCCTGTGCAGCGTCGGCGGTCTCAGGGTATCGAAATTTATGCTATATGAATCGTTCAAAGTCCTCCGAATATCTGCTGCTCTTCTTTGCCATCTCTCGAGCTCTGTGAAATCCGCCGGCCGCTCTCTCGGCGAGTCCCCCGCCACGTTCAGCACACTGCTCCTGCTGCTGGGATCGGTCTCTGTCCTTCTTCTCACTATCCGTCTCATCGCATTGCTTCGTATCAGCCTGGCGCCAGCGGCGCCGCTGGCGCCGCTGGCTTCGTCCCCTTCTGCCCGCACAAGATCGTCATCCTCATCTTGCCTACCAATGCTCTCTGAAATCCTCACTCGCTTGCGTTTGAGCTTCTTACTGTTCCTGATGATGCAGTCAAAGGGTATGCCCATCACAGAAAAAAAAGGCGGCCCTATATCCTATTGCAGAGCTTCTTCCTCTACTTCTTCTTCTTCTTTTTTAATGACTTGTGCTATCACACAATCAATGCCTATGGACCTTCTGCAAAACACCGTCAAATGCCAATGTTAGCCACACACCACCGGAACCCAGCAGTACACTACTGCAAACACAACTATTCGACATACCAGAGCACTCTCCCGGCCATCTGCTAAGCTCAATCCAGTTCGCTTAATGTGCAGCGTTACCTCCCACCAGCTGCTAAAATCCTGCTATACCTTCTCTCGGTTTTGTGGAAACCCGGTACGAGCAGGCTAAATTCTTCCTAACAAACTTATATAATAGTTTAGCTAAATATAGAGAGCAGTAAATAAAACAATTTTCAGCCAGCAGCTGAAAATAATGATAAAAAAGGAAAGAAAAGAAAAAAAAAAAATACACGTGACAAAAATACACGTGACAAAATACACGTGACCATTAAAGTTATCACGTGACCATTAGTGATCACGTGACCAATCCAGATGATCACGTGAATTCTGCTTCTTTTTTCTTTTCTTTTTTTTTTGTTTAGTATAAAAGGTTTTCGAATTCGACTTTTATGTTTCAACATTGTTCACAAAAGTTTTTTTTTCCCTTTCTTTGATACGAAAAAAATACATATGATGCGTTCTATTCACTGCATCATCATTGTAATTTGTTTGATGAATGGAGGGGAAAAGAATGCTAGAACGATGTTCGAGAACGATCTCATACCGAGCTATGTTTTATTGTTTCTAAGCATCTTTTGGTAACTGCGTTTTCGATACAGATATTTTTTTAGTTAGATACGGATTCGAGTGTTTAAGTAGTAGTAGTAGTAGTACTATTGATGCTATTGGAGAAGGGGCTGCGGGTGGAAGCGGTGATGAAGGAGAAGAAACGAGTTTTGTTACTATCTATGACAACGACGACTAAATAAAGCTCAGGTTGCGAGTGACACTTTCACTATATACGTTGTCAGGAACGGGAGGCTGACGAACAGGATGCAGTACTGCATGATGTAGCTGAGCGCGAGATAGTCCATCTGTGAATGATGCTCTCCGTCGACGGGAGTGTAGAATGCAGTTAGATATATTAGCGAGGTTGCGTTGGGCAGACCCCAAACGAGACAGGAGACGAACATCAGCATATCGTTGCCGTCGAACCAGCCATCCCTCTTGAGCTTTGAGACGAATGCGACGCCGATGATTGGCAGAATCACCAGCCGCCATAGCGTCAGCCCCAGAGGCGCTTGCCAGAACCCTGGAGGCATAGACCCGACTTTCAGTCTTGATAATGTAGCCCCCAGCAGCAGCAGCCCCAAGGGGACGCAGGCCCCAGCCAAATACGATGCAAAGTCCATTATGAAAGACAAAGGAGGCTGTCCGTCCGGTGCGTTCGGTATATGTGCCTGGCTTGTCGTCACAAAGAGATTCTGAACCCAGGGAATCATGGCAACCGTGATGCTGAATATCAGACTTATCGAGATTGGTCTTTTCAGATTATCGACAAAGAAAAGCATCCCAGAAATCAATGGGTTGCCCAGAAGGGCTTGCGCTACTTTACCTTTCGGTATCTGCCCTTCGCTTCGCGTTGGCTCCACAGCAAGCTCTGTGAACTTGCCAGGCGTGACGGCAGAGCCCTTTAGCTCATTGACTTGCGAATATTCTTCAATCACATTATCAATCGTTTGCGACCTATCCCTTCTCAGTGCTATATTCGTTGAAGTCCTCGACAAATGGCTTTGCTGCTTTGTTAAAGTTTCCCTTCTCAAGGGGAGGACCGCGTGTAAATGGCTCGTAGAGTTACTCTCCGCAGAAGTGCCAGAGTTCAAAGATGAAACTTCCGCATCATCAAGCATACAAGCTCCATTGAACTTGCCCGCACTTTGGTCGTTGGAGCTGCCACTGCTCTCAACACTCTTCTCTGCGTCCTCACGTCTCATCCTTTTCTCAACTTCAAAGTCTCCTCCAATGAGCTTGAAACTTCCAAGATTGAACTGCGCACAGACTTGCACGGCCGTGTATATGATGATATATGCAATGCCTTTATCGCCATCGTCGCTCGTGAAAACGAGACCAGAAGCAAGCGTCTGGATATATGCAATCGGCAGGTCAGAAATATTCGGTAGAAGCCCGGCACAGATCAGCCCGCCTCTCCAGTAACGCGGAGTCTTGGTAACATAGAACAGAAGCACAGAGCCTAACCCACCCATGAGATATAGAACAGTAGCAATGAACACAATGATACCGATTTGCTTGATATCGGAGTTCTTGATGTTCGTGACGATCTTGTCAAACACTAAACACGGAAGGATCACCGAAAGAACCACATCCGAAATATTTCGAGCAGTCTCGACTGTTAAAATGTTTCGTTTACCCAGAAAGAATCCACATCCAATGATGATGTAGATCTTGAATATCGGTTTAACTGCAACATATATTACGGATCCCAGTGCTATATCCTGTACCATCTTGCAACGAAAGAGGTGTTATACACACACACACACACACACACACACAGAAGGAAACCTAATAGTCACCATGTACCCAAAATTATAGCTCAAAACCGTGCCTAATATGTAGAGCCTAGAATATTAGAGTGGACGATAGCTGCAGGAACACAATCCTGTATGAATGATTCCAGCTTTACTCTCTGTACCTAAAACCTAAAACAAGTCCTGGCGCCAGTCACACACTAGCATTCACCAATGTGAGTCACAATGCTGCAAAAAAGTATCCGTCTCTTGCAATGCAGAACTCCTCTTTTACTTATAAGCTTGTCATCTTACTATCCCATCTACGTTTTGAAAAGTTCTTCCGGATGAATTCCCCAAAACGCACAGTGTGCACTTAACATTTTAAAGTGGAGAGATCCAGTGGGGGAGAGAGGGGAGAGGTGGGGTTGGGGCCGATGTAAAGAGTCATCCTAATAATCTACTGGTCAAGATGAGAAGAAGGAGAGGGTGTATAAGATAGACTTTGTACGTGCATTCATGCATGATACCCAAGCCAAAACTTGCAATAGAGGTGTGTATTGTTATCAAACTATGCATTGTACAACGATCTCATGTAATCAGCTCGTAGATCTCTTCAACGTCTGTGATGTTTCTGAACTCAATCAAATAAGTCATCTCATCTCCGGTGCCATCGTCAATGCAACCAAACTTGAGGCCAGTTTTGCCAATTTTTTCACAGGTCGAGTTCTTAACTAGCGTGCGAAGGCTAAACTTGTTGATACAGTTAATTTGGAGGTTTGAAAATTCTGGGTCCGTTAAAAGGGAGTAGATGCTCAGTTTACCCAGCGCTATTGGTAGCCAGTCTCCATCTTGGTCCCGCTTGTGAAGCTTTATTTTGACACCAGATTTCAACAGTAGCTGATTCATCTGGTGATGCTCGTTGATAGGCGTGCTTGCTCTCGAATCTAGAGTGAGATTACTTTTATTTGAGGGAGTGCTTGAGCTTGAACCCGAACTCAGCCCAGGAATCTTCGGTTTGGAAAACTCAACATCTTCAACAACGCTAACAGACGACATGCTAGTACTTTGTGAAGGGCCCGCACTGAAAATTTCCTTAGAACTTGATGTACTCATGCTTTCCTTATCATTTCCCTCCAAGTTCGCCAGGATATCATTCAAAGTTCTCGAGTCACGACATCTGATACTTATCATCATAATCTTGGATGTATCTATTGATTCTTTACATCTTAATTGGATGTCCAAAGCAGCAAACCTTGAAGTCTTTAAGTTGTTCAATGGTACTATCAATTTAGGAAGTTTGGATTCTGGTAAATATAACGCCATTGTCCTACCGATGCCTTCAAATGAACTTAAAAATTTCAAAGAGTTCAAATAAGGCACACCAATAGATTCCCATTTGTTGTTCCTCCAACGAGAGAATATAACTGAGTTCTTGATCACATTTTCGACGCTGGATCCATTCAACAACTCTCTTTCGGTGGTGCTCAATGCTGCTGGAATATCTTGTGTACCCATAGAAAATGATGATGGTGCTGACGTTGGAGTTGTCGAAGCACTACTAGAAACAGAGCCCACAGCAATAGGCATTGATGGTTTAGCAAAAGCTGTGTTTATCGATAGCTTCTTGATATTTTTGCTCAAGCCAGTCGTTGAAACTGTTGAAGACAAACTTGGTGATAATGACATGCCTGGCAAATCAGTCGTGGTGGGTGAAATTATTTCGTTGCTTGGGATTGATGGAGAAGAACTGATTGAGTTTACTGAAGAATTCTTCATTACTATTTCGAAGTCAGTGGAATCATTCTTCTTTCTGAAAAGACCAAAAAAGGATTTTCTCTTCTTTAGCTTTTCTGGTTTAATATTATCAAATTTTGATAGATCATTAGTTGATTGTGCAAATTGTGGATTTAGCCCGATTGAGTTTGAATACCCATTCGAATTTGAGCTTGAATTATAATCAGGGAGTGAAGTGGTGGAGGCGTTGATGTCAACCTGCGATAAATTCAGATCATGCGATCTTAAATCACTAGTTTTGCTGGATTTTTTGATGTTGAGGGGTAAAGTTGGTGAAATTATTGGTGTGCTCTCAACGACTGGAGAATTGCCTCTAAATTCTATATCTGGCTTATCTTGGATAGGTACAGATCTATCGATGGAGTTGATTTCAAAAGGTGAATCAGAAGATGTTGTGACTTTGATCGAGCGGTTCGTATAACTATTGAGCCTATTAAGATCAACATTGTTGCCAAAGTAGTTGTCAATGTTTGACAAATTTGGTGAAAGGTCGGTCAGTGGGATCCGGCTAATAGCTTTCAGCGAAGGATGTGTAGATACCATAGTTTTGGATTTCCTCAAACCTTTGGAATATTCTTGCTCATTAACCTCGAAACCTAGACCTATTCTGTTGGTTTTCGAGCGCTGCAATTTCTCGAAGGCTTCTTCGAAAGATCCATCTGTATCATTTAATGCTTTACGAAATAGCTCAGCCCATTTTTCTAATTGTCTGATATCGAGACAACGGAAAATCAGTTCCACCTTATCACCGTTGATCAGTTGAATACTTCTCTGTGTAAAACTCATACGGAACTGGTTTGCCTTTAAGAGTGGGAACAGAAGAGACCTTCCAATTTTCTCAACAGAGCAGATTGCGATCCTGTTATTCAAAAGGTGGAACACCTCAACAAGTTTATCTTCAAACTTGTAAGTCGGATGAATGAAATCCAATTTGAAATAATCTCTATTTAGCACATCTTCGATTTTGAAGAACCCAACAGTTTTGTAATATCCTGGTTCCAGCGAGTGCACACCGTTAAAACTTAAAGTGTTGAGATCTATCTTCAGGTTTTCAGATCTATCCTTTGCCTTAGCCTTATTCATCAATGCAATCAAATCTTTCATCGACTTCTTGTCGATTTCAAAATGGTCCATTTGTTCATTTATATCCACTATCTTATTGAGATACTGTATAATATCGTTGATCCTAGCTAGTGGTAGTCTCTTCAAAGAGACAATCATAGGAAGCTCGCCCACCTCCAAACTATACTGATCAATATAGTTATTATACGCCGGTAGAACATCAATCAGCCAGCTGAGGAAATTCTCCACATTGTTATAGTCACTAGACATGTGAATAGCCCTCACAAGCTGCACATGGTAAGCAGCAAGCGCTCTCGCAGCACTAGTGAAAGAAGCTGAGTGTTTGCTTCGAGACTCTGCAGATGCCTGTCTTGGAGGTGAGCAACAGGCCAACAGCTTCGAAAGCTGGTCTCCATAGTGTGCCTCTGAGCTTCTTAGCTGGCCAACGAGATTCGCAAGCGTGAGCTCGCTATTCCCAGAGAGCATCAGGGCAGCAGTTGGCGTGACTGGGTTCTCGAAGGACATCGTGAGTCTCGTCTCGTGGATGCTCTATTCGTGTGACAGAGCAAGAGCAAGAGCAAGAGCAAGAAGACAAAAAATTTCTGGATTCTTAAGCCCTCTCAACAAAGACAGGTTCAAAACGCTCGCAGAAAAGTTCAGCAAACGTACAGGCTTCTGCTTAATTCCATCTTTGCACGGTAAGCTTCTAACTTTCTGGGCCTTTATCCCTTCGAGAAAAGTAAACAATAACGACGCGAAGAAAACAGAGATGGAAATGTTTCCCGAAACCGCGTTTTACTGAATTGGGAAATTGACGAGTCAGGTGAATCAAATAGACAAGATCACGTGAAGCAAGAGGTGATGTGCATAACTCATTTGGGCTTTTGCTTTCCTCTGTACGCTGCTATATATATATATATAAGCTACACTCTAGTTTTTGATGATTTATCGATTGGTATATACTCTTCAAACCTAATGGTGTTTTCTCTTTGAGGCCTGGTAGACTAAAGATTTGATAGTTTTCAAGTTGTGTTTCCAGGTTAGCAAGATATCTTTGACTTCTTTCCAGTCTTCAGGTCCGATGTCTTTAACGATTAGATTGACTCTTAGAACGTTGAAGCATTTGTTCGACTGTGAGATTTTCCCTTCAACCACACGTGATTTTATGGCGTCCACTAAAAAGATCTCAACCTGGTCTTCAGTAATGTTCAAACTGGATGATATTTGAGCAAAGGATAGCGATGGAGTTTCGTTAGCCAGCTTTGCCAAGTAGAACAGTTGGTTCTTTTTAACAATGATTGGTTTTGTGTCTGATGGAATTGTAGACGGAATGGATGCCTGGAACTCTGCAGGCGATTGAGTGAAATAGCTTTTGATGATGGCTTTCGATCCATCGTCCAATCCAGAGATTTTCGATAATGGAGTAAAATCGATAAACTTTTTAGAGCTTATCGCCTTATTGAAGATTATGCTTAGATCTGGCTGTGTAAGAGTGAGGTTGTTGTTGGTGAAGATTAACAAGTCAATTGCCTTTAGCTCATCGATTCCGTAAATCAAATCTGCAAAGTTGAACAACAACTCTTTTGAGCTTTGCACTGATTCTTGAGAATACTTCTTCTCCTCCAAAATCCATGCTTCGATAGTTGGGATTACCGGCAGCAGGATTTCTGTGTTGTTCAAGATTTTGACGATTTCTAAAATGGTTTCCAACAAGTACTTTTTGAACCCAAACTGGATTTCAATCAAGTTGAAGATATTGGACAAAATGGAAATGATAGAAATCACCTTCAAAGCCCTTTTCTTCATCTTGATGATCGTGCTCTCCTTCAAGTCTAAACCAAAGGCTTTGATTAGATTATCGAGGAATCTCTTCAACAGTACCTCAAAGTCGTTCGAAAAAGTAAGGATGTAAATAGCAAGATTGGTTATCGCTTCAAACTCCTTGTCAGGCACATTCACTAAATACTGTGGGGTGTCTGCAATCTCAACGTATAACCCTTCCTCGAATTCAACCTCGTCGTCATCATCATCATCATCATCCTCGTCCTCTTCAACGCTCTTGTTATTTATTGCATATTGGTTGATTCTTTCCACGTATCCGAGCCCTTCGTTGTACAAGTCCAAAAGAGAAGAGTACTCAATCACTGAGTCGGCCAAAGAGCCATCAACGATTATATATGAAGGCATTCTTGACCTCTTAATACTCGTAATATCTCACTTGTTGGAACATTGTGTGAACGAATTTTTTTTTTTTCTTCCTTCCAGCGAAAATTTGTTTGAGGAAAACTCGAGTAAAATATCCAAATCAGGGATTTATTCCTAATACGGAAGCACCCAGAACTCCAGATTGGATATATAATCACCTGCTGAGCTTGAAATACGAGACAGTCTCAAACTGGAAGGTGTTGTGAAGTTCACTCATTGGAATGTGATATACCCAGCACTCCGTTCCTCGAAACACGGAAGCTAGATAATGGAAGCTGGATAATTGATCTCTGTGAGATGCAGCTATATATATATACATAATCCGGGTAAAGTATATACAAAAAGCCCATAGTACAAACTTTTGCTGTACATTAAAAGGCAGAGGAAGCTCTATTGATGAGAGCAAGAACCCTTGGGGACCAGAAGTATACCTAACTAAAGCTCATTCAGTTACTGGAGTGGAGGGGGAAAACAAAAAAAAAGACACACTCACACACAGAGCATGAGCGATCCGTCTGCAGTGTACAAATGCAAGGATGTTGAGACAAAAGAGTTTGCAACATCGAGTAGGCCGCAGCATACAACGAAAGGCAGAACGACAGGTCCAAGCGAGTTTGTGGTGAAAGCCGGTATGGTAGATAGAGACGGCCCTAGCGAGCCCAAGGATACGTATCTTGGTCAGCTGAGGGCGAAGGTGACCACATTACAAGACGATATCAACGAGTATCTCACTAAGAGAATGGCCGAAGGACAGAAAGAAGTGAAGGCGGAGAAGAGAAACGAAGAAGAGGACGCGATTGAAAAGAGGATTTTGGATGGAGATGACGAAGAGGAGGAGTAATAATTTGCAAGTAGAGCTTATACAGTATTTCGTAATAAAGGAAGAAGAAGGATAACACTTGCTTATGAATGGGAGCAATGAGCACCAGGTCCGGTTTGTAGCACTTGGATACACATATATGCATTTCCCAGTTCAGTTTTCCAGTTTGCGTGAATTGGAAACCAAAGTACAAGAAAAAAAAAAAAAAAAAAGCGTATGAGTGAATGAAATAACAACAGAAGCGCCGACATTCCAATCAATACACCGTTTGATTCTTGCTTGCACGATGCAGCTGAGCTACAACAAGAAGTTTAAACCGCAAAAGCACCACGATCTGAGGTTGAAGAAAGGAGTCCAGACAGGATTGCTGGTGATCTTTGCGCTAGGTGGGTCGCTGCTGTTGATCTTGCAAATATCGAAATCCTATGTGTCGAGTGGGTATCAGCGCAGCTATCCTAAGGAGCATGGGCTATTCCAGGAAGACATTTACACAAAATCGCCGTTAATTTTCCCAAGCGTTGAGCATGCGCCATTTCTACGTGAATTAACCATTGATAACATCTTCAACCGTCAAAAGGGGCCTAATGGAGAGATGGAATACCTCGTGACTGAGCCGTTTGAAGATGGCGATTTGAACAACAAAGTTGGCGGAGAGAACGAAGAGAGCTCCCAGATGCTCAAAGTCAAAAATGCATTTCTAAACCACGGGAAACTAAAGTTCAATGAGCAATCAGCCAGTTACTCGCCCGACATTGTTATTGTCACAGGTATCGATTTTGACAAATACGAACTGAGCCACTTGACTAAGATTGTCCAAAACAGGGTCAACTATGCACAGAAGCAAAAATATGGGATATACGTGCGCTGGCTACAAGAGTTTGCACCTTTTATCAAGAATTTCCGCCAAAATAAAGAGTGGATCAAAGTGTTCATGATGAGAAGCGCAATGTACGCTTTCCCTAATGCGAAATACTTTTGGTATCTGGACCAGGATGCATTGGTCATGAGATACGATATTGACTTGTACAAGTATCTTCTGGATCCAAAGGCCCTAGATCCAATCATGCTGAGAGACCAACCGATTGTGCCACCAAATGGAATAATCCATACATTCAAGAACTCCAAGGCTGGCAGCATCGACTTCATCATCACACAGATAGGGTCGGACATGAACACGAACTCGTTCATCATTAGAAACTCGTTCATTTCGAAAGCTTTATTGGAATTTTGGGCCGACCCTCTATACAGATCGTACCACAACTTCCCCAAATTCGCAGAGAGTGCAATCCAGCATCTTTTACAATGGCACCCTGTGTTCCTAGCACATACAGGAATTGTCCCCCCACGTACAATTGCAGGGCTACATACAGTGATGGAGTTGCCGAGGGAAGGCGATGACTACCACTACAGTAATGGGGACTTTGTCGTGAGTTTACGGGAATGCCACCTGCGGAAGACTTGCGAGCAGGAGATCGACTTGTACTGGGACAAAGTCCAGAAGAGCAATCAGTAGCCATTCGAAATATAGAGCTGTGCTCTCGTTCTTGCACTGCAAACATGTATTCCGTACCGCACTTCTCGTAGAGGTCGCTTTCTACTTCACTTAGAAGCAGTTATTTCCTAAAGAGGAGATATTTCCTAATTAGGCGTATTTTTGATCTATTTTCCGCGGCGTCATCTTCAGAACGATCAACCTTTAAGTGATAAAAAAAGCGAAGCCTTTGCAAGGCTCGAGGCATTCTGGCCAATAGAAGCGGTAGGCCTTTGGATGCATAGATCAACGATAGTGTTTCCGGATCACTTATTTAAACGGTGACTGCCGCTCTGTTCAGTACTCTTAGTTTCTCAGTAGACCTATAGAGACAGGTAAAGCATCAATTATTAAGCATGGAACAACCACATTACAAATTCTTCCCAACTAAGCGCGCAACGATAGTTCTCGCACCATTCTCTGGAGGCCAAGGGAAATCGGGAGTTGAAGAAGGACCTGAATACTTGTTAAAGGCGGGCATTCAGAGTGACATTGAGAGTCTCGGATGGGCGACTAGCATAAGCGACCCACTAGCCAACACCGACTATGAGAAACAGAAGACCGATGAGACCGATGTCTTTGGTAACTGCAAAAGACCCAAAGTTGTTGGAGAGGCTGTCCAAAAGATCTACGAAGCGTGTGCAGTTGCGGCAAAGAACGACACGCTTCCTATTACACTGGGAGGTGACCATTCGATTGCGATGGGTACCGTTGCTGGATCGTTCAGCAGATACCCTGATGCTGGGCTATTATGGATAGATGCACATGCCGATATCAACACTCCAAGTACAACCGACTCGGGAAATCTACATGGATGTCCTGTTGCATTCTTGATGGGACTGGACAAGGAGCACTACCCGCCATCTTTGAAATGGGTCCCACCAGTGTTGAAACCTAAAAAAATTGCCTATGTTGCATTGCGTGATATTGATGAAGGTGAGAAGAAGATATTGAAAGAACTGGGGATCTCTGCATTCTCAATGTACCATGTCGATAGATACGGCATCAACAAAGTTGTGGAGATGGCCATCGACGCCATTTCTCAAGACAACGACAACACACCAATCCATCTCAGCTACGACGTTGATGCTATTGACCCACTATACGTACCGGCTACAGGAACTCCAGTGCGTGGAGGCCTCACATTGAGAGAAGGATTATTTGTGGCGGAGCGCATTGCAGAAACCGGAAGGCTCATCGCACTGGACGTCGTTGAGTGCAATCCAAGGCTCGCAGCCTCGGATCTCCACATTGTAGACACCATCACCACCGGATGCGCCATTGCTAGATGTGCACTCGGTGAGACCTTAATATGATTAGATCCATCACATCTCTGTACCATTATTACATACATTCATTACACACATCCATCACATCTGAAATAGTATTTATCTATTATATAATTGATTATTATAATTATACGTCATTAACATCTGCAGCACCAGAGACAAGTAGCTTATTAAGCCAGAGCAACAATAACGATGAAATGAGCTCGATGCTGTATATATAAAAAAAGGGTTCTGCCTGTTTTGGATGCTTGAGGAATACGTGGTGGAACAAATCCCCATAGCTATTCAATCCACTTCACAAGTAATCATGAGCATCCTCGTCACAAACGTTTCTTCCTCAACCTCTAAGCAGGAGGTGTCCAAGTTCTTCTCCTTCTGCGGCACCGTTGACCGGGTGGAGCAGTACACACTGTCGGAGCCAACCAAGGAGACAGCAGCCTACCACGTTTTCTTTGCGAACGAGACAGCAGTCGCCACTGCCCTGCTACTCTCAGGATCGGAGCTCGGTGGCAACACGATCACTGTGCAGGAATTCAACGACGGGAAGGTGCCTACTTCTAAGGACCAAAGCGGCGCGACTGCCCCTGGCACCGGAGGCGTAGCTGCTTCTGCCCAGAAGTCTGTTGAACCAGCTACCGGTGCGTCTCACTCGGACGACATTGAACAGGAGTCCAAGCCTAAGAGTGCTATCCTTGCCGAGTATCTAGCTAACGGCTACGTGATCAGCGACTCGGTGCTCGAGAAGGCTGCTGCCTACGATAAGCAACACGGTGTTTCTGACAAGTTCCAGAACTTTTTGTCAGGACTTGACGCTAAGTATCACCTCCAGGACAAGACCCAGGACCTTGACACCAAATACCAGATCTCAAACAACTTTGCAAAGTACTACGAGAAGGCAAAGGATACTACACTTGGCTCCAAGCTACACTCCTTCTACACTGCGACTGCCAAAGACGTGGCTGGCATCCAGACGGAGGCGCGCAGACTCGCAGACCTCAAACAGGCACAGGCTGCATCCACAGCAGCTTTGCCTACGCCAGAGTCATCTACAGCACAGGCTGCTGCCAACGTGCCAATCACGAAATAATCGAACACACTATCTTGTTAGTATGTAATATGGCGCTGAATACTTTTGATTCTTTTTTCCCCCCCCTTCTTCCTTCCATCACCTTGCTATGTAGTGAATGCTAGCGTTTCCTCGCTTTTGGCATCCTTCGTTAGCTCTTTACGCACAGCAATTACGTCGTCAACTATCACTGCATCCACACCAGCGTTCATTTGTAGCCTTGTATTCAAGGGGTCGTTGTTGTCCACTCCGTAACTAAAACAGACGAGCCCACTAGCTTTAACAACCTGCGCCAATCGTGGACACTTCACCAAAGGCTCAGCGGCTGACACAATTCCCAGCAGGTTCCACTTCTTTGCAAATCTGATGGCGCTTTGTAAAGAGTCTGTACGAATGTCAGGCATGTAACTTGTCCCAGATTCGGTGAGAAACAAAATTGGAATTGCAGGCTGCTTCAACGAAAGCATCAAACATGCCTCAGGGTGGAACGACGAGAAGATCACGTCCCGCCCATTTGCATTATCGTAAACAATTTTCAAAACGGTATCAATCCACAAGTTTAACTCAATTGCAATCTCTCCCAAGTCTTCATGCTGCGACTCATACAACAGCGGGTACTTGCATTCAATATTGAACCCAACATTCTTGGGAATCTTTTTGAACAGCTCCTTCAACGTGACAAAAGATGATGCTATAGAAGACCCCCTAGAGTTCCCCTTGAAGCCATTGTTCTTGAAAGTCTTAGTGAGCTTCATCTTTGCCAAAGAGCTATTCAATTCCTCTGACTCATCACGATTGTGAAATCGACCAGCCAGATGTGACGCAGATCTTGGTCTCACAAGAAAGTCGTCATCTTTGCTTCTGTTGCTTGGCTCAGAGACATTGTTTAAGGCCAAAAACTGCTCGGATGTCAACTCATGCATGGGGATATCAATACCAGACTCTGCAACCAGGAAATCATGATAAACAACAGGCACATGATCCTTCGTTAACTGGACATCAAACTCAACATACGATGCACCCAAAGAGGCTGCAGCAATAAAAGATTCCACAGTATTCTCTCCCAATTGTAAAGAGTTCCTAGTGTTCTTATTTTTGCCCAAACCACGATGTCCAATAACTCGCGTAGAAACTAAAGACTTCCAATATGTTTCCGTTCTGTTCAACAACATGTTAGGGTGAGAGAATGGTGTAACAACCAAAACTTCAAACTTGATATAACCTAACAGATCCAACGTTTCAGTTTCGATGATAGGAATACAAGCAGACTTGTTCAAGGAACAACGATAATCTCCCACATTTGTATAAACTTTATCCAATAATGCGACACCTCTTCCTAAAACCTGTTTGTTCTGGCCACCATATGTTGGTACAATATCAAATAGAATGATTTCCTCTTTAGGATTAGCTTTACTACTCTTTATTGTAATGGTTTCAATTTCATCAACAGGCAAATCAACAACAGTAGGAGTTTCATCTTCTTCTGCAGATTTCTTCGAAATAACCAATGACAATGCAGTATCTAGCTCTGTGGAATGTACCTTGGAAATCGGCACTCTATTGAATTTGATTGCAGGTGTCGTATCACGAAGGTCATTCGTTCCTAATGTGATCAGTATCAGAGATTCATTCGTTAAATATCTATGACCAAATGACTTGATAGGCTGACTCTTTGGAAGTGCCGGTTGTTTAGGCTTGATTGCTTTATAGATGTTCTCTTTTGTGTTGATAGCTTTTGGAGGCTTGTCAATCGATGAACCGCTGTTACTATTGCCATTACCGTTGACATTAGTATTATCAATAGAACTGGTAGAGCTATTGCTGGATTTATATATGTTGCCAACTGGGTCATAGTCTTTCGGCCTCAAAGCATCTGCGATTTTTAGGTGTCCTCTCAAGCATGCATGCTCCATTGGTGTCCATCCACTTTCATCACTCTTTTCGTAATTTGCATGGTATTTTTTCAAAATATCAACTATGTTTGATAAACCTTCCACAGCAGCTATGAAGATTGGGGTCCATCCAAATGAGCTTTCACCAATTTCTGTATTAGCCCCCTTATTCAACAGAAATTCAACAGTTTCAGCATAATTCATCTTACACGACAAGTAGAGTGCAGTTTCGTGTGTATCTGGGTCATAAAAGTTAATCTCAATACCTTCACAGGATAACAAAGAGCCCAAAATATTTGGAGAATTCAATCGAGCTGCAAGCAAAAGCAATCTTGGTGACTTCAATCTCTTATCACAGCTTGAGATCAAAACGTCGACGGTTTTTGGATGAGTGCCTAAAACTGCTAAATGTAACGGCGATAACAACTCAGCATCGCTCCAATAGTCCAAGTCATCGATTGGAATCGTTGAGTCCCATTCCCCCCAGGTTTTCAAGAAGTCAATTATTATAGTAGTGATTTCTCTTAACCCGTATTGGGCTGCGTAGTGTAATGGGGATCTTTTATAATTATCCCTCTGTAGTAAAGCCGGGCGTAAATGTGGAGGCAGATTGGTCAAAATGTATAGCAAAGAAGTAGGCGAGTCGTTGGAATTTACTCCATCAGAACCGAACGCTCCAACTAACCTATGATTCGAATCTGGGGGTGTAGCCGGTGTCAAATTCAAATAATTTACCTCTAGTAGTGCATTCGAATCTTGTTCGTTTTTTTGAACCTGTTTACCTAAGGTGATAACATGATGATGGAAAAAATTTCTTCCGCTGATATCTGATGGATCGCTTAACGATGGTAAAATCTCTAGTAGCTTGGAGATACATTTTATGGACTGGGAAACTGCAGATTTGTTCAATAGAGAAATCAGTAACTTGACAGGAAATAGAACAGCAGACCGATATTCAGCAATCAGCTGCTTGAACAATCCATCTTCATCGTCATTTTTGATGAACTTTAAAAACTTATCAGGCGTTATTGAATGACTATGTTCTTTTTTTGAGTCAAATTCACTTGCCTTGTTCAGATTGTGAACATGGGGAGATATTTTATTTAAGTAGTCATTAATAACGGAAAGATTTCTAACAATCTCAACTTCGTTTGCAAAACTTAACGGGTAAACTCTCGAGTTAAGATACGCGGTCTGTTGAACAGTACCCGTTTTTTTATCCAATTTCTTCAAGATTTTAACGAGTCCTCGTTTATTCAACTCTCCAAACCATTTAAGATTTCTCAAACATGAACGCAGTTCAATAAGAACTCCAATGATTTCTTCAACTTCTTCATGTTCTAATTCTTCAATATGGCCGTTGAATGAATTTATGATTGAAGAGATTTTTTTCAATCTCCGGTCATATTCAGAATACTGTTTGTTATAAAAACCATCAACTTTCTCAATGTTTCTATCCAGTGCAAAGAAGAACCCAGCCAGGGCAATTTTGATCTTAGAATTGTTCAAAGCATCACTGATCTGGAAACCGCCATCTTCATTTTGATCCTCCACTTCTTTCAAAACTGATCGTTGCAAGTTCAAAATAAGCTTGATCTGTTTTTTCAAATCTTTGTAATTCATATAATAATGGCTAAAGTAATTAGTTGATTGTTTTCTCATCAATGCCGACTGTTATATATAATCAATATAATACGCACCTCCATTCTGGGACCTGATGACTTGTAATACTGGGCTCTTCGTCAGTATTCATTCAAAACATCATCAAGGATGTAAACCACCTTACGTTTTACCAAACTTCATAATTTGAAGCGGCTTTTTCTCTTATCCCAATTCTATGTTTTGATGCTGATATGTGACTAACGTTCTCTCAATACATTACTAAACTTGAATATAAAAACCTTTCAGATACACAACAACCGAAAAAAATCAAAATACAGGAAAATACAAACACAAGTCGACGCAGTACTTTTTGGAATCAACGGTATTGCCTTTATTTTCCTGTTTTAGTTACACGTGTTGACGATATATTCATCAATTTCAAATTAGATTTTACTTGATTTGAGGGAAAAAAAATAAAAAAGAAAATTCTATATTAATTATTCATATTAGGAAATATTCTTTATTTGTAAATTTGATTCACTTTTGTCTTTTGACACCATGGACGAAATAGGAAGTTACAGAGTTACATCAAAAAAAAAAAGTTGTATATAGCTGGCTTAAAGATATCCTGAACCGTAACAACTACCAAGACATTTTGGTAGAAGTCGTAGATACTGGCAGACAATATGGAATTCAATAGTTTGGACACAGTCCATCAGATTTTACCAGTTTATAGATCTTAAAAAAAGGGGGAGGGTTAGCTTAACAACAAAAGGAAATGAGAATATTCTTTTAACTTACATCTTGAACACTCAGATTGATGAATTGGCGGACTTCCAAGGTCAGCCATACTTTGAGCATTGCAACTGTATCACCACTATCAGCTATCAGTCCGCGGTCTTGCAATCCCACCTGTCTCAAAATAGGCAAAGAGCTAAAGTATGTTAGCATTCTGGAATTCCTTCAACCAACGCAAATAATACAAACCTTGCAAATAAATCTAAGTTAGGGTCTAACTGTCTTCCCAATCCCTCTAGCAGGAGAATTGCAACAACAACGCTGACGAAATCTCCTTCCATTCTGACGTGATGTGATCTAACCATTGTCATCATTTTCTCTAGTAAATCACCAATACTTACCGTCCTCAACGTGAATGTTCGTTGTTTAATCTTTTCAACCAATTTTTCAACCTTTAGGGCAAATATTTCTTTATCAATTGCAGTATCCGGAGTTTTAGATCTTTCGATCATCAATTCCCCAGCTTTATATCCGTCGAATTCAGCTAATGCATTGAATAATGCAATGAAATTGACGCGATTCTTGTGGTTTAGCTCTGTTACTAGTCCAGCATCTATGAAACAAACTTCTGGTTTATACCCTTGTTCATGTATTCTTGTTAATACTTCAGACAGATTATTCAAATCTTTGGACTTTTCGTTCAGTAAACCAGATATTTGGTCTCTTTCTAAATCGGTGGAGACGATTTCAGTTTCAAGCTCATTTGGCTTCACGAATCTAACAATGATATTACCTGGATGTAAATCGGAATGGATAAAGTTGTTCAGGATCAACATTTGCAAAAAGGAATCTATGACTTTATCACTCAGCTGTTTCGAGATGTCTGCATTCAGTTTTTTTTTGGTTTTCAATTCTAGTAAAGTTGACATGGATATTCCATCGATATACTCCTCTACAAGTATTTGTCTATTGGAGAAACTCAGATATGACGTTGGAAAATTCACAAACAGGTCGTTCTTATAATTTTCTTCAAATTTCTTCAAATTCAGAGCTTCAATTCTCAAATCTAACTGTAAGTTCATCAAGATATCAAAATTGTGCACCTCATCTGGCAACGACAGCCATTCAACAGTTGGAATAGTATCCAAAATGTTGGCGAAAAACCTCATAATTCGTAAATCTCTTTTGATGTTCATTGTAACATTAGGATGCATGACCTTGATAGCAACCTTTTGTTTTGGTGATGGGCCGCCATTTCCATCATTGCGCAAGAGACTAAAAACACCTCTTCTATGTTTTTGTTCCCTTGGTTGAAACTCATCAATGTTCTCAATCAGTTTCTTTGACAACACCCCGATATAAACTTGAGCAATAGCACCTACGCCAACAGGTTCTTGCTTGAAATTTTCAAAGATTTCATCAAACGCCAATCCACCAAAGCTTTCACTTAAGACCTTTTTAGTGTAACTCAGAGAGTGTGCTTTAGCATGAGAGTGTAGATTCCCGAGCTCATCACACAATTGCTGAGGGAAAATATCTGTTCTCGAAGCAGCCCATTGGCCCAACTTTATGAACGAGGCACCTGCATTTTCCAAACTTATTCTGAGGATTCGGTACCAAAGAATCGAGCCACTCTTCTCGTTGTATCTGTTAGGATCCCTTCTTCCAAACCAGCTAATCGGTATAGTTATTATAATCGGCAAGAATATGAAAGTCAGCTCGACAAATCGGCCGATAGTGACTATTGGTTCCCATATGTAGTCTTCAAATGCAAATCCGAGTTTGTAGAGCCATTTTAATCTGCTCTGAAGTCTTGAATTTCTATAGCGCTCATTCTCTTCCTCGAGTTCCTTCTGGGAAGTTATAAACAGTCCATTCTCGTAGGTGTCACCATTGGAGTCAGGTTTCAGTTCATGCTCGAGTCCTAATTCTGGGATCTTCTTAGGAATATCGTTGAGCAAAAGGGAGTTCGAGTTACGTAGATATGAAAAGCCTATAATGGAAGAGCTAGCTGCTCCTATCATCAACCATTTGGATAGCTTTAAGGATACTTTGCTGTTTGATTGCTCTTTTGTGCTTGACAGACAATGTGTGACGATAGATCTCAACTGAGAGCGTCCTCTTATGGGTCTTAATCGAACAGATTGAATGCATGAGTTGAACATAGCAGAACCGGACGATTATCTCGCAGGCAAAGTCTTCAATTCAGTTCTACTATACTGTTCCAGTTTGTGCCTGCTTGCTTATTTTAACGGGTACCATATCACCTTCGGCGCATCCTAGTTGCACTACGGTTAATGGCAGCAGTTTTGGAATTTGTATTTTACAGAACTAAAAAAAAAAACATGATGAGAGTAGAAACTGGATACTTGCGCAGATCTCGGTGTATAAGAAGAACTTCAATTGATCTTTTCTTTTCTTTTCCAGTCTCTCTCTGTATCTATTCTCTTCGGTGACGCATTTTTTCCGTTGTAATTTTTTTTTTCTTATGCCTGAGTGTACAGTCATTATCTAAAGCTGCTCGTCTTTGATAACGTCAATAAGCCTAAAAAAGAAGAAAAAAACAGTTAGTCCTATTTCACAAAAGTCTTCTGCAAAAAACACCAAAAGAAGCCGGGCAGAAAGAGGTATAAGCGGATACTTACCAGTCAAGTCCTTCGGTCAAACCTTCTCCTTTGATTGCACTACTGGCAACAATACTCCAACTTCGATCTTTTAGCTCCACCAAGTTCAAGGCCTTGGAAACTTCGGCAGCACTCAGCGCTCCCGGTTGATCTTGTTTATTTGCAAACACCAGTAGTGCAGCGTCAGCCAACTCTTCCTCTTGTAGCATTAGATGTAATTCCTTTGATGCCGTATCTATACGCTCTTTATCTGTGGAATCGACAACGAAAATCACTGCAGCCGTATTGGCATAATAGCACCTCCAATAAGGTCTTATAGACGTCTGGCCTCCTAAATCCCAGACATTTAGTTTCAGATTTTTATAGCTTAGTGTTTCAACGTTGAATCCAATTGCTAGAAAAAAAAAACAACGTTAGATATCGGTCTGTTCAATATATACATATTCAAGAATCTTTCAAAAACTCACTTGGCTTAGTATTGATGACTTCCCCGATCTGAAAAAACAAACCAGAAGTTAGTAGATGTTCTGTGGGAGTTGGTTTTTTTGGGGAACAGAGGGTTCCCCATTATTGTGGTAGCTTACCTGAAGTCTATAAAGGATGGTAGTTTTACCGGCACCATCTAAACCAAGAATCAGTATTCTGATTTCTTTGTTTACTCCCCATAGTTTGCCAAATATTCCACTGAATATATTCCCCATTTTTTGCCAGAACTATGATTCTTCAATTGATAGAGCAATGTGTTTGAGATTGAGCAAAGACTGCAGACCTTTCCCTTTTGTTTAGTAATTGAATCAAACGATAATATCGAGAGTCGGGCGACAGTTGAAAGGACGAACTCTCTGGCGTGGGGCAAAAAAAAAAGCTGGTGCCAATGAAAATTCAAAACTAGTACTGCAATAACAATCAAGTAGATCTTATCCTACTTACGCCGCTGAATCTCCTGGAGTGTTCTCGGTCTTGAAGTATTCGAGTTTCAATTCTGGTTGTTTTTTCAAAAGGGACTTTTTCTAAAATTGACACTTTAACCATAAATTTCCAGATTCGGTAGATTTTTGGCTTCGGGACACAACACTGTTTAACATATATTTATACGCTAAAGAATAAATGTAATACTAGAAAACAAACGGCTTCTATATCTAGTTATTACCTAGTTGTATGCGGGACGCCGGCCAGTTATGTGGCAGGTTATGACGTCGAGTTATGAGTTTTTCTCCTTCTCGGTCACTTTGCTCAATATAGTCTTGATCATCTCGTTACCAAGCGCATTGGCCTCAGGCAACATTGGAGCAAAGAACTGCTGAGTGGCTTCGAATTCCCGCTTGTAGAGATTGAAGTCGCCGAATGACACTATATTACTCCAGCTTCTGGCTGCAATGGTAAACTCCAAATCGTCGTGTCTGAAAGCATCCTCATCAATTGCGTCATGCAACGCCTTGTCGAGAAGGTTTGGTGTGCAAAATAGGTATTCGCTTACACCCAAAAATATTCTGAACAACTATAAGAAACGGGTTAGTAGTGATTAACTTTTTTAGTCCTTTCTTTTTTCCTGAGAGGATTTGGAAATACTCACTGGTGTAGAGCAGATCATATGATCGTACGGCACAATCCCCAATTGGTACCAACTATCAACGATAGCTAGCAACGAGAGGTGTGAATTCGGAGGCGATGCTCCAGGAGGCTGTCTGCTCAATGAGAACTGCTGTAGCAGTGAGTCATCTAACAACAAGTTATGATCGTTCGATAGATGGCCAAACACGTACTCCTTGGCCCTATAGATTCTAGATTTTAGCTCGTCAATCTTCGACTCGAGCATTAGTGTGAATAGGTCTGTGACTGACTGGGCGTACTGCATGATTTGCTTATGAGCAGACGGATTTGTGATCGCCAATCCAGCATACACGTGCCATTTGTTCGAAAATATTCTTAACGAAATGTTGATTTTGGCATTCTCAATACCTCCAACCCACTTCGTTGTCTGCCATGGGTATAGTTTTGCCTTATGCCATGCGACACCCATGCTCAAAAACGCTGCATGTGTAACCGCTTGAGTGTCAGCGGTGATCTTGTCATGTTCCAGGGCAGACAACTCAACGATTTTGGAGTCGAAGCATGACACCAGATATTTGACAAACTGGTAGTTCTCCTCGGTGGCCCTGTGCTTTATCAAAACCAAAGGCTGGCCAACAGTATCCACTCTTGGGCCATGAAGAGAGTGCAAGCTTATTATCTGTACATCTGAAGGTAAGTATTTCTCAAAGGCTTCAATCTCTGGAGCTTTACAGCTCGTCTGACCACCCACTATTGCACCAACTTTTGTTGAAGGCGCGTACTCTTTGACAATTTTACTGATGTTCTCAGCCTCTACTGAGTAGATGATATAGTCCGACACTCTTGATAACAGGTGACCGTTTTCAATGATTTCGAACTTTTCGTCCTTGTACTTGAGTCTTGTCTGTTGGAATAGCTCTTCGCGATCACATCCTATCACTGTCCACCCGGCCTCAGTGAGCTTCCTGGCGTACAACAGCCCCATATCTCCAAGCCCTATTATCCCAATTCTCTTTTCCAGCTTCCATTGCTGTTCTTCGACCCCCATTCTTTTCTCGCTGTACCATGTATCTTTCAAAGGCTCCTCACCTTCGTAGAATTTGATTGATTGTGTTTCTTTCTTTTCGCTTGTGACACACGGACCGACCAAATAAAAAAAATAAAAATAAAAATAAAAATAAAAAGAAGAAGAAGAAGAAGAAGAAGATTATGTAATTCTCAAGCAAGAATATTAGAATCCAGGACCTCCCTGTGCGAGGTCCTGGTGCTGCTTCATAGCTCAATGGGTACGATACAGTGTAGTTCTGGCTCATGTAGAATGCCTGGATTTCGAGTTTGGAACCATTTCCGGCTGGATCGTTGTTCGTTGCTGTGTAGTCAATGCTGCAACACGCAACACCACAAACTACAACTGAGCTATAACCGTTTGCAAGCCAATTACATAACGTTGATCCTATCTCGAGAAATTGTTTTCAGATGGCTTGCCATGGATTGAAATTGAATGAGGAATATCAGTCCAAACATAAACATGTTTGGGGCTTTCCGACAGAGCATCTCGAGGGGAAGGGCGCGCGGCCTTAGCGACTCCATGCAACCAATTGGTCCATATATAGAACTAGAACTGTAGCTGGCAAGACACCTCAAGATCAGAGAGGCGTCGTAAAACCACAGCAAAGTGTCTCAGTTCTATAAATATATCATCGTAGGGCTTGCAACGGATGCTTGGAACTACACACAAAGCACACAGTGCAAATACAAACAAACAGTAGCCGTTGCTAGGTGGATATTATATGGCAAAAAAGAAAAAAAAAATAAGATTGGATCTCTCGGCCCTCTCCAAGCCAAACCTGTTTCTGCAAATCAGCTAGGCTCTCTGGCTGGATTCAGTTTCTCCATATACTCCCAGCACCGGCACCACCATTTTCAGATCTTGTTGTTTGATTTCGGTATGTTTGAGAGCCTCGTTTGGCTTCCAAGAGTACTTGAAATGGTAGAAATACGTTCGAAAAGGTAATATTTAGTAGCCGTATAGCAAATAACAGGATTATCGGAGACGCTACTGTATTTTTTTGCCCAGTGCTCTTAGGTTCTCTTCTTTTTTGTTTTATATCTCCCCTGACCGAGAGCACAAGTTCTGTTAGAGCCCACCTGGGAAAATAGACCGTTTTGAGGTCCGGGCTGTGCCTCTCGCTACATGATGCCTCAGGCTCCTTTGCTGTGACCTGTTTAGTGGCTTTGACATTCTCATCTCACGGTATTCGAGTCCGGTATCCAAGTTTCGAAACAGAATATTTTTGGTGGTCTTGGCTGCAATGTGTGAGGGAAAACACGGTCGTGTTTTCGCAGTGAAGTGCGTTTTTGCTTTGCAACGCCCCACGACACCAGCACCCAAGCTGACACGAACGAACAACGAAAAGGTATTACTGGCGACCACGTATGCGATGGAAAAGATGCTACTAGAGACTGCTGCAGTGCTTCTCGAGCTCGTGGGTCGCTTCCAGTTAGTAGCTTCGAGCATTCTCTGTTCATACTGCCTCGAGACCCGATCTGTGGCTTTATGCATTCTTTGCAGCTTTGTTTTCACTTTAGTACGTAGCTCGAAAACACCATCCCTTCAACATGAGAGCAGCAGAGAAAGTCTAGGAAAAAAGCTACGTGATTCTATAAAACTAGAAGCAGTGCCTCTCAGGTTTCCCCTCTGCATCAACATTCCACCTAGTTTGCTACAAACACAGCGTATTCGAGGCAACACATATCAGTTAGAACCAACTCTTGAGCTATTCATTAGTCTCGTCCATTCCTTTATAGCTGTCATTCCCTCGCTCAACCGACTTTCTTCGAGTCATTGCTGGCCTTCGCTCTTTTTTTTTGAATCAAGTTTCCTAGTTATAGCAAATAATACCAAACGCAGGTGTCTACGAAGCACGGAATCATCATCATCTGCAACTAAAGTTCAATGAGAATCGTCAGAGTTCTTCCAGTTGCGCTGGCTATTTCACAGGCTACAGCATTTTCCAATCTTGCCCTTCGTTTCGACCAGCTTCTGAAAAGAGATAATGGGACCTCACCAATCTCTTCTTCTTCCGCTGCTGGTTCCTCCACTGACACGCTTTCGGATGGAACGAGCAGTAGCCTTTCAGACTCAGCAGCTGTGACAACTACCGACTATCAAAGCTCCAACTACGTTTCAGCAGCTTCTTCAACAGCCTCTGCAACAGCAGACTATCTGGTGTCGAGTGCAGATGATGCAGCTGCTACAGTAGCTAGTTATGAGCCTTCTGCTTCAGATCCAGCAGCCCCTACTAGCGCATACAGTGCAACTAGCTCTGCAGCCTACACGGATACTGGCTTGACGTCTTCTTCCTTCGTTTCCACATCCTCCCCTTCAAATGAGGTAACCACACAGGTCGTCACCACCACTGTTGTACTTTACGTTCCAACAACTGGTGCAGACGGGCAATCTTCTTCTGTTCAATCAACGCAAACAATTACCTACTACACTACGGTATCAGTGTCTGACTACACTTCATCATACACGTTAGATTACACTTCATCATACACCTCGTCCTCAAGCGAGATAGATACGACCATCACAAGCGTCATTCTAACGACCATAACTGTTGATTCTCCAACATCGTCATCAGATCCTGTGGGTTCCAGTGTTATTGCCACTGCCACTGCCACTGCCACTGCCACTGCTGCTTCTGCTCCAGTCTCTTCTTCTGTTGTCGAGAATCCAGTTTCCTCTTCCTCTGATGCTTCCTCCACAATTACAGGTGCCAACCTTGTCAATGACGCTGAAGTCGCTGACTTGTCTTCCGGTTCATCTACTGTGTCGTCCGCTGTTGTTTCTGCTGCTCCTTCAGTCTCCACTGTAACTGTAACTGTGACTGACAGCCAGTGCTCTGCTGACGTTGCATCTTCAACTGCAGTCTATACCACCCAAATTGGTGTCACTGCCACTTTCACAGTCACAGATGCTAATGGTTCCTCCTACACCCTCACCGCTTCCACAAGCGTTGACCAAACTACTACTGAGATTGTGTACATAACGTCAACTACAACTCTCGCTAGTTCATCTGCCACCGATTCCGGGATTATAAGTACTTACGAAGACGCGACAACCACTTTCACCACCACAATTTACTCAACATCCACCTCTCTCCTGCCTTCTGCAACCGCGGGTTACTACTCAAACGATACGATTTCAGGAAACTCAACCAGTCTCAGTCCTTCCTCGAGTTACAGCTTGGAAAGTGGCTCTACGAATCTTTCAAAACGTTCCTTCTTACGTCGTATTATCGGCTTCTGAATCGCTTACTTGAATTTTGTTGTCCTCTCTTATTGTAACCAGATAAACACTTGTTTTTTTTATGTTTCTTTTTCATTAGTCCCCTACCCTTATCCTCTCAGTCTACAGGTGTCCCTATTTTTATATTCTTTTTTATTTGATTATACGGTGATCTAATTTATGTTTCTTGCTGAGTTGTTCGTGTATTGTAAACTATGTACTATTCAGTATCCCCGGGTATCTCCCTAGCTTGCGCCTCTGATACCGATTGCGCTGCTTGTGATTGCTTTCTTCTCAGTTCTTTCAAAGCTTGTCTCATCTGTACATACCCAAGATGCACCTTACCTAAAAAGTGATCGCTTAGTCTTCGATCGCTATCCAATCGTGATAAGTAAGCACCACAGACCTCACAGACCTGCAACTTCTGTTGGGCACTTTGCCCTGCATTATCTGTTATATCTCGCAGTTTTTTAGCAAAGTATTCCTTTTTTACATACAACTCCTGTAGGAGCGCACCTTGTTCCAACGCCTTCGTCAACTCGCCACTCTTCACAAGCTTTTCAATCTCTTGCAACATAATACTGATTTTGGAATCAACATTTTCAACATCTTTTGCCGCCTCTGAAATCATAGCTTTTTCTTCAGGCGTATGCTCTAATCTCTTCAAGGCAACTTCAATCTTCCTGTTACAATCAACAACAAATCTATTCAGTATAGAAATCACTTCTTTCTCGAATTCCGGAAATCTTTTCCCGTGAGCAACCTCCCTGTCATACTGGATCTTGTGCTTCTCGAGATGTATCTTATTGCATCTCCCCATGTCTTGCTTGGAATTTGCAAATAAATCATAAGGGCAGATTCCCAAGAGAAAACTCTTGCAAATCTTGGGGTCGTGCAGCTCTAGTTCCCGCCTTTGACGTGACGCATTGATGAGCATGTCTTTGCCCATAAGCTGCTGCAGTAGCTGTCGCTGTTCATATGCTGCCATTTTTCACTCAGGTTCAGATAAACTTTGGATTGTATATATATGATACGGATTTTACTCAGCTCTTCTTTCTTCTTCTTCATTTCAGCTTGTTCTTCTTTCTGTTGATATATATATATATTGTTATACGCACACACATTTTTTTCAGCTGCTTTCGAACCCTTTTGTATATAACTTTTGGAAAAAAAGCCGATGAAGCTCTGGAGTTAAGAGTAGGATAGTGTTCATGGATAAGGTAGTATTTGTCGCTAAGGTTGCTAGCTACGTTCTTCGTGGAGGGTGTGCTGTGCACATTTTCCAGTCTCACGTCTACGAGTTTACAGAAACTAGAGGGGAGTCCATGCTGCCTACTTTAGCCTCGTACGGTGATTTTGTCCACTCTATGAAGAGGTTCAAGCTCGGTAGAAACCTGGAGATTGGTGACTGTATTGTGGCATTGAAACCCACAGATCCCAATCAACGAGTCTGTAAGAGAATCACGGGAATGCCTGGGGATATAATACTAGTCGATCCAAGCATGTCGAGTGAACTTGATGATGATCGCTGTTTTAACCAGTATATTAAAGTGCCTGAGGGCCATTGCTGGGTTACCGGTGATAACTTAGCCCATTCTTTGGACTCGCGAACCTATAATTCTCTACCGCTGGGGTTGATAAAGGGTAAAATAATTGCAGCTAATGATTTTAATGAGCCTTTTTGGGGTGGTTCCAAAGGAAACTTCTGGGGTTTTAGATTTATCGCGAACAACTACGTTGATGAGGACTAATTGGGCACTTTCATTCATTTTTGTATGAATTCATTGACTCATCAATTCCGCTTATTAGCCTTACAGCTTGGGTTATTGGCCAAGGACTTGATCTGAATAAAGGTAGGAAATTACCATAGATTGGAGTGTTGATTTGACCTCTTTTGCCAACAACTATTGCTCTAACGATCCTTTGTGCCAATACTTGAGGATCTAACTCTGGTGCCAAAATGGAGGAAGGTGTCACAACTCCACTGAACAACTGTGTTTGCAATTGTCCAGGGCATATCAATAGTGTTTTTATACCACTCGAGTTAAAAATTGGGGGACCTAATTCATATGTCATCGATTCGTGAAGAGCAATCAATCCAGATTTAGAAGCTCCATAAGCTGCTAGGTTTGATGGGGACATATATCCGAGAACAGATGCCACGGTCACAATATAGCCTCTTTTCATCTCAACCATATCAGGTAAAAATGCCTTATTGATGTAAAAGCTCGACATCAAATTCACTTTTATGATTTTGTCAATCTCGTTATATGAAAGGTCCAGCAATGACTTCCCTGAAGTTACGGCAGCATTATTAACGATAACAGTTACTATGCCAATCTCATTCTTAACCTTTTCACTCATAGCGACTACCTCGTCTTTATCACTCACATCACACTTATAGTAAGAGACACCAGCCACCCTATTTTTTTCCTCAGGAAGGATAATATCAAAGACAACAATCTTCTGCACGCCTTTGTTGTAAAATTCTTGCACTAGTTTCTCGCCAAGCCCAGAAGCCCCCCCGGTGATTAACACAATATCTTTATATTTCTCCAATACTGTCCCGATGATCGCATCAGATACAGTATTGAGTACGCAATCGGTCTGAACCATAAATCGACGCAAATACGCTTTGCAAACTAATGTACAATGCATGTTTATTCTTTATCTATACATATATATAGATGTATTGAAGACTGTACTTTTTTCAAGTTCTTTCTAGCAGCCAGCTGAATCTACGCAATTTTGGTTTTGTAAACAATCGATCCATCAAGCATTTGAAAAAACAGCTCAAAAATTCGAGAGCCGAACTCGACATCAAAGTTTAACGGATTCAGACACCTGAGAGGCCAATGGGTTATTCTAGACCATTGCCAGAAGTGGTGAGGATCAAGAGAAAGAGATGCCAGGACTCACTACAGGCTTTGAGTACGTTCAATAGTACATACTTTTCGTTAAAAAAACGCAATACTAATGCTCCCCATAGTCTTAGAAACACCAAAAAACAAACGAGTAAAGAATGAGCTATACGGTATGTTTGGTTGATGATCTCTTTTCTCTACTGAGTACGAAACTAAACGTATCCCCATTTAGTGTTCAAGCTACAAAGAACTGATAATGAAACAGTACATTTGAACAATAGCAATAATGACAGTACATTACCATTATTACAAGAATCAGAGAATTTGAAGGTATGCAGTCTCTCGTTTGTGCTAAAATTCTGACAGTACTAATAGATATGCGATAGGACAAGGGGAAAACGTTCATTATACCCAGATCATTGAATCAAGATGAAAAGCTACCAGATGAATTTACCGAAATGCTAGATTCTGTGTTGAACTTTGAACAAAAAAAACCTAGATCGAATGAACTGTTGAAGAAGCCAACAAGGAAACACAAGCCATTTAACGTTATAGAAACTCCTGAAACAGGTCTGGAATATGTCTACGATGTTTATTATAGAGATAAAGCTGTTCATGAATCGTGGGCAAAAGACAATGTTGGCTATATGTATGCTGTTTTCAATTAAATCATATTTCTAGTCCATCTACTAAACTCTCTTTTAGAAAATTTGAAGAGGACGACGATTTGTTGAACCAAGAGGACGACTCAAATCCAGAATTGTCTGATGAGGAAGACTCCAATGCCGAAGATTTTTATAGAAACGATTATCCTGAAGACGAAGACGCCCATTCGTTGATTGGGGATGAGGACAAGTTGTCAGTCGAGTTGGTCCCTGAAAGCGAGATCATTAGAGTAAGAAACGAGATGTTGAAGTCAGAATTACAAGAGCACAATTCTGATTTCAATCTGGACGACGATGAAATAGAACTGCTGTTTGACGATTTTTATGCTGATGACGAGAATGACTCGACAGACGTATTGAGCAGGCTAAACAATACCGATGAAGCTGATTTTCCAAGACAAAATTTCTTCCCAGGTGAAGAAGATGACGAATTGGCTAAACACAGAGATCGAATTTTCCATCAGCTAGAGAAGATGATTCACGAGTAGTGATGGTACTTTGTGCTCAATATCATAGGGCATCAATTATGGCATGTTTATCACGTGTGGTTTTCTAAGGCTTGTACATATCTCATGGTGTTTGGGTGTTAATATTTTCACCGTCACATTTTGTGTTTTTTTTTTTTTTAGATGAATTAATCGAGTCTGAACAGTGAAAAATCAATAGCAGGTCTTGAAGTCAAAGCGCACCAAAATATCATCAGCATCAGCAGCATTAATTCAGGTCTAAAATGAAATACATCAGAACCGATCAAACTTTGGACATTCCAGAAGGAGTCACCGTTCAAATCAAATCCAGAATTGTCACTGTCACTGGTCCAAGAGGTTCTTTGACCAAGAATTTGCGTCACATCGATGTTACATTCGAGAAAGTTAGCAACAAGCAAATCAAAATTTCTGTCCATAACGGTGACAGAAAGCATGTTGCTGCCTTAAGAACTGTCAAATCTCTAATTTCTAACTTGGTTACTGGTGTCACTAAAGGTTACAAATACAAATTGAGATATGTCTATGCGCATTTCCCAATCAACGTGAATGTTAGCGAAAAGAATGGTGACAAATACATTGAAATCAGAAACTTCTTGGGTGACAAACAAGTCAGAGAAGTCAAAGTCCGTGAAGGTGTCAATGTTGAGTTTTCTGCTAACCAAAAGGATGAAATTGTCTTATTTGGTAACTCTGTTGAAGATGTTTCACAGAATGCTGCTGATATCCAACAAATTTGTAGAGTCAGAAACAAGGATATCCGTAAGTTCTTAGATGGTATCTACGTCTCTGAAAAGGGAACCGTTGTCCAAGACGAATAAATGAAAGCCGGCATTGTTGATTAAGCGTTTGTGTGTTTATTATATAGATTCTTAGTGACTACAAAAAAAATTGGATGATTTGGATATGAGTTCAGAGATCATATTAATGTACAAATATTAATGCAGTTGACTAATTTATGGCAGAAATGGACTGTCTATTTAAAGTACTCTTCTGGGGTTTTGAATTGGAACCCACAGTTTTTCGCAAACTGTAAATCACTATCACTGAAATCTTTTTTCCTGCCGGCAGCGTCGCCGATAAAGAGGCTATCCTTAGCATTGACAGCATGTTTGTAATCTTTCTTGAACTCTTCAAACATTCCAATCTCTGGTTTTCTCATCTTTACAAATAGTTCATCATTTTTGGTGAGTTTATAATTGGCTGGTTTCTTAGGGCTAGCATAGACCCATACTTTCCCAACGGGAACGCCATTCTTCAGAAGCTCCTCTAGGATATTTGTAATTCTTTTTGTAAAGTTGATGTATGATTTTGCAGTTTTACAACCAATTACAGCACCTTGGTTTGTGAATATGACTATTGGGTGCTGTTCTTCAATTAACCGTTCTATAACCTTGTCGTTGAACCATTTCCAATCTTCAGGAGACCTGGCGAACTTGGAACCAGATTTTGTAGTTACCAGAGTGCCATCAAGGTCCAAAGTGATAATTTTAGAGGAGTTGGCTGTAGTGTCTGTAGGCTGTAATTTTATCAAATACTGATCCACAATTGTTGTTGTGTGAGTCTTCCGGAATTTGGTGTCTTGAGACAACGTTTGAAGAAGAAGCTTTCTCGTGCCATCTGTAGGGGAACGAGACTTGATTGTTTTGGGCTTAGCAATCATTGACAGGATGTCTTTTGGCATTTTTGTTTCCCGACTCTTGATGATGATGCTTTGCTGGGATTGTAGTGTTCTTAACGATGAAAGGAGCTTTCAAAATCAAGCTAAAGTTGAATTGAGGAAGAGGCATAAATAGTAGAAATGCGGAACGAAAGTGATAGAAGCACCTGCAGATGAGTGATAAGAACTCGTTTGGAAGACGAACATGGGATAGAGAAGAATATGCAAGGCAGGCAGAGCAGAGGCGTGAGGCAAGACGCCATGGAGAAATTGTGTCACCTGCAAATCCTGTTACAGGTATATCGAGAGAAGCGTTGAAATTCGACAAGGATTTGAATAAGAGACAGATCATTGCGAGCAGTGCTGTATCTACAAGAGGCAAATCGTTTGGTTTCTACTGTGAGGTGTGTGACTTGACGTTTAAAGATAACTTGAAATATTTGGATCACCTCAACAGCAAGCCCCATCTTATACGAAGTGGTGAAATTAATCTAGAGAAGGCGGTCACCCTGGAAGCTGTGAAACATAGATATGAATCGTTGTGCGCAAAACTTGATCAGCAGATGGCAAATGAGGAGAAATACGATATAAAGAAGCGGATTGAGAAGAGAAAGCAGACTGAAGAGGAGCTACGACGTGAGCGGAAGTTGAATAAACAGATCAAGAAAAAGCAGAAAACTGAGCGTGAAGGGAACGGCAGAAATGGTAATGATATTTCACAAATCATGGGATTCGAAGGATTCGGTTCGACGAAAAAATAAGCAACAACTGTAATATAATTAGAAAATGACATGTATATTTATAATTATAGTTATGTACAGTGTGATAAATAATAGAAACAGAATGTCACAATGCCTCTTCAACTTCCTGTATAGATTGGAAAGTGCGAACTTTATCGACAGTTCTGTAGTACTTGATCAGGTCATCCTCTTGTTCCTCTTTGGAGCTTGAGATGTAAAAAAATTTCTGGATCGTAACAATACTCTCCTCAAACTTTACAGCCTCTTTTATGTTGGATGGGAAGTTGATGATGATGAACTTGTCGCTCGGTGAACTCTTCAAAAACTTGCCCACTAGAGCCACAACGAGCCCGAATGGCAATGTTTTCGTATCCGGATCGTTCAGCAGCGCATAGTATAACGAGTTCTCGTCCTTTTTCTCGTGCGCAAGCAGTTGCGCTGGATCAACCAATGTGTACCCTTCTCTATGGAGTTTCTCCAATGCTGCCTCCTTGCTGTTCCCCTCTGTTTTAAGAAAGTACACCTGCTTTTCTTCCGGTTTGAACAATGCAGTTACACGCTTCAGACGCTGCTGCTGTTTAGCGTACTCGCTCTCTGTAAGCGTCCGCGGGCGTGGCTTTTTCTCGTTCAAATAGTCCACTACCTTGATCATAATGATGCTACCTATAATTCCAATGGCGATGAAGTTACGAAATTTAGGACCATTGTCCGCGTTATGTTTGGCACTATAAGTTCTTGTGAGGGACGCCCTTCTCTTCAAAAAGAACCCTGCTCCTCTTCTGACAAACATTGTTTAATACTCTCGCGCTTCTCTCTTGGAATTACACTACTTCGATTTGACTTGATACCGTTCTTTGATGTCTCGATTCTTTCGAGAAAAGTGGTTTTACCAATTTTTTTCCCTCGAAGAAAAAAGAGTTGAAGCAAAGGAACGAAAGAGTACGAAGAACAACTATAGCAGAAATAAGGACAAGATTGCGATGTCTCTGCACAGTTTGGCATCTGTAGCCTCACACATTCAAAACGTGACACGGGTCAATCTTGCAGTGACAGCCATTCCATTCTCCAGACTCAATCTTGCCGTCTTCCACCATCTTTACCAGCAGGGTTTCATCTCTTCAGTCAAGAATGGTTCTGTAACGGGTCCAGATGAGACGCCCGTTGACGTTACGCCTGACAATATTGCAAAGAGAAGAATATGGGTCGGTCTTAAATACAGGGATACTGGCTCAGTTATTACCAAATTTTCGCTGATCTCAAAGCCTGCTCACCGGATGAAATTCACCTCTCAGCAGATTAGAGAGTTTGCAGCTGGTAAATCTGTTAGAAATATCAAACCCGTACAGCCAGACGAACTCGTGCTTGTGAGACCACACAGATCAAAAGATGTTCTTGAATTATCGGAGGCTGCTCATAGAAATTTGGCTGCAGAACTACTTTGTCGTGTGAGATAAGCGGAACACTAGGCTCCAGAATCGCCAGCATTTTTGCGAGAGATCACTGTTTTCGAATTCAAGGACAGAATGTAAATAGAATATACAACTACATCAAACATATTGGCAAAAGTTGACAATACTGCGACTTGTATTGAAAAAAAAAAAAAAAAAAAAAAAGTAGCTAAAACAGTCGAAAACCATCGGTAACCTACAATTCAACTAGAGGTCCACTTCCTATGCTTCTCCAGTTTGTCATGTCAACATTCCAATTTTTCCATTTTGTTAGTTTAGCTTTGATTTCACCGAGGTTTAGAGAGCTGTCGTTTCGTTCTAGAGCTTTGAACTGGCTGAAAGAAGTTGGGAATGACTGTTGGTAAGATGGTGAAGGCGAAGGAGATAACGAAATATTCTCTTCATGCACGTCATAGCCACGATGGTACTGCTGCTGTGTTTGCTGGAGTGTAGTGGAATCCACACTTAATCTAGCCAACTTTGACTCCATGTCTTTGACTCGTTGTTGCAAAGTTTCAATCTGGTCTAAATGATCTAATTTTAAAAGCTTCAAAGATTTGACTTCTGATTTCAATGCTAGATTTTCTTGTTTGAGTTCATTGACCTGTTTTTCATATTTAGAGGTTTGTAGAGATTCAATGAAAGAAGTTGTGGCCTCAGGGAACAGCGAGTCTACTTGATTACTGGCCTCTATGGTTGTTTCTAGGTTTGAATTTTCAGAGATCCCTGCTTTCCCTTCTGCGTATTTATGTAAAACTTTTGGTTCTGGTGCCTCTGACGTCTCTTTGACTGGTTTTTTAGATTCCTCTTTAGGTTCTTCTTTGTGTTCTTTGAATTCTTCTTCAAGTCCTTCTTTGATTTCTTCTTTGGATTCCTCTTTGGATTCTTCTTTGGATTCCCCTTTGGATTCCTCTTTGGATTCCTCTTTGGATTCCCCTTTGGATTCCTCGTTGGATTCTTCTTTGGATTCCCCTTTGGATTCCTCGTTGGATTCTTCTTTGGATTCCCCTTTGGATTCCTCGTTGGATTCTTCTTTGGATTCCCCTTTGGATTCCTCGTTGGATTCTTCTTTGGATTCCCCTTTGGATTCCTCGTTGGATTCTTCTTTGGATTCCCCTTTGGATTCCTCGTTGGATTCTTCTTTGGATTCTTCTTTAGACTCTTCTTTGGATTCTTCTTTGGATTCCTCTCCTGTGACTAAGATCGGCTCATTCACCACTTCTGAGATATTATCTCCGTTCACCTTCTCTTCATTGTCTTCAACGTCCCCATCTTTCTTTGGCTTAGACTTCGACTTCTTCTTTTTCTTCTTCTTCAATTCCTCATACTAAAAAGAAAACGAAAATTCAGTTAAAAGGGCCGCGACGAGAGAGACAGATATATTCTCACCTTTTTTCTTGCTGCTTCAAGTTTCTGCTCCTTGATCTGCTCCTCCGTGAGCTCAGTGTCCGTCATCGTTGCTTTTAAAATGATGTTTCTTTATACACTTTGCTGATTTTGTAGTGAAAACAAACATACATGTCAAAGCATAGAAATAACAGGGCTCGTAATCGTTAAATATATACTTCTCCGCTGCTTCAATTATGGCGGACCTTATCGTGACTCAGATTGATCAAGTTGGTGTATTTGCACTCTAATAATACGGTCCATAGCCTAGTGTTCCTTATTTATAGTTCGTCACCCATCTTAGAAGAGTGCATTTTAAAAAGAACTGATTTACAATGTCACAGTTATAACTAAACACTAACTAAACTTAATACTACCAAACTGTAAAATGATAAAAAATAGAAAACACAAAGCAAAACATAACAGTTGGCTCCTTGTTTTCCCAGCAGCGAGTCTTCAGTTAATACAAAGATCTCTGCCTGGCATAGCTCTGCCTGGCATAATACCAGAGAGCTTCTTGGTAATCACCCCGAAGCTCACAATAAGCATATCAGTACTGGACTGGTACTGTTGAAGAAACGCCGGGTAATGCCGAATATTCCCCGTTTGGATACTGTCCATGATTTTACTGGGAAAATTGCATTTTCTAGAGAACTGTTGTACTCTTCTGGCAACAAAAGTTCCTTAGGCACCGTGCTAGAGGTTGCGAATAATTCGAAGATGTCTAGAGGAAATCAACGAGAAAAGGCTAGAGAAAAAAACAACAAGAAAAAAGCAGCTGAGAAGAAGAAAATAGACGGAGATCCTAAAAAGAGACTTGAAGCCCAAGCTGAAATTATGAGAAAGAAACAAGCTGAAGGTAAGTGCAGAGAGGATGTAGAGATTTCGTATATTTGGCATCTGTAATATTGACTTTTGTTTCTCCTTTGAACTTTAGCTGATGCTAGAAGAGCCGCGACCGGTGCAAAATAGGGTTTATGACAAGTAGTATATATAGTCTTGCTAGATATGATCCATGAGCTGAGCGGGAGTAATGGAGTGCGTGAAGAATTCGAATGAAATAGGAGCTGTGGTTGTAGTGAATACATACACATAGAAAGATATATACATATGTAAAGGTAGAACAAGAACGAGTGTAGTGGACAAAAGTTGCTTACAAAAGAGAGTCATCGATTTAAAAGTTGTGATTGCCGTCTAATTATTCTTATTAACGTTAGCACTAGCCTCTGCAGTGATTTCAACATCGTATTTGAAATCATAGTAGGACTTGTCAAAAGTATGGACACGAACGTACCCATCTTCTCCGCCTGACGCATAACCAGTACCCTTTGGATGGATCGCAATATAATTCAAAGGACCGAAGTGTCCTCTTACTCTACCGATTTCATCCTCGAATATCTTGTGATAGAATCTAGCTTCAAATTTACCTTCTCTTGATGAGGTTGTTGTGACATCTCTGGCTTCTTGACCACCTCCCAACACAACAAAGTTCTTCACTGGTGTTATAGCTGCCGTGTTTAGTGGTGCATCAGTTTCGTATTTCTTCAAAACGTTCAGCTCATCAACGTCTAGAATTTTTGAGGTCTTGTCTTTGGACGAGGTGATGAAATAGGTTTTGTCTTGAGAGAACTGCATATCGGTGATCAAGCCGTCATGCACTTTCAGAGAATCTATGAATTCACCAGTTATAGCATCATACTTTGAGACGACGCCATCTCTATGACCGGCAATGATGTATTTACCCTTGTAAGAAAATCCTGCAACTGTGACTCTGTCAAAACCTTCTCTTGTTGGTATGACCAGGATCGGCTCTGTTTCTTGTTCTTGTATGCTGTTCTGGTTTATTTTGAACACAGAAATAGTCCCTATTTTCCCCATAACTTCGTCAGTAACTGCTAAAAATTTTTCATCTTTGTAATCGAATTCAACTCTTCTAACAGGAGCAACAGTGGTCCAAGTGAAGACATTCTCCCCATTTTCAACCTTCCATAGCTTGATAGAAAAATCAGCAGAGCCTGTAAGTAGCAGCTCAGATTTGGAATCGACGTCTAATGACCAGATAGTACCGGCGTGTCCCGTAAACGTTCCTAGTCTTTCACCGTTGAATGAGTACCACACAGAAACATCTTTATCTTTAGCAACAGAAAAAATCAAATCTCCCTCACGGTTGTACTTCACCTGTGTCAGCGAACGCTCGTGACCCTTTAGCAGAAGTGGTCTCATTTTTCTGCAATTCGCTTTGCTTCTGAATACAGCTGGGTGGATTCCAGAACTAGAAGCTTCTGTTTCTTGTGCCTTTTTGTTCATTTTCTTCACTTTTTTTTTTTCAAATTTTCAGTGATTTTTTTTTAGACTGTATTTCGGTAGCGAGACACAGCTTTTGATAGTGACAGACAGACAGACAGTCTTAGTGAAGTCGTTTAGCAAGGCGTGCGATTGATACTTGGGAGAGCTGGGAACATCTATAACGTACATTATAACTGTGTAAGTCTTGATATATATATATATATATATATTATAAACATATCTGAACGTGGATCCGAAGGGCAAAGAGAGACGATATCCTCATATAGATGCATAGAGATGTGAGAAAATACCAAAGCAGGTTGGCATTTGATATATCTTCAAGCCCGTTGCTTCTGAGGAGCGGCCGCTCGATGATGATAATCCTGCGGACTCGCAACACGACGAGCCAGCAGCAGCGTGAAAGAGCTCACAAGAACGCCTCAAGATCTGGAAACTGTCATCTAGCAGTTCCCACAAGCCAAACAGCGGGGACTGAGAGATTGGTGTTCTGCGTTCATTGGAACGATGGGGCAAACCGAATCAAGAACTATAGCGCCTACAGACCTCGTTGATGATAGCAAACACTGTATAAATCTCCTTACGGCTAACTTTGAACCACTCGAGATGAATGCCGTAGCGGTCATTGTCCCCGTCATTGTTATTGTTCTTGTCATTGGTCTTATTCTGAAACTCACGCCTGTGAGATCCTTGGCACCCTTGACAAACAACACTCCCTTTGCCATAAAGCCCCCACAAGGTCTCATGAATAGTTCTTTCAGCAGCGCTAAGATTACTGTCTGAACGGAAACCGCCATTGCTGGGTTCGTAGTGCTCAAGCCCGTCTCTTTTCTTCTTCGCCTGCGGAAGCCGTAGCATCGCCATCAACTTACTTGTTCTGCTTTGGTACAAACCTTTGCTGTCCGGTCCCAGCACCACCAGTTTATGGCCACACTTGGCCTCCCACTGCTTCAGCCTGTTAACAACCGTCCCCGTCGTGAGACCAACCTTCAGAAGAATTTCCTTCTTGGGTTCAAACACCTCCCACGCGCCGTCCTGCTGCCGCCGCGTCTGCAACCATTCTTTCTTAGACGGTGAGCTACTAGCAAGATGTTCTAAGGTGTACACGTAGATGAACCCTTTCTCGTATTTGCTGCGGCGCTCGACTTGATGACCCAAATAGTGGTGGTTCTCTTGGTGCTCGTGATGATGGCAGTAGCGCTGGCCTACTGCGCACTGGACTTTGCATCTAGCACCCTTCCGCGTGACCCCGCTACACTGCGGCATCCCATAACAACAGCAGAGGGCAAAACAAAAAAAAAGACACAGGCGCGTTGCCTTCAAAGAGAGCTCTGACTCTCAGGCTACAAGGCGTGGATCGGTTCTTGGAGTAGCTGAGTGCTTCTTCAGTGTTTCCAGTGTTTACGCTCTCATGCATTGGCCGTTTCAGGAAAGGTTACGCAGCCAGCGCCTTGGAGGGCCAGCCAGCCAGCCAGCCAGCCGCCAGCTTAATAAGAAAGAGACTGCAGGCAAGGCAACGATTACTTGATGCTAGGAGAACAGAAGGAAGATGACTGCGACAGAAATACGGGTCTCGAGGCACGGGAATCGTATACAAAGAGAACAGAAGCGGTGAACAAAAGAGAAGATTGTGCTAAGATGCCGGCACACGATTCGTCTTGCTACCGTTCTTATTTGTAACAGTATTCACGCATTCTGGAACAGCTCTAATTCTCAACTTCTTATTCAGACTGTGTGCGCCTAGTAAGTTGGCCTAGTGTTTTTTTTTTTTTTGCTCTAGATTAATTAGTACTTTGCGCTGCTGCTGCTAAGCGCCCAGATCGAAGAGAAGAGAAGAGAAGAGAAGAGAAGAGTGGTGCTAGAACTAGTTGAGGAGAGACTTATTCACTGCAACAACAGGTTAGGACATGAGCAGCGAATCTCTGTTCAAGAATACAGGAGGCGCGCTGCAGTATGCTCAGCTGAGGATCGAACTATTCAGGAATGGGCTTCAACTGTCGTCGTATTTCCTACATTTTGACACGCTCAAAGTATCATGCGACCAAACTCAAGCACAGGGCCAGGCGCTCGGCCATTTGAGCGTTTGGGGTCTCATAGGATACGTTGATGTGGGACCAGGATATATAGTGGTGATTCACACACAGAGAGAGGTGTTCAGGTACAAAGATACAGTCATATGGAATGTCCAGAAGGCGCTCGCGATACCTTTGAAGTTTGAGCTTGCAAAACAGTACTTTGAGCTCGGCCGAAATCAGGACAGTAGGAATGACAACAATGATGACAACGACGATAATGACGGTGGTAATGATAATGAAGAGGAAGATGATGATGATGATGATGATGATGATGATGATGACAACGACAGAGATTTCGGGTATAACAATGAAAATAACGACGAAGATGAAAGTAGCATTATATCCTCACAATCCTCGCGACGTGTGAGGGACAGCGCCACGGAGCAGACAGATTCAAAAAACGATATATTCTTCAGCAAGCTAGGGATTTACGTGAACGATCTCAAGTCAAATCCTTCGTTATCATACTCCAAAAAGATAGTGACGAATTCACAGGAACCGAGCGCTGACGAGATCAATGAAAAAGACTACAACTCCATAGATTTGAGCAGATCCATAACGATCAAAGGGTTACCTCGAGATAAAGAGCCGCGAAAGTCCAGTAATTTGGCAAGATTATTGGATAAGGTTAAACAACAACAACTAGACTATAAAACCCCACAAACTTACAGCATCTCCAACAGCATGATTTACAAATTCGAAAGGCAACTAGAACTTTTCTTTTGCTCGAACGACTTCTTCTATTCGAAGGAGATTAATCTTACTAAGGAGTTCACCTTCAATGATGGTGATTTCAAACAATCCGACGATGCAGCACCTAGTTCTTTCTTTTTCAACAAATCAATGTTGAAAGGGTTTGAGGCAACAGAGCTCGCGCTACCCTTAATCCAAGGATTCGTAGGCTCGTTCAGGCTGAAATTAAGATCCAACAGTGATTTCTCGTTGAAATCTGGGCAGGTGCTATTGATCTCCAAAAGAAGTAACAAGCGCGCAGGGTCGAGATACCTTAGACGTGGTATTGATGACGATTCAAACGTGGCCAACTTTGTTACTACGTCACAAACAATCATCATTGAAGATGAATTATACACAAAGTTTGACATCATCAGAGGTTCAATCCCATTGTTCTTTAATCAAAATCCAGCAGATTTGAAGCCTGTCCCCAAACTAACGAGAGATCTACAAAGCTGTGAATCTCCATTTAAAAGACATTTCGACAGATTGACCGACAGATATGGAGCTGTAACGTGCGTTTCGTTAGTTGAGAAATCCAATAGGGAAGTCGAAATAGGTGAATCATATGCTAAACTATGTGAAGTGCACAAAATACCGTTCACATGGTTTGATTTCCATCGTGTTTGCAGAAAGATGAAGTTCGATAACGTCATTCAATTGTTAGATTATAATGTTGAAAATCTGAAAGATGACAACATCACGGTTTATAACCAGTTAGAAAATTATGGATGGAGTGATTTCACCAATGATAGAGCCCAGAAAGGCATCTTCCGAATCAACTGCATTGATTGTTTGGATAGAACAAACTTAGTCTCAAAATTCATATCAGAGAAAGTTTTAATGGAGATTTTGGGTACACATGAATTACAAATTGCGCAGTCAGGATTCTTCCAAACAGAGTACAATAATCTTTGGGCTGACAATGGTGATTACATTTCAAGACAGTACGCATCTACGAATGCATTGAAAGGTGACTATACTAGAACTTCACAGAGGAACTATAAAGGACTCATAAATGACGCATTTCTAACGGTATCAAGGTACTACTCTGGATACATTAGTGATTATTTCAAGCAATGTGTTGTTGACTATTTACTAGGAAATAAAAAATCTGAAGTTTTTGAAGAGTTTGAATCAACTTTGAATGTTATAGACCCAAATGAAACGATCCAAAAACTGGCTGAGAAAAATTCGAATTTGAGACAAATCATTGAACAACTGGATTTGAAAAACAATAGCTCAAAATATGATGAAGATTTAATTTTACTAGGTTCGTGGTCTGGGATTTATTGCACAATGGATTTTAACAGGCTATTCTTGAAAAATAATGATCCCATGGATCAAATCTCAATAATTTTAACAAACAAATTGATATTCTTTGTTGATTTTGTGGATGGGCAGATCAAAAAAATGATCAAAATACGCATCGAAGATGTAAAAGAGTTGAACTATGGAACCTATATCCTATCAACTCATAGTGCATTATCTATAAATCCAAAGCGGAATGTCGGACTGAAGTTTATTGTTCATGCAAGCGTTAAGAACAAGAATAGCACCAATGACTTTCTAGCAATCAAATTTCCTAACGACATGGAATATGACAAGGTGAAATTCATCATCGAGCTAATATCGAAAACTTGTCATTCAGCTAACCTCCTGAACGTTGATATAGTAACAGAGGAAGAGGCAAAGAAGAACACAAATGTGCTACAGGTTCTCGAATACAGGTTCAAGAAGATGGTCTGGGGATGAGGGTGCTCGGGATAACTTAGAGAAACAGAGCTTTATAGTCCACATATAAATATAGTGCTGAACATGGCACCTATAGTAAATCAAAATAATGCATATATAATAAGTGCTTATGTAGCAAGAAAACCCAAAATGTGCTTTTGAAATACCAGCTCTCTTCGACAGTTGCAGCATCCACGCATAACCACCTCACCCAAAATGCTCATCACTGAATCATTTCAGGACACGGAGACGTCATATGGCACCACTCTCAGGCTGTACGTCTACCACCCAAAGATTCCTAACTATCCTTTAGCGAAGTTCCCCGGTGTCGTTGTGTATTCTGAGATTTATCAAGTGACGGGCCCCGTTTCGAGATTCGCCAAAAAGATAGCCAGCGAAGGTTATATTGTCGTTGCACCTTCCATTTACCATAACTTTATTGGCCCAGAGCCATTGGACTATGATGCTGAAGGTACTGACAGAGGTAACGATTACAAAGTTTTGAAACCTCTTGCTTCATACGACGAGGACAACAAGCTCGCAATTGATTACTTAACTGGCCTACAAACATATTCTGGCAAATGTGGTGCAACAGGGATGTGCCTGGGAGGTCACTTAGCGTTCAGAGCTGTACTTGATCCTCGAATCAGTGCATCCGTATGCTTCTTCCCAACGGATATTCATAATCATGCTCTTGGTAAAGGAAGTGATGATTCTCTAGCAAGAAGTAAAGAAATGAATAGAAAAGCTGCAGAGATTGTTCTCATTTTTGGAACTTTGGATAACCATGTTCCTCCAGAAGGAAGAGACCTGATAAGAAAGACCTTGAGAGACAACGGTGTTGACTTCACGTTTATGGAACTGAATGGCGCTCAACATGCGTTCGTAAGGGACGAATCAAGCAAAGGACGTTATGATAACGCCATTACGAATGCCTGCTTCGGATTCTTATACGAGCTATTCAACAGAAGATTAAGAACAGATCTAGGGGAAAATGACGGGAGAGAGATTGTTGTTGAAAACGTCTGCTAATATCTTTTTTTTTTCTGTTTCTTTCTTCTCAATACATTAAAAAACATAGTATATACAATCACAAGTCAACACTATCTCCAGGGCTGTAAGGATCAACTAAAAAGTTTGAGAATTTAGTCAACTTTGCCAAACCTCTGACTTCGCTGTTGACTAGTGGGACTTTAACTAAATGGAAATCCTCGTAGAGTTCATCCATCTCATCTAGATACTTATTCTGCATCTTGGCTCTTGATTGACATCTTTTACACGGGTCACTTGGTTGGGTGAAAAGCAGCTGATTCACAATTATCGTACTGACATCAATTCCGTAGGTGTTCAACTCCTGGATAAGACGCTCACTCTCATACAATGACAAAAATTCTGCAATACAAACAACAACAAACGTTGTGAGCTCTGGATTCGTAAACTGTTCATTGATCAGTTTGGTTAGCTCTTTCAACTCGTTAACCTTACCAACGATATCAGTGTCACCGCCTCCTAAATTGTTCAACAGTGGACCGAATCTCGACGTCAATTCATCAAATTTCGACAACAGTTTTGATAGGGTTTGGGGAAGCTGTAAGAATCTAAGCGTATGGCCAGTTGGCGCTGTATCAAAGATGATTGTATCAAATTTGATCTCTTTAGAGTCTCCACTCTGTGATTTGATCTGTTTGATAACCTCCATAAACGACAACGCCTCATCTATCCCTGGAATTGAAGATGTCATTTCACCCATCAGATTCTTTATAGGGTCATTTGGGTTCGAACTGTCGAAATTAGCGCTCATGTCTTGCAAAGTAGAAGAGGGATCAATTTCCATACAGCTTAAATTGTCCAGTCCTTTCACTTTTCTGGCGTCTTTATTGAACTTTTCGCCAAAGGCGTCAGAAAGATTGTGCGCTGGATCCGTTGAAATCAACAAATACTGTTTATGAGGATTTTTCATAGCGAGCTGGATAGAAACCGAACACGATGAGGTAGTCTTACCAACACCACCTTTCCCTCCAACGAAAATCCATTTTAAAGAGTCGTGGGTAAGAATCGATCTGATATTAGGGTCCGGAGTTTCTGCATCTAGTTCTGACATCCTGGCTTGCCTACTTTAAAGTTCTGCTGCCTCAACCTCTGACAATGGGATCAAGACCGTTAACCGCCTTGTACCTCCTGTGCTGTACTTATGGCCTTGCCATCTCTCT